>ML119657.1:7306-524928 GCA_003788565.2 Ascobolus immersus RN42 | reverse complement strand
GAGGCTGCCGCCAATGTTGAGGAAGATATCCATGCTGGTGAAGAGGCTGCTGCTCATTTTGAGGAAGAGATCCATGCTGGTGAAGAGGCTGCCGCTAATGTTGAGGAAGATATCCATGCTGGTGAAGAGGCTGCCGCTCATTTTGAGGAAGAAATCCATGCTGGTGAAGAGGCTGCCGCCAATGTTGAGGAAGGAATCCATGCTGATGAAGTCTTTGATGATGGCGGAGAGGACAATGCCCTCTATGCACAGGAAGAGAATCAGAATGCTGAAGAAGCTATCCACGATGACGAAGATGCAGTCGTCAACGAACTCCACAATACGGACAAAGTGGCCCAGCACTTGGAAGAAGAAACGCAAAATGCTGGTGGCGAGGCTCCAAAGGCGGAAGAGACACCTCATCATGGCGAGGAGGCCGCTTCCAATGCTGGAGACGTCCTTCACAATGCAGATGAAGAGGATAGGGCGCCGAGAGAAGGACTCCAAAATGCCGGAGAAGAAGCTCACAATGCTGAACAAGTGGCTGATCAGCTTGAGAAGGGTCCTTCACCACAAGGAGAAACGCCTATTTCGTCCATATCTACTGCCCCTCCAAATGTCGTTCCGGCGTCTATTTCAACGTGTGGTGGGCAGCTGTCTCAGACTATGCAGCCTCAGGTCCCAAAAAGCGAGAACGCTTTCGTCCGCAGACTTGACAGATTGATTGAAAAGCAATTCGGTCCCCAAAGGCCCTGGGCAGACCTTGAGGACTCTGACTCGGATAGTTTAAAGACTTCACCCAAGGTGGAGGTAAAGGTAATTCGTTTTCCATGGCCGACCCGATTCTAACATAAAGTACAGGCATCATCCGCTCAGCGAATGAGACCCGGGGATTCTTCAACTATCCGTCCAGTAGGACTTGCAGACTCTGCCGGTGCGTCTTCCCAGGCATCTACAACGCCGAATCTGCCAGCTTCCGCAAGACATCTTGAGGGTCCTTGGCGGAAGGTGCAACCGTACAAGCCACCAAAGAAAGTGCAGGCAGTGAAGCGTACTCCCTCTCGAGTGGCTGGCGAACAACTTGAGTGGCCCTTTGGAAATTGGAAGCCGGAGAAAGCATCCAGGCGTGGGCAACGTCCGAGTATAGACACCACCATACTACGAGCTCTGATCTTGGACGACGACCCCATCATTAGACGTTGTGCTCCTCCGCCGACTCTTCCTGGACAAATGATTGCCCTCGGAGGATCTCAACAGAATGAATTACCACAAACAAATCCTATTCCCGAAATCCAGCAGGTCGAGGCCCCCATTGAGACGGCTGTCCCTGAAATCGTGCAGCCTGCGGCATCTCAACCTGAAGATTAAGTTGTCTGGAAACCTGTACAGATATTGGTATGATCAACGGATCCCGGAATGGTAGTTTTGGGGCCAGAATTAATACGTGGATTTACAGATGGCGGAAATGAGAGGAGGGAATTTGTTTATGATTTCGGCGACACACCGGCATTTTGGGATTCAAAGATGTCGACTCAGCTACGATATGTTACATTGAAGGTTATACCTCGTATGGGTTTTGTCTTTTGATGCTGTATTTTGCTTGGATGAGGTGAGCTGTCTTATCGGGTTGATTTCCTCGTATTCTTTATACTTTTGGTACTTTCCGTCTATGTTGAGTTGGTTTTGCTTTTATGTTGCCTTTGTTTAGATGATTATCTAGGAAGCCACTACGCTGAAGGATAGAACAGTTTGAAGTGTAGTTGGCTCTGTGTCTGCAAATCTGCAGGTCTGAGTATTAGGATATTTCTTACAAGTAGTATTGTTTATTATGGAGTATAGATTTTGTTTGTAATTGACTCTTTTAGCATCTCACTCATTGCTGTCAAGAATCTCGGTCCGTGAGTATGTTTCGTGTCTTGTCATACTAGATGTAAGTACGATCTCAATGTCAAAACAATGCAATAACACAACTGATATCTCAATCTTGTTGCAACGTTGATCAATATGGTTCATGCAATAATCTAAACTGATCGTTTCCTTGACGATGCCACAACTGAATAAAACGGTACCATGGCTCTAAAATCTCATGAGCCACAGGTAGCCCGCAAAACGTCTAGCTGGGAAAGGAACTTAGCCAGGCAATCTAAAAAACCCTCCCCGCCCAGTAAAAGATATACCTCCGTCCCTACTCGGGATTGAACTGAGAATCTTTCGATTGCATCAATGATAACAGTCGAACGCCCTAACCAGCTAGGCCATAGAGAACGAGATATAATGCTGGAGCGGCAATAATGTCACCATCTCCAGACTTACACTGCACCGGGAACCCCAAGACGCCGGGCATGATGAGTGTGTGATGATCCTGGTCGATATCTAACCAGAGCTTGCTGGATATCGATTATCTTCAAGTTCTACTCCGGAGCTTACACTCTATCAGCTGATCCAATCCGGAGAGTACCTTGAACTAGTATATCAATAAACATAAGCGCCTATGAAACCCGTGGCATGAAGAGATAGACTTGTATATTTTATTCCGTCCATGCATGAATGATCGCGCAATAGCACCAGGGCCTCATGATTAACGGAGTACGTCTACAAGTAGTACTTAGCTTACTTGGATGGAACTTGATAAGCCTTTTTAACCACCGAGCCTCAAGTACTTAGTAGATCAAAGAACAAGACAATTTGCGGCCCGGTTCGACTTGCAAGCTTGCTAAGTATGAATGCTGAATCGACGAGCCGAGCGTCAACAAAGCTCTCTTGGCTATCTCTCGTAACATGTACTTAAAGTACATCGTAGAAGACCGGAGTGCAGTGGGATCCGAGCTGCGGGGCGAAAAATACTCGCATATGCATTCAATTCATGCCGAAAAAGCTCTCAACTTTCAACGACACAGTGCTTGAAGCTTCCGGAAAGCAGTGACGAAAACAATAGAATGCTACTTAATAGCCTTTTGCCGCCGGTCTAGTTACGTCTCAAGCAACGGCCGTTTGTTCCTGGATTAAACTTCCCCCTCCACCATTCCGAATCCGGAAGTAATCCCAAAGCCACACGGAAGTACTGAACCACTTCGGATTCTTCATCCGGCTCAGCAATGCTGTCTCTGATAAACCATCCGTGCGCGCTGCCCAAGCTGTGAGCTCACCAAATTGTTAACAACAACTCGAGCAAATCCCGAATCGTAGTTTTCCCTCAACAGCGCAATCCCGGATCCACCTCGAAACGATCACACTACCTGATTACTACCTGATTTGGCAGTCCTCAGCAATGCCTACTCCTATTTCCGAATGCTCAGTTTGAAGTAGTAACTCACGATTTTGCTAGTAACTCAGGATGAAACTAAAGCTCACAATTCCCGGATCCATATCCGTAACCCGTCTCGAGTGCGCGAGTGCAACTGTCCTAGACTTTCTCTCTGGCCACAGAGGCCTTACTTCGGATGAAAAATCCGTGTCTCTTCCATCGGATGTGTAACCCTAACACCAACTGAGCTCTTTGTCAGCATTCGTCCCGACTACCGAGCGGTCGCCACCCAGGTCGAGATCTTTTCGATTCGAGATCGCGATTACAACAGTGTTATCTCTCCACAACGGCATGTGATTGTGGCGCTGGGACAAGTCAATCCATTCATCGTCAGGCACAGGCCGTTGATTGTGATGATCGAAGTGTAACTAGCTTGTACGGATAAGCGAGCACCAAGGGGGGACCCTTACGATTATCCAGATAATCGTCAAAACCAGTGATTACCTCAGCATTCGGCTAATCGGCTGTACGGCTGTACGGCTTTGAAGAATCTGCAACACCACGGTGGTGTATCAAGATATCGCCTATCAAGCCGTCACAGCTTGTAATCCTTATAAGCACCAAGGGTCCCCCCTTACGATTCTCTCGTCAAGCAGCCGTTGTAGCAGTTGACGAGAGAGATCGCAGCTTTCCTTCGTTTCCCAAACAGATCCCACCATCCCTCAGTCAAGCCACAGCTCTCTACGTTGGGCTTAGCTCGTACGGGCTTAGTTTTCTTACAGTTGCCTCTACGAGGCTTATTCGTCCGTATCCGGACTCTGTACGTCAACTACGCCCGGAAACCTCGCAAACACACGTCGTAATTAGGCCAAATTAAGTAGAATTAAGCTTACTCTTTGGGCAATCTCTCTACCTATCGTCCCTCAATCATTCCTCGTGACCCTTCGTCCGTGACTACAAGAAATCGTTGGCGCTCGGCTTACGTACAGGAATTACATCACCACATGCCCGCTCTCACCCACTCCGCCGGCATCAACTCGCTCGAGCTCAGCACGACCAATTAGTCAACCCTCCACATCAGAAAAGTTGCCGTCGAGTACCATCCGTAGGCGTACAATTACTCCTACGTGCATACGACCCCCCCGCGAAACCTCAAATCAGCAAAGTCGAAGTCCTCGGAAGCTCCCATCGCAAAGGCGACGTCCACGAGTGCAAGTTTTGATACGAAGCGGACCGTTACTCAGTCGACAAACATCGATCGGTTACGGAAACTCACATCAGAAACCAATGGCGGACCATACACGAGACCCTTGTCCTTGGGTCATCCTGAACGATTTTGGTGGTGCGTTCTCAATGGGAGTGAGTGACACCTCTTCATAACTGCTTTCTCATCTTGTTGTTCGGGAACTTTGCACGGATCTGTCAGTTGAATCTACTTCGGTCTCCTCCGCGTCTAAAGTTAGAGCACATCGTTAGTCGTTCCCCGATCAATCAACAGTAAAAGCTGTGAAATTACAATCTCTAACGATGGTGTGTCAGTAAGGCGGTAGGAGGAACTGTGTGGCATGGGATCAAGGGCTTTCGAAACTCTCCTTATGGAGAACGTAGGATCGGAGCTCTTACAGCAATAAAAGCTCGAGCACCCGTTCTGGGCGGAAACTTTGGCGTTTGGGGTGGTCTGTTTTCAACGTTCGACTGCGCCATGAAAGGAATTCGAAAGAAGGAGGACCCATATAACGCCATTACTGCTGGATTCCTCACAGGAGGATGTTTGGCTATTCGAGGAGGATGGAAGGCTGCTCGAAATTCCGCGATTACGTGTGGCATCTTGCTCGCGGTTATTGAGGGAGTCGGAATTGGGCTGAATAGGATGATGGCACCAAATACTGCCGTAGAGCAACCACCAATGCCAGGCGGTGACCGTCCTATTGCTGCATAATGGGCCCATGTGGATGAGATCGCTTGGTCAAAGCCATGGTACGAGTACGCTTTCTGGTTCCATAGCTGAACGAAAATAGCATGTTCTGGAGTCGCATTAGGTTTTTCGAGACCCATCTCCCCACATTTGATCTTGAGTTAATACAAGTTGTGTTCGTAGATATATGTGTCAGGCGGAAAAATCTGTTATTCTTGCTATTTTATTACATTCTTCCTTCCTACATGCCCTTGTATAATGGCTGCTCGACGTGATAAACGTCTCTGTTCCGATCCAAGATAGTAGCTGTGCTTTGTAGATTTGCGGTTCTGTTGCCTAACTGGAGCTTGCCTCCTGGCATGCGCATGGGTCGGATGTGTGCAGAAAGTGCAACATGCCATCTGCTTGCTGCCGTAAACGTTGGGATCGACTGGGCGTGGGGTTTGCCTACGCTCGGTACTATTCCTCTAGCTCTCTTATCGATAACCAAGTACTCTGGAGCGATATATCCTTGTCAACGTGATACAACCCGGCCATCTACAATTGTACAGTAAGTACCTAGGTACTTACTTAGATAACGTTTAGTTGATTTGCATACAGAGCCTCGATATGCATTTGACTAGGTACCTCTTTGAACGTAATTAAGCATGGAATTTGATAGATCTGAAAGAACCAAAGCAAAAATCAATACATCCTCCATCACGTGCCGGTTGAGCCGCAGCTGGGTTAATGCCCAATGTTATTCGTAGGTACTCATGTCCGCACTTCAGGAATTCGATGCACTATGCTCATGAGATCGAGAATGATATCACAAATCCCCAGTTCTCGAAAACAATCCCAAGAGTCCACTGGCAAAGAAATCTTAAGAATCTTACCATGGAATTGAATTCATGAAGCCGTGCTAGCTCGCAAGCATGCCAGTGATACCTCGAGGACAGCTTGCCAATCTGAAAGCACTATCAAGCCCATGAGATTGAGATCCGCCAGATCCGATGTATGAGTTACGCAAGCCGCGACTGATCGCTATTTCGCTTGTAACCATCCCATCTCGCCCCTGCTCCCGTCCACCCATGAGCGAAGAATCACGCTATTCTGAATCAACCATTACTCTAGAGACTGTAGATCTTTGTTTGGAAATGGCATACGGTGGCCTGATATATTGAACCCTGCAAGCCTCATTTTCATCCCTTCATTCCTTCACCGCCCAATACCGAGTAAGCAGGGTTCAAATCCAGTGACTGGTATGTTAAGCAAGTTTCCTTCTAGAAACTGTCTCACCTTTCCCGCCTGGCCACTTGAGACAGGATAGGATATGCTATCCATGGTTCATCTGAGATCTTCCCTGTGAAGGAATTCCCGAAATGGCCATTTTACTGCCTCATGGAGACGTGGGGTGCCGCTGGTGCAACCGCTTCATTTCTGTTTTCGTCCTTCTATGGGGGGGCTCGCCCAACGAGCCATCACAAGCTTGCAGTACTGTACGCATACTTGCATTGCATGAGATGGAAACAAAAACAAGGGATATGCCCTTCCTGCAGGGGGGAAGGCTCCTTCTGAGAGGAAGATAGCCCTATTAATAATCCAAAGCATGACATGCATCACGACAAGCTCGTCAAGAAGCTCTAGTGTGAGATACCTGGATTCATATGCGAGCACGACATATTGTCTTTCATGAGTACAATCGATCTGCATCTACTGCTGAGCAATGCATGCTCCCATGTGCTTACCCAGATTCGATCGAAGATATGTACTACAAGCACTCAAGCATGACGATACTCACCGACCAGAGCGTCGTCGGGATAAGACAAAGAAGCAAACGTGGAAACCAGGGCGGGTTAATTGTCTTTACATTGTTATCCGGCCAGACACACACTAAGAAAGAGAAAAACGGAAGGCATCCATAATCCATACCATCAAGACATGAACAAGCTTTTAAAGCAAACAGCAAGTCAATCCAACATCACATACTACTAGCAGGCCAACTCTAATAGATCCTGTATTGAACGTTGCACAATACCAAGCCCTTCGTCTCGACACCTTCGGTATCAATAACTCTGAAGGCACCGTAGCCTTGCTTCAGGCGGCTGAATCTGACCGCAAACCATCCGGCCATAGAATCCTTACCAAACTCCTCATCAAAGATGCGGCATCTGAGGAAGCCCAAATCTCCATTAGGACAAACGGCAGCCTTAATGCCTTGGAAACTAACGGTCTCGTTATACTCCTCTGGGTTGCAAGTGCGACGACTCTTGGTCTTGGCCTTTAGTTGCTTCTTGGGTCTATCTTGCATGGCTGGGACAGTATCGACATGGAGCTCAAACTTGAAGTATGGCTTGAATCCCTTCTCCTTCGAATCTCCCCGAGGCAAAGGAAGGTTCTGACAAGCAATAACTTCAATGCTGAGATCGAAAGTCTGATTGGAAGGAAGGGAATTGACAGCGAGAGGCAGTCGGTAGGTCTCCGGTTTGAGCACGTATCCACCTTCACCCGAGAAGAGTGCCTCGTTCAGCATCATACCGTCGTCAATCTTCTGCCAGTTAAGAGCAACCAGCTGACAGCCGAGACGCCAGTAGGGGGTGGGGTCTGCATTGTTGGAGGAGAAACGCAGGCCGAAGGGGTAGATACGGGTCAGGTGATTAATGTTGTGGATATAGGCAGGAAGTGGAGAGGGATCGACATGTGGTAGGTATGAGCGCTCAGAGAAAGAGTAGACGTGGTTGGGGATTTTAGCAGCTGTGGCTGTTAGTTCTGTGCACACTTGAATGGGTGCCATATGGAACACTTACACTCGTGATGGAAGCCTTGAAAATGGTGGGCACTACAATAGACTCCCAACTTAGCTAGATCACGGATGACCTTGTGCTTCTTTGGCTTCTTCCTGTTGGCCTTTCTAGCTTCCTCCTCCAATTCGGAGTCTGAGCTTGAAGAGGTGTCGTCCTCTACCTGGGGAGCAATCGTGTTTGCCACGGTGGTGGTTACAGGATCGGCGGCTCTGTACTTGGACTGTGAAAGAAAGAGTCAGAAAACAGCGTCCATGCATATGGTGTGGAATGCGTACCTTGACCAGAATCTTGCCCTGGAGCTCCAGTGGGCTGGGCAGCTTTTTAACATCCTCAATCTCCTTCTCTCCTTCGAAGATGGGCTTGTGGACAAGCATGTCACCCCAGTACTTAGCCATGATTTCGACACACTTCTTTTGCTGTGAGACTCCAGCATGGCACTCCAAACTTATGATTACTGGACCGATAATGCCCTCCTCCGGTCTGAATGCGTGCTTTCCGATAGCCTTGACAACCTCTTTGAAGGTGATCTCCTTGGTGAGAGTGTATCCGTGGAAAACAGATGGCTCTCCATCATCTCCGTCCCATACGTCAATCTCAATGCAGCGGCATCCTCTTCGCAGTGTATTGATATAACCCTCGGCGGTGCTCTCACCGTAAAGTTGATGACCGGTGAGGTAAGTGTTGTGGGAGCTCGAGATGAAGTAGTCTTGGAGAGGCTTGGTGAGGTCCTTCTTCGACCAGTCAACCGGCTTGATTGGGTTGTTCTTTGGGCTGAGGATAAATTTGGCAAACTCGTCGAAGGATACAAGCGAGCCGAAGCGTCCGAGGTCGGTATCTGGTTCGATGGTACCATTGGCGAGGGCCCAGGTTCTGAAAGCCTCAACGGTTGGCTCGCCGATACGGGAAGTGCTGGCACGAGGGATGGTGGAATAGATCTTTTGGAGGGCGGCCTTGAATGGTGTAGATGTAATTGCCGGCGAAACGTTTTGTGTATCTCCAGATGGAACTCCTCCTCCAGCAGCCCAAGTGGTCGGAGCCGCAACTGACATGATAACGGTGTGTTTGTTTGTGCTAGATGACTCGGCCCGATTCCAGTGGGTAATTGTCGGTTAGTTGGCAATGGAAGAGCGATAGGAAGTAAGGTTGGTGGTTGGTAGTGAAGGGTTCTGTTTGGAGGGATTACTAGGTAGGATGGAAGGGAGGAAATACCAGTTGTTATATTACACGTTCCAAGAATTCAGCTACGGGGAGATCAAGACGCTACTTTTTGGCTGAGAGAGGCAAGAAACCAGCGCGCTCGGCGCGATCAGTAGGTGTGCCCCGCCTCATAGGCTCACAATTGCTTGGTTTCCCAAAAAGGCGGGGTTGCCTTCTGTATGAGGTGGGGTCATCCCGTGTAGCGAACAGCTGAAAATCACCATCCAGACGGCTTGGGATAAGCAAAAGCTGCAGGACATCTGCATTCCAAGCCTCTTTGAAATCTCAAGAACGTATCGTCAGTCTTGAATCTCAAATCAAGAATGGTAAATCTCGAGATTATATTGCCTAGTTGCTGGGGGACCTGTTTGCTGGCTCTTGTCGAACTCTTGTAAATCTTGGGAACCGCCTTCCCAGTCCGCCAGCCAGCGAAAACGTTCAAGAGAATTAGTGCGGGAAGAATAGTCCGTCGAAATTCGAGACACGGAAGGAAGGAAGGAAGGACGGTCGGATTGCACGAGGCTTCCAGACTCCGAGACAGAACAGTGGGATGGAGATTCTCGGAAGTTTGGCGGGAGCATCTCGAACGGAGCTTGCCGGGCTGGTGTTTAGGGTAAACAATTGTGCACCAAGTGGCTTATGTATGAAGACGGATGTTAGACTTTCTTGCAGATTCGTGTTACCTACGTTCGATAACGCAGATCCCTTTCCGACGTCATCTGATTTGCAAGCTCTGCACCCTGACCTTTTCGAAACTTTACACCTTCGTTGCTCGCCGCCAACAACAACCACTCGAACAGCGATGGCCTCCGAATTCGTCCCTCGCGCAGCGTTCCCGGTATTGAACAATGTTTCTCGCTCCTACTTTCTTGGCCATCACAAAGCAGGTCTAGACAAGATGAAACAAATGATCCAGAACGTCGACCTCATCATCGAATGCCGGGATTACCGAGTACCACTTTCGTCCACGAACCCAATGTTTGAACAGTCGCTCGCGGGTCGAGAGCGTCTCGTTGTCTTCACGAAGAGGGACCTGGGGAAGGGAAACGATGGAGCAAGGGTTGGTGGGTTGCTGGTTGGTTATGGCGGGAGAAAGCGGACACTGATGTTGATCTAGGCTGAGCCCATCATGAAAAAGTGGTTGGAGCCATCCCACGTTCTCTTCAGTGACCATAAATCACCTGGAACCACGAAAAAAATTATCGAATACACGCGGAAGTCGGCCCGGATTACAGACTCACTGGTTGGCTCCAGAATGCTGATCGTGGGAATGCCGAATGTCGGAAAGTCCTCACTACTCAACGCATTGCGAAGGGAGGGCGTTGGTAAGGGCAAGGCGGCCATCACTGGAGGCCAACCTGGAATCACTAGAAAGATTGGAACGACCGTCAAGATCTCCGAAGATCCAGTCATCTACTTGCTTGATACGCCAGGTGAGTTTACTATGCGATCGGTATCTGAGTTGCTGTAGCGTATTGACATATCCTTAGGTGTATTCATACCGTATGTGCCTAATCTTGAGACCATGCTTAAGCTGGCTCTCGTTGGTTGCGTCAAGGATACAGTTATACCGCTTACAACACTTGCCGATTACCTTCTTTACCGTCTTAATCTTCACGACCCACGCATATATGCAAAGTACAGCCCGCCAACCAATGACATTCTGGAACTTTTAACAGCAATGGCAAAGGCAACCGGCCGACTGGCGAAAGGTGGGGTTCCCGAACTGGAGGGAACTGCCATGTGGTTGTTGGGTCGGTATAGGGCCGGTGAGATGGGAAAGTTTATTCTGGACGATGTCAGCAAGGATGCCTACGAAAATTGGAAGAAGGCGGAAAGCGAAGCCGAACCAAGTGCCTCGGCCCTGAGAAGAGAGGCAAAGAGGGAAAGGCTCCGGGTATCGAAGGCTAAATATGAGAGTAAAAACTCTCCGTCGGTGGAGTAGGAGGAAAGTTAACCTGTACTACGCTGATCCAGACTTAACTCGAGGCGGAGGATGGGCTCAGCCGATTCGTTATACGGCTGGTACTATCCGTGGTATGTATTGATTAGGGCCTCTAGCGTACTCGGAGCCTCGACACTTATGCCGGTAGAAACTACTAAATATCACTTAGGAGTATTCGTATGTAAGTACCTGGCTGTTACATAGCAGAGTCATCGTTTATAGCGTTCACCATCTTTGAACTTGAGTATGGTCCGTTATGGGCACTGTATCAATTTGCAGAGCGTGCCGATCGAGACAGTATAGCGATGCAAATTCCAACCTACGCACTGAACGGCTAGGGGTTGTAATTTACAACGTGCCATCTCTAAGGATGATTAGGAGCTTACTTCCTCATACAAGTACGATTTGTGGTCTGCTAGGGCCCGTCCTTTATACGATCGTATGTAGAGTCGAACGAGATGCAGTTCAACGTCGTTTCATGACAAAAGGTCTGTGGGTGCGAACGGTGTGCTACTACATACACATGTACGGCGCGTACGGCCAGTAAACAGCTGCTCATACCCCCTACCAGGGGCTACTTTTAGCTTGTATTCCGCGGAACGCCGAGCAAGGCGATTATCGTGCAAGTGTTTTTTTCCGATGGGCCGTACATATGTACAAATAGAGTTGAGAGAAGGTTGGAAGCGAGAGTGCCAAGATATACTTGGACCTCAAGTACTTGTACAAGTACCCGGAAATGACATAAGGAACATGCCGCTTGGGCGGCGTCGTCTCCATAAAATAGTTTTGCGAATGTCTCCTCGTTTCTCACCAGCCCTCATTGCTTTGCCGTTACGACTGCTTAACCTTCTCAGGCTATCGTGAATGGTAGTCCCCTCCTCGTTTGGGTACATGTATCCGAGCAAGCTTCTTATGTTTCAAGACTTTGAAGTGATCTGCTCGTCATCGCAAATAGGACTGCCCAATTTCCCACGAGTTCAATGACGGCGACGATCAATTCAGCTTCTCAACGGTTCCACGTTTGGCCTCCTCGCATACTTCTGCACACGGACGGACACACGGGCTATTTTGGCCGACCGATTGTAATCCTGACCACACATGAGCGCTTCTTCGGAGGATTTTGACATTTCAGGCCAATGGCATTCCGCATTTTGAGATTGCAAAAACTGTGGAAACGAAACGCTTGAGGTTGCTGGGCTGAAGGTTGTATCTCATCACAGGGATCGCATCAACAGTAAGTTAGGCTAATGATCATTGTTGCAACTTTGAATAGTAGCCCAAGCATCCCTGGTCATCGAGGCTAGGAACAGAGATATTGGCCGCTAAATGGAGAAAGGTGGGGCTCGTTAGCATAGGTAAGCTAGGTCAGTTCGTTACGAGATGCATGAATTCCCGAACTGACGCTTGTTCAGAGATCATCTCTCCTACGACATCAAACAAATCTCACCATGTCGGTCGGCCTGCCGCGTACCTGCGCAGGAGGACTGAAACATCCTCTGGCGTCCCCCTTAAGACCCTGAAAAAAGCACACAAGCAAAAGCCTCTTCAACAGGAAGGGCATGGCAAGCAGCTCATGGCTCTGATGAATGGATACTTGTAGCGGAAGAAAGCGGGGTCCAATGAAGTTGTTTGATATGCTTGGAAGCGGCGTAAATGAACAGGGCTATCCGTGCTTCCTCTGGCATCACCTGAGAGACAGGAAATTGAAGGTTACGCTGGACGACATCAGAGTTTTTGTTTGCCGGCGAGACGTTAAGGATGGCAAACCTCCGTGCGCTGTGCTCGGGCCTGCGGTAGGACTTGATGCCTGCGTATGCCGGCTGTCAGATCTGCTCTTCCTCTTAACCAGGAACCATCTTCTGCAAGCTCTTCCCCTCTCTTCTGCCTCGTCTCTTCTACTCCACTACATCGACCAGTGACAGAAGGCGCGGACACGATCGGCCCAAAGCCAAAGCTTCGTCGTTGAGATCGCATTGGCAGCATCCATCAAAGCATTTGCCGGCAGCTTCTCGCATTAGCTTATCAGCATCCGCACGCTTCCCTTTGCAGCTTTCTGCAGGTCATCAATCAATTTCCGAGCATCCTTAACCGGCGCCGGCTTGGTTCCCCTTTAACTTTTAACGAGCGCGAATCCTCACTAAAACATTTCCCCACAAACGGCACGCTTCACTCATTTCAAGTTTCAACCCTCTTTTGGATCTCATCCGAACCGACTTTTGCTCATTTCTGCGCAACTGCGTACCGACTCCCTGCCCTAATTCGTCGCCTAACTAGGTTGTACGGCAAAGAACAGGGCTCCATAGGCTCAGATACAGCGGCGGAGAACAAAAGCAAGAGGGAACCCATGGACTTGGTTGATTGGCTTTGATGAGAAGAGTTTTCCTGCATATTGGCATCAATCGGCTCGCGGTATAGGCATCACTGCAGTAAATTGCTTGACTGCATCTCTTCTATATTTCGCTGGGACCATCCGGAAGTCTGGACGAACTGCAACTCGATCGGGGATTTTAGACCTTTAGGTGGAATACGAAACAAGACACAGCAAAATAAGGGACCGGTACTGGCTCATCAGATAGTGTCGACATCCGCGACAAACCTACGTCAATCGTTGTTGGCGCGACTCACCTCACTCAGCACTTGTCGATCTTCGTTACTCCTTTCTCGAACCTCGACCACACTACTCACTACCCCTATGCAAAGAAATTTTTGCGTGCGCATATAGGTATGGGATTGGACGATCACTGCTTGTTCAGCTCTTTCAGCAGGCGCAAGTCGCAATAACTGACACCTCATTCCACAGTCAACGGCCAGCATACGAAGTTTGAGGATGGCGCGCTCGACAGATCCTCTCAGTTTATTACGGACACAGATATCACTACTCCCTTCCTTTACCGACCTTCCACATCTCAATGCCCCCTTGACTACCGTTAAATCCGACACTATTCTCATATCACAAGGACCGGATACAGAGCCGCAGGAATTCGCAACATTCACATTTCGATTCGGCGAAAGCCTGGCAAAAGAGCAATCACAAAAGGTGCTGAATGAGGTGGTGCCAGAGGGATTGCAGATACTCGACACTCAAAACAAGAAGACGAAACGGAATACCTTCGGTCTATTTCGCAATGAATCAATCAGGACCGACGTTTCTGGGGAGACCATGTACGATGCAGACATCCGACAACGAGGCGAAGAGGTCACCATTCACATAGAGGAAGGGATATACGGCCGGGTTGATGAGGGGCACAAGGATGGCGATAGTGTAAAGACAATTGTTCTGGTGATACCGCTCAACTCGACAGCACAGATCGCCAAAGTGACCGGGAGCCTCGTGGAAAGCATCGCACGATTCATCGATACGGGCAGCGTGGATGCACCGAAAACGGAGGACCGGTCAAGGCCTGCTACTGCTGGTTCTGGGGTGCTACCGCATCGAAGACGCTCGCCACTTGCACACTTCAGGAACTTGTCACCGGGGAACAGAGATACAATCATGTCCACAGACTCAGATGACGAGGGCATAATTGTGCAAGCTAGAATGGTCAACTTCTCAAAGTCGAGGCCAGGCTCTAGAGGGACGATGTACGACTTTCCGAATCCCTTTGGGCAACTACCGCCCATACCGCCGAGCCCTTCGTTACACGGCTTTCGAGACTCTGCTTATCTCTCTTCATCAACGCGGCATGACAGTTTCAGCAAATCACCACCCCAGTCTCCGAATGGTACTGAAGCACAGGACTCCTTTGAACAGCGGATGGAGATGTGGGGAGGATATCTTGCGCCGGCTTCCGAGGGAAGGCTAGGCGCATCAACAGAAAGCTTGCTAGACCCCGGAATTATACGAGCTTTTCCCATCGAGACGGAGGAGAAATCAAAACACAATACGACGTTTGTGGATGAAGAGGGCGATGGCATTCAGGGTCTTGGAGTTCCGCAGCGGCCGAAGCTGAACCGAAGGATAAGTGCCGAGAGCAGAGTTAGGGTTCAGAACGATAAGAAGCTCTTTATCTATCTCACTACGAATGCGCTGGATCAGAAGCTTCGTGGTCAAACTGGCTCAATACGGATAGCGAAACTGAACACGGCAAAATCGGAAGAATGGGGCTTCCGCTCAGCTTCACCTACCACCCCCTCCGACTCCTACCACAAGAAGAACGCATCGATAGCCAAGGGATGGCCCAAACGGAGTAGCTCATTTGCAAACTTGATGACGATGGCCGTGCCACCAGAAGTTCCGTCACCTACAGAACAACCGCCGGCCCAGAGTCGGCTGCCCCCAAAGATGACCAACAACTTGGCTGTGGACGAGAACATCGACGAATCTTCATTCCCTTCAAATGTCAATGTCAGGCTTGTTTCGTTGAAAACCTCCGTCGGTCGACCTCGTGGCGCAATCCAAATTCAGAATGAACTCCGGAGAACCATACGAGAATGGTTTGAGGATGTGGCAGACGACGAAGGAAGGAGACGGTATCGTGAGCATGACGTAGATGGCGGTGAGTTAAGTTTGGAAGACGAGGCACTCCACATCAAGGAAGAAATCTGGGGGGATGTACTTGGAGGAGCCTGCAATACCGAAACAGCCTCTGCTGGAACTGTAGACATGATTGTTGCTGTTGCTCGTGGTCGAGACGTCGAGAGGGAGGACAGGATTTTTGAGGAGAGGGTAATAAACCGAGTGGAGAGTCTGGGTGATCGGTATCGAGAGATGACGGGCCGTAGAAGCTGCTCTTTAGCCCTCAGGTAAGGAATAACGGATGGTTTTTAAGTTTCCTGCTAACGTTGCACAGTTATATCCTTTCGAACCATTCTTCCCAATACAGCTCCGTTCCCGGATCGCTTGCTACGCTGCCGCCATCTTCACCACTTCCCGCCCTTGAGAAATTTTTGATTCACAATCCTACTACTCGCTTCTTGCTGCTGGAATTGTCGCCAGCGCAGCTGCCTATTCTATCAGACCTTCAGAGCCTCCTTTCTCCTCCGCCCACCCTGTCGACTGGCCCCGCATATCCACCGTTGGTTCATATTCTGCCTCTCACACGGACCCCCTCACATCGACCATTGACCGTGGCAACGTTCCCACCCTTTTTCGCTCAGCTCACGACTGCTTTGAATGCCCGAGAAAAGTCTTCCGGCTTCATACCGCCATCTGCTCCCTCGCCGGTACCTCCACCACCGACTCGACCAGTCCCTGCTCTACCAACGCTCGCGGCCACTGCCAATCCACCCTCTGACCTGCATCCTCCAGGCACGCCGGCCGGGTTTACTGAGCCACGCATGAGCCCAGGCTCCCCAATTGGTGGCCAATTCCTTTCCCTTGACGATGACGACTCATCCTCCGGGAACGAGGAGATCTACCCCGGTAAACACAGCATCGATGAAGCACCATATCACAGCATGGCTCACAAGGCCTCTGTGCCAAATATGCGCCTTCCAACTTCTCGTCCGGCTAGGTCGAATACAATTCATAACCATCATCATTTCCAGCAACAAAACAACTCTTCATCTTACGCGACCTCCCCGATAGAGCCTACGGGTATCCGCCACTCGCAACTGGTGCCACTGCCACAGCATCAGCAAGCGGGCTCTAGTGTCAAGACAAAGTCCTCCAAAGTCTTTTCCGTCAGTAGCCATCTCCGTCGTGGGTTTGAGAGCCGTGATAATCTCAAACGTGACAAGGAGCACAAGAAGAAGGAAAAAGATCACGGGCTCGGCAAGCTGAAAGAGAGCAACGGCAGTAACACACATCTTCGTGGCGAGCTGAGAAGCGAAAGCAGAGGCGGTGTAGTCAATCTGAATGCTATTGGGGGAATGGCTGGCCGAGATAGTCGCAATGGCAGAAGGACAGATAGTCGAAATGGAAGTCGCGACGGTGGCTTCGGTGGAATCGGTGGTCCTCAACATGGAGGCCCACCGATTAGTCGAGGAAGTAACGCTAGTGGCGGAGCTGGCCCTAATGGCGGATGGGGCAGGGCTGGTGGGAAAGCTTTGAGGTTACTGGGATTGGAGTAGATGGATTTCAATGCAGGAATCCATCAAATAAAACTCCTGTGTTGTTGTATTCTTTGAAGTTTACTCGCCACACTGCTGTGGCGATGGGTCGGCATGCATTGCCCCGATTCTGTTTAATATTTTTTGGCTTCTACTATTCTTTTCTTGCTTGATCTAGGGTGGTTGCTCTGCTTTACTGTTTTTGTCCCGTTGTTATGGTTTTTGCATGCATGATGATGATATCTAATGGAAGGAGGTGTCACGTCTCGGTTGGCGACGTGGGTTTTGGTTTCTCCGCTTTTGCTTTAATAGTCTCTGGTCGGTTTCTTTTTTCTTTTTCTTTCTTTTTCACATCGTTGGTTTGGATTTTTACTACATCCCTTGCCCTAATACTGCTTTGGCTTGAGCTTTTCGTTGCCAATACCCCTTCAGCTGTACCGTACTTCGGTTCTTCTACTTAACTTCATGTTGTTTCTTCGGTTCTACTTTTTGGTGTATTTAACTTCTCACATGTATACTTACTTTCTTTTGTTGGCTCCGTTTCTGGGAATTGCATATATCTGGCCGGTTCATCTCATCTTGCACTTTTCGAAATTTCATTGTTGATTGTTTGGTCAAACGGGAGGAGCTTCCTTCTTACCTTGGAGACTTGTTATCTAGCACTCGCGCGTTAGGCTTGTCATAGGATACATATGTAATTACCGCTATCGTATGCAGAATACCGTCAGGGCTTCATGCAATCATCAGCCTCTCCTCACAGACAAGCGTCCGAATCTCGATAATATATCTCTGCGTACCAAGTACGTGATCGGCCCATTTCGTTCAACGTACACAATGCATACTTGTATACACAAGTACTTACTACTTATAATTGATGATTGGGGTCTGAGCTGAATATATACCAATCACGTAAGAAGAATCAAAGGCGTAAGGCAACAAATTTGCAAAACAAACCCGGTTTTAGAAATTTAGAGGCATGAGCTCCAGTTATAAGTCTCGTACTTACTGTACCTGCAGCTGTATATCCTATGCTTTGGGCTCGGAGGTGGCTACACAGCATCTTTGCGGATTTGCAACGTGAGGATGTCTTCACTATACAAGGCTAATATGCATGGTTCAAAGTCAACCGTAGGTACCAGGTTGCCATCTAAACTATAAACAATGATTGCAAAATGTGCGAAGGTTGAACTTGAGTTACTACTTTGGATATCACTACATTGAAGGGTGCATGGTCAGAGGAGGCATCCTGCCAAAGCTCAAAATCGTTCGATAGTTATCGGGGCTGCATGCAAAAAAGGCCTAATGAACATGTTAGCACCGACGAGGCAGTCGACAAAGCCGTCGACGAAAGGTGATAATGCAAGCTAGGAGGGTCGGTAGTACCAGTCCAAAGCACCAGTCAATGCTTGAGCATATCGCTCTTTACTTACTTCTGCTCACTTGTCAAAGTCAACACTTGGGTGGGGCCCTCGTGTGCGTTCTTGAATGTACTGCGAGCAGTAACCGCGAGCGGTGTGTGTGGCCTGTGACCCTGGCCAAGAAAGACATATTGTAGCCTTGTCAAGGTGAACACTTGGGTAGGGTCCTCGTGTGAACTGAAGTAACTGCGAGCAGTAACCGCGAACGGTGTGGCCTGTTACCCTAGCCAGGAAAAGACATATTATAACCTTGTCAAGGTGAACACTTGGGTAGGGCCCTCGTGTGAATTGAAATAACTGCGAGCAGTAACTGCGAACAGTGTGGCCTGTGACCCTAGCCAGGAAAAGACATATTATAACCTTGTCAAGGTGAACACTTGGGTAGGGCCCTCGTGTGAATTGAAATAACTGCGAGCAGTAACCGCGAACGGTGTGGCCTGTGACCCTAGCCAGGAAAAGACATATTATAACCTTGTCAAGGAGAACACTTGGGTAGGGCCCTCGTGTGAATTGAAATAACTGCGAGCAGTAACCGCGAACGGTGTGGCCTGTGACCCTAGCCAGGAAAAGACATATTATAACCTTGTCAAGGAGAACACTTGGGTAGGGCCCTCGTGTGAATTGAAATAACTGCGAGCAGTAACCGCGAACGGTGTGGCCTGTGACCCTAGCCAGGAAAAGACATATTATAACCTTGTCAAGGAAAACACTTGGGTATGGCCCTCGTGTGGGTTGTAGCTGCGAGCAGTAACCGCGAACGGTGTGGCCTGTTACCCTAGCCAGGAAAAAGACATATTGAAAGCCTTGTCAAGGCGCCATTCAGGGATGAGCTGAATGGTGTGGCCCGAGGACGAAGAAGAAATGAAGGGGGTGGGAGAGGAGGTCCTTATATATTCGTTGTCGGCCAGGTATTGAGGGCTTAGGGCTAGATGATCAGATCATGTTGAGCTCCTTCCCAGTTGGGGGTGATCCAAACATGGAAGGAGTCAGTCGCACCGATTGGGTAGGAGCTCACCGGTGGGTTAGCTTGACCGGCATTTGAAGGCTAGGCAGCCAATTGCCCGACTTTGGACGGCAGCAGGTCGCCTTCTCCCTTTGGTCACGAAAAAAAGCAGAGGAGATCCAAAAAGTAAGGAGCCGGTATCAAAAACCCAAAGCAAAATTATATTCAAAGATCGAAAGAAAAACGCCATCCAGAAAATAACCGTCTATTTACCCTTATTTTGCTTTCCTGCCTTTCTTATGGCTGTCGCCTTAGAGAACAACTTGCCCTTCTGCTTCATTCTAGCATGCGGCCTCACCATCAAGAAGTTCTTCTTTCTATTCTTCTCCTTGTTGGTGGTCGAATGTGCCTTCTCCTTCAGCTTCTTGCCCTTCTTTGACGAGAACTTTTCACGATCCTCACGTCCCTCCATGACCTTCGCCAAACGAGCAGCCTTGTCCGCCTTCTCGAACGAAACACCCTCGATTCTGTTGGTATCAACAGCGTCTTCATTGTGGGTACGGAGAGACGTTCCAGTAGCCTTGGCGAGACCAGCCTGAGCGCGGAGCTCGGCGAGTTTGGCAAAGTCGGCAGGTGTGAGAATCTTGGTCATAGCGAGCTTGGAGATGTTACGCTCCTCCTCCTTGATGGCGGCCTCGGCCTCAGTTTGGGCCTTGGTCTTCTTCTCCTCGTCGTCTCCATCTTCGTCCTCCTTCTCCTGGGCGGCTTCGAGAGCTTTTCGGGCCTTCTTGGTGGCAGGCTTCTTCTTTTCGTCCTCGTCTTCCGAATCGCTGAGTTCAATCTCCTTGTCGCTCTCAACCTCGATCCAGCCCTCGTTGTCGGTATCCTCGTCAGACTCGACGTCCCACGCACCCCAGGCATCCT
Organism: Ascobolus immersus RN42; assembly: GCA_003788565.2. Classification (NCBI taxonomy): domain Eukaryota; kingdom Fungi; phylum Ascomycota; class Pezizomycetes; order Pezizales; family Ascobolaceae; genus Ascobolus; species Ascobolus immersus. The sequence goes on along the minus strand of ML119657.1, from coordinate 504,589 downwards.
CATCTTCATCCTCATCCTCGTCCTCGGCATCATCACCCTCTTCACCCTCGGCCGTCTCGCCCTTGGCTTCCTTGCGGGCAGCCTTCTGCTGCGCTTTCCATTCCTCCAACAACTCCAAGCCCTCAATGAATCCGGCCTTCTCCTCACCAAAGCGGAGCTTGTCTTTAGTGCCAGCAGACAAGCCCATGGTAGCATCCTTTCCACGATCCTTCTTCTTGAGCATTTCGGGAGCAATCTCACGGTAAAGAGCGATGAGTCCACGAGCAGCCATAACAACTGACTTGTCTTTGGATCCCTTGTACTCTGTCAAGTCCTGCAGCAGAGTCGGTGTAATTGCGAGTGGGGCTCTCGTGCATATTTCTCTTATGGAGTTGAGGCCAGCAGCAGCAACGGCAGAGGCAACACCCTCAGAGACAAACTCGTCCGCAATTTTGCGCACGATGGGCTCCAAGGCATCTGGGGGCACAAGGTCGTGGGAGGCTTGGGCGGTGCAGGCGAGGAACTGAGTAACGTCCTTTTGACGGGGTGTTAGGTATTTGAGGATGAACGAGTAGAATGCTAGTAGCTCCAATTTGTGGAGACCAATAAGTCTGGAGGTGAGCTGAAGGACCAGAAGCTTGAGATCGATTGGGAGTTTGGTGTTTTTCGTCAAATGTTTCGCGAACAAGCTTTCGACAAAGCCTTGAGGATCGTGAAGGAGGTGGAGAGCAGAGAAGTTGAGCGGATGAGGTTTGGAAGCCTGCTTCTGCTTCTTCTTCATGTGCTGCACAGCTCTCTCAAGCTTTCTCTTCTTCTTGCTCGAAATGGAAATCTGAGCGGTGTAGGTGATCTTAGCACGGTCGGTGGCGGTTGGCAAGTCGTCGTCACTATCGACGGCTTCTTCTTTCTCCTTGTCGACACCCAAGAAAAACCGGACACCACCGGCGATAACCTTTGGATTTGACGAAAGAGCGCACTCCTTCATAATCTCAACTGACTTTGCATCGTCCCACACGGATCGCCTCCACAACTCTCTTGTGATCTTGACCGCCCAGAGACCGACTGTCGAGTCGATATCATTCTTTCCTCCCTCTACCAAACCAAATAGCACCGCTTGAACGGTTCTGTTGAGCTTGTGATTCTTCGCTTTGGTGTTCGAGCTTCGGATATCGGAGATGATGGTGTTGTATATTTGTGTGCGGAGAGCCTTTGACTGTGTAGTGGTGAGGATAGGGAAAAGGGACTCGAGGAGGGTGCTGGACGAGATGACATCCTTGTTTCTCAGTAGGACCAAACTCTGCACAACCTTCTCTCGGATGTCGGCGGGCAAAACGGCATGTCGTTCTGTGATGAGGTGAATGAGGTCGCGCGGGAATGACGAGGCAACATCTGGATAGCAGCTGGTGACCTGGGCCATAAAGCCCATCAATTCGACAAAATCATCCGACTTGTATCCCTCTGGTTGGGCGAGGAAAAGATCGCGCTGCGCTTCATAATGTTGATATTGTGTCAGGAAATCGCCTCGATACGACCTACACCAACGTTAGATGCGAGCGACATATCCTTCACCATTGAACGCACCCCGGGTCTCTTCTGATAAGGTTCTGAAGGAGTGGAAGGTTGGTAAGCTTAACGAGCGCAGCTCTCTTTCTTTTCGGCATGTTGATGAAGGAGTGGATGGAAAGACTCGGTGACGGTGTGGATGTTCTGATCAGAGACTGCCACCGCAGGACTTTTCCATCTCAAGGATTTTTTCCAAAGGGTTTTACAAGTAGCTTAGCGAATAAGGCGTCTAACCAGACGTTGCCTAGCGTCGCAATTAAGCTACAAAGCTTAGCCTGTTTGGGAAATTTCGTGGAAGACGCCCTCTCACATGAAGTTCGTTCGTCTGGCGGACCACAACCATCTACACAGATGTAGACCTCCGGGCCGCGAGGTACTTGTACATAGCTACGTACGTTACATAGGCCACCCTGCGAATCGGCATCCTAATCGCGACTTCCGTTGTGGGTAGAATAATATGTCACAAGCGACTTGTGAATCTGTGTGAATGGCTTAAGTACTTTGCGATGAATTGTGAACGGCAGGCATGACTGCATAATTGAAGCATGCCTGGTTAACTTGCTGGACTTAATACATTGATGGAAACCAGTTGCGATCTCAATTAAATGAGACGAAGTAAGAAGTTAAACATTGAAGATTCTTGGTGGGTGATAAACCCCTTTGAGAAGAATGGAAGTAAAAACAGCTTCAGACTGTGAAAAGCAGGCTTTGAAATATCCCCTGCAGCCATTCATGAGATTAGTAGACAACACATCATTATGTCCGCCGTCGGCTGTCGGCCGCTCGACTCAAATCGCGCAACACAGATTTGCTGGTTGCAATGAAGAACGAGGGTTCCCAAGCTGCATGCTTCTGCGAAACTGTACACATGCTAGTATGAAGACTCGCACTGCAAGATTAAGACTGACCCTAAACTTATTCGTGCTACATATAAGCATTCTATGTACAGGGTTTTGAATCCACGTTAAAGAATTAAGAAGTACTTAGTACTCGATATATATACATGCATCATGCTGCGCATAATCGAGGCACGCATGCATCTCGAGCTCGACCTTTTAAAGCTTTCTTAAGAGCCTCTGCAATGCATCACTCTTCCATCCCCGGTATGTACCCTGTTAACGCAATGGAAGCCTGACTCAATACAAGCACTAAGCTCTAATTCCTTGATACTCAGGAATGAAGCAAGGAAAGAATTGGATACATTTCCACTGGCACTTATTCAATCAACGTTTAACAGTACAGTATGGGCGCTTTACATGACTCGTACTCTGCAGCTCGTATATGCTTTATGCCGTTCACAATTGCGTAACATCGGAGCGTATTCGGGAGCGTGTGCATTGAGGACACAGGCAAGAAGATTTTATAAATAAAGTACTCATCGAACATACAGATCTGTGTTTTGCCTGACATCGCACAATTATACTAGTATTTACCAACCTCTGAGCATGTCGTTGTTCAACAAAAAGGCCCTGAGCGGTTGATGATGGCCATGCGGTAAGTTTGCATGAGGATGGACTAAGAAAGTATATGTACGGAACCGAAAAAACTAGTAGTAGCACACGAAAGCCAATTGGCCAAGCGTCTTCATGGATTGCAGAAAGATCCGAGTGGATATCATGCACTGATGGGCCGGCCGCCCTAAGGGCCGGCCTAGGGCATATGATACTGCAACTAACCCTGTACTTCATACATACTATTTGAAAGCTTATTGTAGGAGAGCAATTGCGAACTCTAGGTATCTTGCTCATGAGCATGCATCATAGCAATTGCGTGCCAATAATTAAGCTAGTGGCCCGAGGACCGGTCGACCTTCGAGCATATGACACGCAACTGACTGCCTCATTGGGATGCATCCACCCTTACCTATGCACTGTGAGGAGCATCGTTTTGAGAGCACCACACTTATTTTACTGTAAGGTCCATAAGTGTTAGAGCTCGAGAGGAAGCACTAATGTTCAGGAGACCCCATACCCGACAAGAATCTGTGAGAGGCCCGGTCGGTAAACTCCATGGCATCCATGCTAATTAGCTGTAAATAAAAGTGTATAAAGAACCGCATCGCCGTGAGTTAACTGCCTCAGGCGCCCTGCACTGCTTCAACGCCCATAAGAAAGGTTCAAGCTGTGATACCGTCAGTGCATGTATACTTACGTATGAACGCTGCAGTGTGCAAGATATGAAACTCCTCCATGGTTCAGTCGGATATCCCCATTTACAAGGCAGTACCATGCACACTCTTCCATGTTACGAAGCTAGCTTCACAAATCATGCTTTTTGGGTCCTTTTTCAGGGAGAGAAGGTTGTTTTGTGATTTTATTAAGAAAGGACAAAGAACTAAATCATATGAACGCATATAAGTTAAAGCAAGCAAGCAAGGAACTACTCAGCTACTAGTTCAAAAGGAAACAAAGCAAACAAGGTAGACTTAAGGCGACAAAGCATAGGAGACTCGTAAAACGCAACCGCGAGCTACTACTTGCCGATTGGCAAATAAGCTCCTCAAAACATACTTCCATATTCCCTCTCGTTCACTCCTTCCGTCAGCCAATCCATCCTCTGAATTCACAAGCGTCAACCTACCCAGCTTCACTGGCGAAACCAAACTCGTCAATTTCATGCCAAACCTCACTCTTATACGGCCACTCAAATCTCGAAAACTGCACTGTATTGCCGTGGTTCGGATTCGGCACGATAGTGACTGGACCATCTCTGCCCCCCTCTTGGAACTTGACAGGCTCACCAGCGAGTCTAGCAACTATCGCCGCTTCGCAGAGAGGGAATATCCGGATATCCACCAATTGCTGTAGCGTACCATCCGGGTGGATTTGATAGATATCGCAGTTTCGCTCACGCAGGGCGTCTCTTGTAATCCCGTGATGTGCTGTGCGATGTATAACTTCAACTGGATTCGTGCCTCTCAGGCCCCAAGCAAACATTTCGTCGAAAACTGCGCCGATCCCTTCAAGTAACCCTGCTCCGTTGTGCCCGTCCATTCACAATCGAAAAACCTATCAGAAGCACAGTATTAGAAACGCGTCATCACTCCAAGCTCGCAAACACGAAGGAAATTGGAATGCGGCGTACCGGGGGCTTCGCAATACACACTACCTCCTACAGACCGTTTGGTTCGCGAGTATCTGGCAAGAAGGTCGACGAATGGACAATCAGGGCCTGGACGTAGGAGGACGTAAGTAGATCTGTGGTGCAAGAGTCCTTTTGCGTGCCTGTCATCGGTGGAGAGGAAGGCCAACGTGAAGAAAGGATGGTCAAAAAGGGTGTTCAGTAGGCTCGGTCTGAATTTGGCGTCTTTGTCGGTAGTGGTTTGGAAGAAGAGGAGGAGTTGTCGTGACAGTTGCTGGGGAAGGGTGGTGCTCTTAAATTCTTCTTCATTTTTGCGGCAGCGAGATGGTGTTTGAAACCGATCGTTGATTTATCTTTCGGCATGGCTGCTGATGACTTCTAAGGAGAGACTTGATAGCCACTATCGACTCTGTTGTCAGTGTTGTTCGGGCCTGGGAGAATGATTGGACGGAATTTCGACGTATAAGTTGTGGACTGGCTTTGGCAACAAGTCAGTTCCGAGAACTGACAATTGACACCATAAACCAACGACCAACAACCTGCCTTCCTAGCTGACACTCGTGCTACAGTGGATATGAATCCGACCCGTCCACTGTGGCCTTGTCAATCCGTAGCTCGGGCAAAGGCTGATGAATTTGTCGTGCAGTAACTGCCGTGCAGCCACGATTGATACATCGTTGTCGCTGAGTGCGTCGCATTCCGTGTCCAAGAGCGTGAAAAGCTTTTGCTTCGTAACTTAGCGAGGTTCAAAGGCAAGAAAGCACAGGAAAGAGTGATGGATAGCTCTTCTAACAGGCGGCAATTGCAAGGAGCCTTGCAACCATAACACGTACATCCCAAAGGCAAGAGAGCACTGGAAAATAACCTTCCACCTCAACGAAATCTGTCTTTCTACCAAACATCACCAAGGAAGGTCAGTATCCCCCCCACTCCCCCCCAGTCCACCCGACGTGCCAATTACAATGGTCGTTCATTTCTTCCTTGGATGACGGTTAACTCTCGATGAAAGGGCATATAGAGTATCTTACTTAACTCGAGTCTTTCTCGCTAGCTGGCCTCTCGTTTCGCTTGTTCCCACTTTCGCCATTCGACACTATTACGACTGTCAGGACAAAGGAAGGGTCGGAAGAAAACGTTAAACACAAGTAGGCGTCGTTGGCGAATCTCTGCACGTCAAGCATTCAGCTTCAACCATCACTCCGTCTTCGAGGACAGACCGAAACATGAGAAGACACTTGGACTTCTCAACGACGACTCCGACAACGCGACATTGAATCGCAACAGACCCAGACCGGTTTTCTAGGCGCGACCGCGGTCAGAGGATAGGAATAAGCAAGCGGGGGACCAGCATCGTGGAAGATGAATGGCACTAAGTAGACCCGTGGGTCATCCGTCATCATCATCCAGGAGGTTGAAGAGACAGAAGTCTCCGACGTTACTTGCGATGCGCGATTGATGTGAAGAAGGATCCGACAACTCCACTACGTCTGTTACTGTTAATGAAGACGGACCTCTACTCGTTCGTTCCCGATTTGCTTACCCTTCTGTTGTTTTCAGGTACTACTGGAATCATAATACGGTGATTGGAGTTCTGATCATGGAACTGAGAGCAACCAAAGAACGTGTGAGAGTATTGACGTTCGGATCCTGTCAACCTGACATTCTGCGGGAAAGCTCTTCGACGTTTTGGCCTCTGGAAAATTACATGGTGCGCTCTTCTCCACCTTTGTTTGGAAGTTGTCCCTGGTCCGATTTCTTGTACGGCGACACTGACAAGGTTTAGATATGAGCTTCAGCAGTTGGTGGCATTAGGTTAGGAGCCACCATGCTTTAAACCTCACACATCAGCCAATTCGATAACAATATTCAATCGCGGCAGTCGTTGGGTTATCCATGGGTGGAATAGAACACATGTCGTCCATACTCGTAGTTGCAAGTCAGCTGCGTCCGAGCCCGCAAATCAGAGGGCTTACCTAGGAGTATGCTGGAGCTCTGTTACCGAGCTCGCGAGACGTGAGCTCGTGAGATGGCTCGCTTTGTGGATTGGTGGTCGCCATAAGTCTGAAACTGTTCGGAACTCGCCGAGCATAGCAAGACAGGTCCCTTTTTCAGTGTGAGGTCAAGCCATCATTCCTCCTTCAACTGTACTGTTGATTTGGCGATAAGGCGTTTCTATTCCCATCCTCGGAAGCTGGCTTGCGAGACCTTATGACGCAAAAGTTAACATGTCGTTGCATCATGAACAGGCATCAAGTAACTAAGGCGGAAAGTTATGGCCCTTACCACCTTCGCTTTAGTTTCCTTGAACCCAGGCTGTTAGCGCAGCATGAGAGATACAACTGCCATCCGAAAGCAGGTAAGTGCGTTTGCGTGGGAGTCCTGTATGTATGATCTACAGTTAATTACGGACCCACGGGCCACAGATTGTCTTTGCGCAGAGATGCGAATGCTTACTGAAAGCGAGAGTCTTACTGGTCTGTTACTGAGAGACATTCCATCGTTCGCAGGCGCCTCTGTTATGTTGGCAGCATTCACCAGGGTCATGAAAGGGCATGAATAACACCTCTGTCACATTCACTTCTTCATGAAGTATTATATAAGACGTAATACACATCTTTATCTCTGGATACAGGTCCGTACTGCTTGCTGTCCCGCGTCGAATAGGGTGATATTGGGAGTTGGCATGGTCTGTGAAACAGCATTTCTTTCCTGATTCAATTTGGGACAAGTACTAATAAGCAAGGTGCAGAAATACCAGTGAATGAACATGCACCTAAGCAGAAGCTCGAAGGATTTTTCATTTACTCTTATCAGAACCACCAAGCTCGTATTGGCCAATGGGAAAGGCGACAAGGGAGAGCTCAAGAGGACCTTGGATGCGTACTCTGATTGGTACTGTACTAACGTCACGAATAGTACAGAGCCGGAACCGAACCGCACTTCGCAGGCCACTAGTTTGCAGGACCCAGGGCATCCTGCATCTATGTCGAAACTACTAGTGTACGTGTTCTTAGGGCTCTCGAGTTCTCGGCAGTGGCCATCGACTTGCACCTGTGGGTTCTAGAACCTTCTACTGCATGGATGGATATGCGCATACAGATGCAAATTTCCTTCGAGCCAGTATTTGTTACACTGACTCCAAGCTCCCATCCATTCACATAAGGCTTCCAGCACATCAACTAGTACTACTTCTTAATACTGTAGTCTATATTTATCAGTATTCTTAAGCTTCCGAATTCGAAATGGCGTCTTGTCGCTACCAAGGAGTTAAGCTTCGTACTTCGTAGGAGCATGCAGCTCCTTCTGACGACTTCAAAGTCCAGTGATGCCTTACATATTACCCCGCAATCTCCCAGACGTGCCAGATATCATAAATTAATAGAGGCGGCCTACTTAGTAAATGCATTTCTTTATAATTTACATGCTATTTTGCTTAGGATGCTTACATTACCGACGGCAAGCTTCCTCTCAACCTATGATGCCCCGCCGCCAGTTAACGACTTATCATCTGCACTAGTACATTGTCTGTACATGATTGGTTGTTTTATACATGCCCTGGTACTATACTTGCTAGAACCGGAAATCAGACGAACCATAGTACATCTTGCAGAGCTCGAGCAACCTCGCAAGTTATTATAAGTACTTTCGGCCTTAATAATTGACAACTAGCTATAGGTTTGCCCTTTTTTGGCGGAGCTATTAACTGTAAGAAGTATGTAAATTACTTCATAAGTACTAAGTACTGTATTAATTGCTTTATAGGTATTTACATGGTATGCATTGCTATGTACTCGTACGAAGTACCTAATCGCAATACTTAGAAACGCAGACAGAGAAACAAGATAATCATATGAGCTCAATAGAAACCTTCGGTATATTTCTTCGCGGTATCTAGGAATCGAAATACAACTAATCTGAACGTATCCTCATCTGGTCTTGCTTGCAGTATGCCATACAAAATGCCTATATAAGCACTTGGTAGGTTAAGAAGTAAGTAGATCAATTCTACCAAATCATGCCACAAAAGGAATCTGATAACCGCCGAACAGAATATATGTGCAATTGAGTTGCTGCACTTCTCCACTACCAGTATTAGTGTACTGGGCAACCGCCCGGCCGGCTCAGACTTCCATCGGGAAGACTACGACGTAGCTCCTGCTTGGACTGTACTCTTGTGCTATCCGTTCAACGAACCATAGAACAACATCGCCCATGATGCAGATATCTGATCTGACCAGCTCAGCACCCTTTTCGGTACAACATACTGCAAGCCGGTAGGTTTTCTGCCACTGAATGTATCCCAATTGTTTATCTTCCCGGATCCTTGCTAAGTTTTGAGCTAGCTTACGCCCAACCTGGTCTCTAATGGGAGCTCCGGAATTCCACTTATCATGATGCTCATGTACGAGTGCTACCTGTATGCGGGAGTCAACAATGGCACTCTACAGGGCAACTGAATTGTTATGGCTCTGAGATTGGAAAGATGCTCTATGATCATTCGGATCGTGATATATGAGGCTCTTGAGAGCGTAATTGAAACACTAAACTCTCAAAGTACACTGTCGTATGAGCCAATGCTAAAGAGATCGTATAGCAGCTATATAGAGAAGTAGTAAACTAGGAAATAAGTCACAACGGAACATAATCAGCAAGTAAGACACGCACACGCCGCACTCTAAACCGATCTATAATGCCGTGACGCCTTTCAGTGAAACAAAACCCGATGTCTAGAAATCTTGACAGTAGGAAAGTCATAACCAAGGAGAAAAAACAACGGAAGAGGATGGAACGACAAGTCATTGTAGCACCCAAGCAAAAAACCAACGTTCTAATGGAAAAGAAAAAATCCAGTTGCGAAGTCGGCCTCAGCCCATCGAGCCCATCGATCTCGCAGCGCCCTCGACGGTGGAAACGAGGTCATGAATGACTGGAACCCCTCGGAACTGTACCTCTAACCTTTAAGCGCGGTAACGTTAGCTGGTTGATCAAACTAAAGGGGATGGTTCCGGGCTTCCATACAACACGAAGTAAAGCTACCACTTGATAATCCGTCAAAATGCTGCAGGAAGATCCGTTACTGGGTACCAGTTTCGACTGCAAGCAGCGAAAAACTGATTGTAAAGGCCCCATCGCTCAACCCTGTCACTGACGACATCACCGTTGGCTGTCGTAAAATGAACATCGTTTGCTGTGACTGGGGAATGGTTGATCCACGTTGTTCTTGCATCTTCAGTTGCTGGTAGTTGAACCAAAAATGCGTCATCGACAGGCAGCCATTCAAGATTATCGTAAGAGACGAGGATGCCGGCGACGGTCGCTCGAGTCGGAAGCTCGAGGTAGATCGGCTCGGCGAAGTGATCGGCTTTAAACCACCAGGCAGGAATATGAGTACCGATTCCTGGGATAGCGATGTCCATTGTGAAAGGATAATAAAGTGCAAAGACCGAGATTGGAATAAGTGTGATGATGAAAAGTGTGTTGAAGTTCGCGATCGACCGAGTGAGGATGTGACTGACTGGAGTGATACCACAATCCAAAGGAAGAGAGAGTCGCCTTCTTATACTTGTATCTGATATTCTTCCTCTGTTCAAACAGGTAAAGGAAAGGCGACAGTTCATCAACTTCGAGATGCCCACCAGCCTGAGTGAGTCGCAGTAACTGTCCCAATTAAAAAAATGTGTTCCGCAAATTTCTGGCTGGTAGAGGCATTCCAAACTGAGTATCCCGTCCTTACTATTCCTCCAATAGCTTTTCTACCATGGTATATCGGGTGACAGTATTCAGTTTCTGATTGGAGAGGAAAAAAGAAGGCCCTCGACCCTTTTCCTAGCAAAATATTAGCAAAAATTGCATTCGGGTAGGCGGATACTTACCAAGTAAGCAGTATGTACTTCTCCATCCTATAATTGAGCCCGAGGCCACTTAACTACCGGGTTCTCAAAGGGCCCACATGTAAAGGGCGTGCAAAGGACGGGGGCGCAGGCCAGAAGCCGACCAATGCCGTGCCGCGTTTTGTCGGCCCTATATAACATGACAGTACCGATCTCAAGAAGAAGAGATCCTTGTTCTCGCGTGATGGGGCTGCGCAGTTCCTTCTTCATCCAATACTGAGATACCTGAGGGGTATCCGTTGGTTGCTGAGGCACTCCCATGAGGTATCGTCCGAGGGTTCCAAAATAATCGACATGACTCCACCGAAGAGAATGTACCGAGGGCTCTCGAGCTTTGGTTGACCATGGCCTGGACAGAGGCTTCGCTTTGTGAGTTCGAGGCAGTGAGCTCCATAATCCCCCAGGCTTGAAAGACGGTATTGCTTTGAGACAGTGGTGGACGCCATTGTGATGAGAATGAACCTGAGGCGTCAAAGCTATGAGTGAACAAGGTGATTGAGGGACCCTTAAGCCTTTCGCAATCCATCCCTAGAAGTACAGGCAGCTGATGAGTAGATCGATCAGGTAAAGTACTTATCTAGGAAATATACCGGTATTACTTGGAACACCGATATGTGAAGGATATTTCAGAAGGATGTCGCCATATGTGCATAATAAGAATCCGACGTCCATGCTGGTAGTGTCGATGTACCGTGGTCGATGGTGAGGTCGTCAGTGTTCTCCCCGCCGTGTGTGGAGCCTTTCCAGCCTCCGCAGCATCCCCTAACTTCTGCCTCTCTCTTTCGGCTGAGCTGAATGCTGTCCTGCAGGCTTTCCCAGTCGAACTCGAGGCTCCCGATCTCTGGTAAAGCGAACTACTTAGACTTTGCCGTAGTAGAGAGCTGGTTATCGCGTGGTGTTGCTTCGAAAATCGGTGGACGCGCTGCTAAGAAGTAGCTTGTGAGGTTCGACTCTCCGAATCCTCGTGATGTTTGAAAGTGGCTGACGAATTGTAGATTGCATGTCGAACTATGAAGTGAATCAATTGGTGTAGAGTGTAGATAGTGGGGACGTCGGACGGAGGGATGTTCGTTATTGGTCGAGTGATAGTTGATCATGTGGTCGAGACAATCCTTTTCGGCAGAGAAGAAGACAGAAAGCAGCAAGTGCGGGGAAGCGAATGTGAGTGCTGGCGATCAACCATAATTGGAATGATTTGCTTCTGAGCGGGAAGGGTATGATAGAGTTGAGGTATCGTACCGGTGCATTTTCTGGGGGTACATAACTTGACCTTGAAGTCAACAGGATAACAAGTAGCGTCACTAACTAACGTTAACTAGTCTTTAAGCTACCTAGCGGCATCGCTAATCAGTCACACATTTAGCGATCGAGCGCGAGTGGCCCTGGAGGATTGAAAGACGCTCTTCGATGAAGTTTACCAGGCCACAAGTGCACTGCTGGCTGACTTGTACCTTATTTTTTGAAGAAGTCTCCGGTCCCTTGTTGTAACTTAACTTAAGTTAAATCAATGTTCTATATTAATTTAACATACTGCACTGTACACAAGCTGCCGCCGTTAGTGCACTCGTGCTCAGAGCTTTGATATATCAGCGAGCTTTGAATTCTGCCACAAGCCGTAAACCGCAACTGATGTCGTTCGTCCCTGACAGTTTGACAAGAAGGCCAGACATGTCTTGCTGTGAGTAGTGCCAGTCATGGCGATCTAATGCCGCAGCCCTATGCAAATCATGATCATAAGTGCACTAGATCTCACTTACCGCCTTAATTTGCATACGTGTGCTTTCCATTGCCCACTAGCAAACGTTATCGATGCAGCAGAATTCATATGTACGGGAGGCGGACTCTCCATGATCAGCCACGATCCCGCGGCACAACCACTTTTTCTTTTCTGCCTTAATCCTCAATTTCAGGCTTCCAAGGAAGAATGTGGATACTTATCATGATAGCAAACTCAAGAGGGCAGAAAAGTACTGCCGGGAGACTCAAAAACGTATTAAGAAATCAGATGATATTAGAAGCCATAAACGGAAAACCAGAGAAAGAAGTACGGACCGTCCCAATGCTTCCCCACCTCTAAATGCCCACTCTGATGCCACGCCGACAAATGCACAGGATCCTAGTAGAGACCAAAGAAACTCAACCCTCTAAATACCAAAAACGCTCGAAGTACACCAATGAACCAACATAAAACCAAAGAAACAACCGAGGCAATGCATCAAAACAGTCAAATCCACACAACTCCACCATGCTCACTCCCTACCCCAAGTACCACGAATTAAAAGCAAAACATATACCAACGCTGTCGTTTAGGCGCGGAATCGATGCAAGAAAGCTTCATCAACATCACACCAGGCGTTGGACGATGGGTCGAGATAGCACCGGAAAAAAGCGCGCACAGTCTCTCTGGAAAGACTGCTGACTGCGTGCTCTTCCTGCGTCGCCGAGTCGTGTCGAAGAAGGATGACCGAGCTTTCCGGCCATTGTAGCAAGAATGTTTCATCAACATTGCACCAGACATTGTGCGATTGGTCGAAATAACACCGGAAATAAGCGCGCACCTCGTCTCTGGAAAGACTGCCCACTGCGTGCTCTTCCTGCATAGTTGAGCCGTGTCGAAGAAGGATGACCGATACCTGCCAACCCCCAACCCCAGCAAGGTCCGTCATAACGATAAATGGCCTGTTTGACCGTCGACAAATAGAGATTTACTGAGACGGAAGACAAGTGTGGCCTACGCACAGGTTAGTAAGAAACAAGAAGAGCAAGGTAACGGGACAAACTTTTGGAGCTATCAGTGTCCACTACTATGAAGCTAAAATAATGGTGATTCGGAAAGGACTCGATGAGAAGAGGTTGTGCTGGTGATTGGGGAGATGGGTATTCCGAGTTCTAAAATGACGATGCTCGCAAAGATGGCCGGTGGCTGAGGTGAAGATGTTTTATGAAGCGGGTCGCTGGAATGAAGCTGTTGAAGCTGTTGAAGTAGATGGCGAAAACAGAAACGTGCAAAGGGATGATTCCTTTATATGTCTTCCTCCCTCCTCCAGCTTGTCAAGTGTCCATCTTTTCCACCACGCCCGTGAAGTCCTGGCGATCGCTGCGCCTTGACGAGAGATTCCCTGAGGAGAGAAGAGAATTGGGGCGACCGAGAGTGTAGACAGAGAGAGTGAGTGACTCCAAGTGCCCCAAATAGTGTCCCACCCAAGAACGAGAGCGTAAAACCGTAAATTGATTCGAAAGACATAGACCTCTTGTGATCTGTGACTAGTTAGGAACTGCTCCCAGACGAGCGACCCAGCTAAGCCTCAAGTACGCCCCCGTTTCCGAGGCCATACTTGTACTTGCAGTGAGTGAGGGCGTTTGGGCGTATGTTGTGCTGTTATCTCAGTTTAGCCGGACGACCATGGGCTGCGAATAGGTTGGATGGAGCAGCGGGCGGACGGTTTCGCAGTAGTTGGCGTGGTCTTGTCGGAATGTGGTGTCGAGCACTTGGTTCCGGGGGGCCGTAGATTGAGCATCATTTCGAGTCCGGTTGTTAGAATCCCTGAGGTGATGATGGCGCGGGTGGAGAGTGTTGTGGATGGTTTACCAGGGATGGTTTGTGGGCGCGCGCGGAGGTAACTAACATCTTTCCCAACACCTGCCACGTCGCAGGAAAGCGAGTCCTCCCAAGCTCCCTCAGGCATTTCTCCAACCCTCCCTGAATCCCACAGTGCACACCGCCACAATAAACCACCCCCGGATTCAGTTTCAACCTTTTGAAACAGGCGACCCCTTCTTCTAGCCTCAGTCACGTACCTCCGTGACATCACAGTCCCCATCTCTGTTCATCACTCTTCTCAAAAGCCCTTGCTCCGCCTCTAAGTACTCCCAAAACACTCCGGTCTTTCGTCTCCCGGTACCAGTCAATCCTTCGCACAGGGGAGCAGCTCCGGATTGCTAATATTTCGTCAGGTTGGAACTTGGGCCTTCTCACCGGTGCCCCGAAAATTCAATACTATGGGCGTACGAGTGCTGTCCCCGCCATGGCCGAGCCACTCCTCTGCGATCGCCGCTCCACCCGCATCCGCCGGAGTAATCATCTCCGCCCTTTCGCACCAACTTCATCAATGGCATTAGCATCACCCACGTCCTCCTTTCGGTCCAACTCTCCGGTTAGACTTTTGTACGTCCTCGACCAGACAACCGACATTGGCCCTCGTCCAAGTTCTGTGTAGCTCTGCAATTCGAATGGTGTTTGGTAGTGCGGTCAGAGCGGCGAAATTGGTGATGCGCCGTCCATGCCTTCCTAGGGAGGGCTCTTGGCAGTTAGGTATGGGCTCCAACCCGGTGTAGCCCCTACTGGACAGCTGCGAATCCTATGATTGAGCAAAGCCGAACATCGCCTGAGAGTCGTTGTATTGTCTGCGAATCTGGTGGCCCGAAATTGCGCTGGATAAGTCGATCTGGTGCCGAATGCTTGAATGCTCCCGAGTAAATGCGCAGTTGGGAAGGGAATATGGGTTGTCCTCATTGGCCATGTTAGAAAAGAGCGTCTCGCCTTGTGGGAAAGTCGGTGGAAGGCAGGATGGTGAACCAATACGGTTCTACGGGCTTGAGTCGACATCATTCCCTCAGGGAGCCAGAGGCTTTATGAACTGTCTGTCGGACGAAAAGTCAGTCGAGGCTCCAACATTGTGGCGTTGATAGTTGCACTTTTAGGCGACTGTGGGAGTATGTACTAATGGGCTGTGGGGAGCACGGTAGCTTATATCAAGCATCTCCTTCCCTCTAGTGCCCTACACGGCATCGAATTTGCTTTTCGCGCGCGGTTTAGGCGAAGCAAGGTAGACTTTTGAGCTGAGCATTGAGTTTGGGCTCGTCCGCGGTTTAGTACATTCCCGGACGTGACCGGTCAACAAGTCAATCGATCGTCGCAAAGAACAATGATGATTGCAACAATTCGTCAGGGATGATAGGGAATTTTGCATCGGGAGGGACCTGAGTGGAAAGTATTCACTCTGCACTTCTTTTGATCCATCTCAGTCACTAACGACCGGTTGGCCCAGATTCTTCAGCTTCCCTAGAACGTCCAATAATGCGCCTTCTTCGCCTCCTCATCCATTCACCAATTGAGCAACTATTTTATCACGTTCGCGCCCAAAGTGGCAATCGCCAGCGCTCGGCAATTCTTGGGGCTCGGTTCGCAGACAATGGCAGTGTAACTGTGGTGTGCGTAGAAAACTGAGCTCAAAGGGGCGGCGCCAAGGGTAGAAGCCACAGTGGCACGTCACCACGTGACAATCAAACTAAACACCATCACCAGTCTTGTTAGAGCCTCGTTACACGCTAATACGAGTGACGGGCTAACAGAGTTTTTACAGAGTTTTATGGCTTATAACCCAAGGGCCCCCCCTTTACGATTCTGCAACGCTGCATCTCCGAGCTGCGGTCAGAATCGTCACCATTACACCTTCAAATCGCCTCTCGCTACGCGTCGTCGACGGTCAGCTCACCATCGTCTCTCGACCCCCTCCCCATGACGAATCTAGCCGCCCCCCTCTCCGAGCCCCCCGCTGCCACCAGCGGGACGGCCAACAAGCCCTCTGCGGGGCTTTCCGCCGAGGAGACGGCATCCCGCCACGCCATGGTCAACGCCGAAGCAGCCCGCTTGGAAGCCGACCTCCGGCAAGGACTCGACCAGCCCCCGTCGGCTCAGCCTCTCAACCCTCCCCCAACGGACCCAGAGGCCGCCTTCCTCGCCGAGTACGAGCGGCAACTCCTCACCAATGGCCCGCCGCCGGTTCCCCCACCCCCTGGTGCTACACCTACGGCGCCGGTCTTTGGCCTACCCCCTGGGGCTGGTGGAGCTCCACCTACGGCTTCCTCCCAGGTCCTTACCCCTGGCCACCCTACGGCTTCGGCTATGGGGGGTATTAACCTCACGCCGGAACAATTTCAGCTCTGGCTACGTACTGTAGCCGCCCAATCTGTTCCTGCACCAGGCGCTCTCCCTGGTTCCCTACCCCTGTTGGGCCTTGACGGTGAGCTCCCCACTTTCTCCCCCACGCCGGAAGTCGCTCGTGTTCTGGCGGTTATCGAAGGACTCTCGGGCCGAGAGGTCCACCTCATCGCCACCGGCAAGTTCGTCCCGTACAACCTCTACAAACTCCTCCCGGACCCCCTCCGCTCAGCCCTCAACCAGGATGATGTCGGCGGCACGGAGCTACGAGCCGTAGGCTCTCGCATCTTCACCAAACAGACTGGCGGTAGTCTTCACCACTACGCCGACCGCATGAAGTTCCTCCGCTACTGGAACCTGTACATGGTCTCGGTCGCTCTCCTTTTCAGCCACTCGCATCCAAACCTCCCCGCAGCCCTCGCCATCCACACCTCCTTCCTCCTCGAATGGGATGCGGATGGCCATCACTGGATGCGCATCATAAAGTACCACTTCCTCCTCCACCTCCGGCTGGTCAATCTTGGTCTTGAGGCGACACTCGATGGCAACAATTGGGCCACGAGGAACCTCTCCCTCCTCCACTCGACCATTTACGCTCGTGCTCCCCTGGAAGGTAAGGCAGTTTCCCCCTACCCCCCATACTATCTACCCGGCTCGCCGGGGCACCTTCAGCCCCCCTGGGCCCTCCTAGTCTTCGGACGTTCCTCTCCCTAGCCGTCCTGGCGTTCCTCTACCTCGCTGAACCTCAGCTAACCTCTGGCGTCTCATCTAGCCACCACTACCACACCGTCTCACCGGTCTACCCCCTCGGGGCCTACATCTACGGCATCAGCCTCCCCAACCTCCATCAAGCTTCAAACCTGCCGCAATTGGAATGATCCTACTATACCCAACGGGGGCTGCAGTGGCTGCCCTCGCCAGCACCGCTGCTGGTGGTGCGAGCAGGAGGGCCACCGTGCGTTCCAATGCAAGCAACGGGCCGGTAGGGAGCTCCCCCGCGCGGCGAAGCGCCCCCGGACGGAATAGGACTCAGGGGAGGAGGATATATACGAGGAGGGGGACGAGGAGCCATGCTTGCCGGTCACTTGCTACCTAGATCCGGCCTACGCCGCTGTCAATGACATCTCTGCTTTCTCCTTCACTATTACTTCTCCCGCCCCCGCGCGTCCAAACTGTGAGCCCACGTACTGCCTCACGGCCCCGCAATCCCCCTCTCACCACACTGAGTTCCCTACAGCTGGGTGCCTCTTCCACCTGGAGGCATGGAACTCGGCCTTACGGCTCTACCCCCACCCGGTTTTCCGTCAATTGTTGTGCACTATCATGGCACTCGGGGCCAAAGTTGGCTACCTCGGCTCACCGCAACGACACATCGCTCGCAACTTGACCAGCGCCTTCCTTGACGAAGAAACGGTGGTGGCAGGCATTGAGAAGGATTTGGCTGCTCACCGCACCAAAGCCATCTCCCTCGAGTCCCCGCGGTGGTCTAGCTACCTCTCGTCCCCCATCGGCCTGGTCCCCAAGGGGGATGATGGCAAGGGTGGTTGGCGGCGTATTCATCACCTCTCGTACACCCCCAACCCCCAGGCCGCCTCCCTCCCTATCGCCTCCGTCAATGGCGCGATCCCCCGTACGTTTGGCTCCCTCAAATACACTACGTTCGACGAGATTCTCTCTCGCGTGGTAGAACTCGGCACTGGCGCCATCATCGTCAAACGGGATTGGTCTAATGCCTTCCGGCACATCCCCGTACACCCCGACGACCAGTGGCTCCTTGGCTACTCGTGGGCCTCGAAGGGCGGCGCCCCCTCGCACTACGTCGAGCTCTTCCTCCCCTTCGGCCTCCGTACGGCCCCCTACCTCTTCAACCTCTTCGCTGAGGCCCTCCATTGGATCCTGGAGAGCCTCTTCGCCGAACTACCCCCCCAGCACCGACCAAGTGTCTTCCACTACCTGGACGACACCGTCATCATCTTCCCCCCAACCACCCCCCCCTCCGTCATCGCTAGCTGCAACACCATCTATGACGAGGTAACTACCGCATTAGGCGTCTCTCGTAACGAGGAGAAGAACCACGAGGGCACGCAGGAAGAAGTGCTGGGGATCGTCATCGACACGGAGGCCATGGACTTGAGCCTCTCCCCCTCAAAGCTCGCCAAAGCTCGCCGGCTAGTCACCACCATGTTGGCCGCCACTCGGCCCGTACACCGCTCCGACCTCCAGGAACTCACCGGTTTCCTCACGTTCTGTGGCAAAGCCGTCCCCCTTGGCCGCACGTTCCTTCGTCGGCTCTGGGATGCTCTGCTCGGCCCGCCTGCCGCTCGCATCCCCGTCACCCAGGAGATGAGGGGGGACCTCGTTTGGTGGTCCTACCTGCTTGACCACTGGCGGGGCCGATCCCTCATCCTTGATCTGGCTACCCGGCCGCACTACACGTTTTACGGTGACGCCGCCGGGTCCATCGCTCTCGGGGGCTTCTATCTTGCCCCCCATCAACCAACGTCAAAGGACATCGGCCTTGACCAATGCTTCTGGTCTCGGGCCGAAGCAATGCCTGGTGCAGACATCGCCGTCAAGGAGCTCCGTGCGGTGGAGGTTGCCGTTCGCCTCTGGGCCCCCCTCTGGCAGTACGGCCACCTCGTCATCTTCACTGACAACTCGGTGGCCTACTATGGCCTGGACTCTCGTGTCTCCCGCTCCCCTGGCGGCATGCCGATCCTCCGCAACATCCTGCTCGTACTGGCCCTGTACGAGATCTCCTTCGAGGTTCACTGGCTCCCCTCAGCCGAGAACCGGCTTGCCGACGCTTTCTCACGACTCGAGTTCCATACGGCTGCTGACCTCCTTCATCCACAGATCTCCCCCCTCCTCCCCCGGGAACCTCTATCGGCAATCCTAGACCACCCCGTGGTGCCACCACTCGGCTCGCTATTGAACCGGTTCCCGCCAGCTTCGCTCGGGAGGTCGACGCCAGCCCCCGCGTGGCCATCTTCCTCTACAACGGACTTGCCAAAGGAACCCGCAAGAACTACACCACGCCGATCAAGCAGTTCTCCGAGTGGTGCCGAACCCATGGCAGACGCGACCCCCTCCCCGCACGGCCCCGTGACGTTGAGGAATGGGTAGTCTCTCGGGCCGGCCAGATACAGCCAACCACCATCCGCCAGTACTTATCTGGCCTCACCAGCTGGCACACTGACCGCGGCCACACGGTTATTCTCAACACCCCCCGCATGAGCCGTATTATCGACGGCATCAGCAACATCTTCGGCACCACCACACGGGAGATGCGTTACCCCCTCACGAGGGACGTTCTCCTCCGCCTCTTCTCGGCCCCCTGGCCCAGGGACCTCCTCCCCCTCCCCCGTCCCCGTCGCGCACTCCCCCCCTCGACCATTGAACTCTACTACCGCCTCACTGTTATGGCCGCCTTCACTACCGCCTTTGCCGGCTTTCTACGCGTCGGCGAGTTCACATACACGGCCAACGATCTACGCTCTCGGGCCGAATTCCCATTCAAGCACGTCACGCGGGGCTGCGTCACCTTCTCCCCCACGCTCGACTCGGTGAATCTCTACCTCCCGTACTCCAAAACCAGCAAGTCCGGCCTCTCCATCATCATTGCTCGGGCCGATGACCGCCTCTGCCCCGTGGTGGCCCTCTGGAGCTACCTCCGTACGGTACCCCCCCTGGTCGGCTCGTCGGCCGATGACTCCCCGCTGTTCTACATCCCCCTTGGCACAGACGGCTCGGGGGCAGCCTTCACTCGGCTCTCGGTTCTGGCGGCCCTCCAAAAGCTCCTCAACGCCGCCGGCATCGACCCCCAGGGGTTCAACACCCACAGCTTCCGTAGGGGGGCTGCTACAACGGCTGCCGACCAGCGCATCCCCCCCGAGCACATCCAGCTCTTGGGCCGATGGAAGTCGGACTCCTATAAACTCTACATCGACACCCCCCGTGAGCGGCTCTACGCACTATCTCGGCAGCTACAGGGCCGAGTCGATCCTATCTCGGCTCTACCGTCGATCGTCAACACCGACGGCTCCCTTCGAGTTCCTACGGCTATGCCACACGCCACTACGGCGGTGACAGTCGGACGTTAGTATGCGGTTATATGGGCTTGGTTTTTGGGCTTAGTCGTCTCGCCTTCACCTAAGCAGACGCTTATCGGGCCGTACACGGCTCTAAGAGACCACTAAACCCATGTAATCCCGCAAACACACGTAGTAGTAGTAGTAATTCAAGGTTATTACGGCTCCTTATGGGACAGCCTGTCCTTCTTAACCGTGACTAGCCCACCACCCCTCTACGGTGGTGAGGCCAACGTGACTGCTTACAAAAGAATCGTCGTAGCTGCAGTCGCCGTACGTACAATCGCGAGTTACGGACCCGGAAGCGAATCGGCTAAACGTGAAGGGCTAGGGTCAAGCTTGTTCCAAGCTGGATTGTCTTGAGACCATACAGGGGGGCGACTCGGAATTGCCTAGTCGTTGCTGATAGCAACTACCGGGAATGCCTTCAGCTGGATGCTGTTACGTTATTATCGATAAGGGGTATTCGGGGTTATAGTTTGAAGCCCCGACGACGGGCAGCAATGTGCTTGAAAGGAATGTTAAGAGGTTTGTTGCGTATCATATGCAGATAATTCGGCAGAGGAATTAGGACCTCGGACCAGGTGAGAAGTTTTGTCACCTGGTCGCCTTGTGGTTCGTTTGAACTTTCGGACTGTCCACCTTTCTTTTCAAAGACCTACTTAGCTTGCTAGGAAGTAGGCATAATTGAGGCGTCACTAGAGTGTATAGCAAGATATACTAATAGCTCAGACTGTTAGATGAACCTCGCGTTACCTCGGTAGGGCTACAATTGGCTGTCGAGTTTACGTATACACGTAGCAGTCGTCTCCTAGAAGCACTGCTAATATTTGGTGGTATGAACACTGCACTGTAAGCCCCTCGCGATTCAAGTTGGATGTTAGTACTCACTGCCACTTCTCTCATATGGCCCAGCTTGTAGTACATGGTGCTTGTGTTCCCCATCCAAACACTGTCTTCAACTGGGTCTGAATGGTGACGATTTTGGGGAACTCAGTAATACGACCTTACATGATATCATCGCTACTCGTACACCTTTCCCCCGCAGATCCATCCAGTTATGTAGCTTACGAGTACAGTACATGTGAATCTTTAAGATTGATTTCTGAAGGTGCCAACATTGACGCGAGGCAGACTCTCACATGGTTAGAGATGGGATGCTGTGGCTTCTACATGTATGTAGTACCAGTGCATAGAAGAGATAACCTTTTGTACGAGGTATGTAGGAGGTTAATGGACATATATTATGCGTTTACCTTGCAGTCGTCAGCCTTTCCCAACATACAATGTTGTATTCAACAAACGTCCTCACCGGATTACCAACGTTAACTGTAGAGTCGTACCTAACTCGCATATCAGAAAAATTGTTGGTTCCACGACAGAGACGTTTCTCCACAAAAGCATGAGGCAAGGACTACATACTGGCATGCTTCTACTCATGTACAACATGCAACGTACGAAGTAAGGCGTAGCTACCTAGGTACATAACGGTTGTAAGCCAGGGATGCCTTTTGTAGTATATGTGTGTATATACTTCATAGCATGATCAGCTGCGCTGCGGCCGCGAATACAGGGCTTGTGGAAACCATGCACGAGTGGCCAGCGGCCAGCAGTAAATATGTATGCTGCTACGTTACATTTATGTATGTACTCCCAAAGCATTTTAACGGTGCTGCATACATCTGTATGCGAAAGTAGCACGACTGTAACGTACGTACTTCATAATGGTTGGTGATTGATCGATTCGCCAATGAGTGAGCCTGCTCAGCGGCGGCAGGCCTTGGACGAACGTTGATAATATTGTTCTTTGCAGACTCGTCCGAAAAGTAAACAGACAGGGATCCTGTTATCTACAGATAGAGAGAGAGAGAGACAGAGTTGTGAAACTACTGCCCAGCTGATATCA
The DNA here is from genome assembly GCA_003788565.2 of Ascobolus immersus RN42. Classification (NCBI taxonomy): domain Eukaryota; kingdom Fungi; phylum Ascomycota; class Pezizomycetes; order Pezizales; family Ascobolaceae; genus Ascobolus; species Ascobolus immersus. The sequence goes on along the minus strand of ML119657.1, from coordinate 482,137 downwards.
ATGGTGATCACGGCTACTATTAGGATGGCTTGAGCACATGCAATCGACCAAGTAACCAGGGTGCCCTGGAAACATTTCAACCAGATTCATGACGTCTTTCTGTCATACCCCCCCAGATATCGCGATCATCCAGCCCCAGTGCTCCATACATACATCACAACGCTACCGAGTCCCAGTACCGGATAGAATTCACCACCTCCTCCTCCTTCGACGCCAACAATGATGCAAAGCCATGAAACTCAGCCTGCATTGATGAGTCCTGTTCACTTAAACTTGCGTGCGAAGCTAGCATCATCGCGTCCTGATGATCATCAAAATGTTGCATGAGATGTGCGGCTGAGGAGGATTTTTACGGTGGCGACATGTTGGCTGACAGGAACCAAAAGGAATGGTGGTTGTCTCATAAAGCTAGTTGCGTATGCAAGGTGTTACACGGTGCCTGAATTTCTGGGAGAGAAAGCTCAGGTGAGCGAATGACAGGGCGTAGTTATCAGCAAGTTCGTATCAATTCAAACCTGAACGGGGATTAATGTCAGACCCACAGTCTATGCTGCAGGTACAGGAGGGATTGACCAAACAAGCGTCTTGAAAGGAGAATCGGATCGAGCGAATGAAGTGTGGTGGTGCGTCGACGCCCTAAATTCTGAGAGGGTTCTGATGGTAGCACATGGAAAGAAGTTTCTGGAACCTTAGCTTGCTTCGCTTGACCCTAGACTAGAACCGGCCTACTTCATAAGACGGAACATTTCGATATTAAAGCCTGACTCCGAACCAAAGCAAGCTGTGTTACACGGAAACGTCGAACAACCACAGAACAGAAATACTTCGAGAAAGAAGTAACCATCCCTATTTTATGTACTAGGAAGTAAGTACTTAAGTAAACCTATAATTGACGCCTTCTATAAAGATGATCCGAGCACCCGATGATCACACAACCAGTGTTGCAACGCATTAAAGACCGGTCAACCTCCAGCAAAACCATCCAAACGACAACATGACAAAAGGCTGAAAATTATTACTAGAAAGAAATATTAAACTGACTGTAGGGGCATTACTATTATTTGTGTGAAACCAAAGCGTGGAAGGCTGGACGATAAGGAAAAGAACGGAAAAGACAAGGAAGAGAGACTGAGAACGATGGGCTGGGGCCATGGCAGAATGTTGACATTTAGATAGTGTTATAGTGTAGAACTGGCGAGTAGATTGGGATTATTCGTCATAAGGGTTGAATTATCGTTCTGTCGTATTTATGCCCTCGTAAATTCGGTGTATGTGTTATCGTGACCGTTTGTCGTGGGTGATTTGCCATATTCCTAAAGTTGGAAATGCTCGTTGACAGACAAAGGAAGGCCCCCATTCCAAGCTGGGGAAACAGCCAACTCATCGACCTGAACCCAGACACTGGCACCATCGCTAGTCGAGTACTCGAAGCCTACAAAGTTTGCTGGGAGCTGCTCGCGAGGGAGTATCTGGTGGTCTTGTGTTCCGGTGGTGGTGGAAAAGCAAACGGTTGCGCCGGACTGCAGTGCAGCTTGAGCGGCCTCGGATGCCGGAAATCTGGCAAGAACCTCTGGAGTTATTGGTACCCAGCTACAAGTGGCGCCATCGTATATTTCGTCAAACACATCGACGGTGGCCCGGAGTGGGTTATCGTGTCGTTCGCCTTTTCGTTCACCGGTTTCAAGTCTGAGAAAGCAGTATGGGGCGTAGGTCGTGAATTGGCTACCGCAGTAATCAATTTTTTCTGACATGTTATCGGTTCAAACGGTGCTGGACGTGATGCAATGTTTTGCGGTAGCTTTGCTGATTCTTTACGCTGGTGGTGGATTGCTTCGGGTGACTCGTATTGTTGTATTAGAGACGGGGCGAATTGTAAGGAGTGGCTGAAGCGTCTTCTATAAGGCGTAATATTTCGTATCTGAAGTGACGGAAAGAAGCAGAAGAAGGTAAAGAGCGTGGTGCACTGAAGGAATGTGGGCGAATGAGCTGAAGATGAAGCTGTGTGAAATATTGCGAAGGGGGAGAGAAGATAGGAAAGATATAGCGGTCAATTCATCGCTCAGCGTGCCCCATGATGCCCATACTGTACTTCGACTCACTGTCTAATTAACTGCAGGAACAATGCAGGAACCATCTGGCAGGAAGATTAGCCCCATTCGACTTGCTGCTGGTTCAATACATACCGAGAGGATCGAAAAGGCCGGATGCGTTCCATTTTCGGTAGAGCAACTGCTTTGCTGGCAATCCCCACCCAAGACGCAATTTTACTATGCAGGTGAGCAGATGACCCTAACTCGAAGGCTAGGTCTGGATTCTCACGTCTCACCTTGTTGGTTTCTGTTACATTCCAGAGGATTGTCGCGGCCGATGGATCAGCATCTGTCTGCTTCTGGAAGGAATTGGAAGAAGCAAAAACGAGAAGTTCGAGCCTGCATACCTACCGTGCTGGGTGCTCTCGTCTGGTGAAATGGTGTGGTGTTCTGGTCTTGAGGCGGAGGAGGTTCGGAAATTTTGCACTATGTAACTAGCCAGGGCCGTGCGCTAGGGTGACACATGACGTAGTTAACTTTCTTGTTAGAGCTACAAGTTGCACCCTACTTCTTCTGATTTGGCTTTCTTTCAGCGTTACGTGCTCGACTATTGACTTCTCAAGACTTTTACGCTACATATTCTTACCTAGGCACCTCTTATTGATAATTATATAGTACGTGCAATGTTTGTACCGTCTCTATTCCGAAAGACCCTGTCATGAAGCGAATCTCCGCGAGCCGCCCCAGAGTCTGGCGGAACATCAGAGTAGGAGCAGCACCCTACATACCGAAGTGCCAAACTAATGCTAAACGTCGCATTACCAGGAGAAAAGCCAAAGCTGGATTTACATGTCTTCAAGCCACTAATAGAGCTCAACAGCGAGCAAGTGGCCGTGGAAAAATAGGGTCGTTCCGTCTGTTTGGTGCCCCGTACTACCTAAGTAGCTAGGTACTCGAAGGGCCCTGGAGTATCACGAGTGGCAGATCAAAATGATCTTACTTAATTCTATCTTGTTGTATTAGTAGAATCAGCATCCTCAGGTCAATTAGCCTAGTGGTAAGGCGTCGCTGATCAGGTGAAGATTGGGGGTTCGACTCCCCCAGCGCTGCAGCGACCCTGGTATCAACCCTTTGGGATCAACCCTTTGGGCTGTCTTTGATCTTGATCTTTATCGTTTGCTAGATAGTTGACATCAATACTGCAATAAAGTGATTAATGCTTGTATTTCATCTCGCGATGCGGGAAAGTGACAATGTGGTTATTACTTCAATTGGGCGTACATGATCTCCTCTGCAGTCAACTGCGAGGACCGTGCTGGCAAAAGAAAGAGGTTGGAACAAAACGCCTAGGGCGTAGAGCGATCGTATGCACATCATTGATATTTAGGAGCTTAAAATTCCATGCATTCCAGACCCTTCTAAAGCCCGGTAAGTAGACTAAGGACCTTCTTTTAGCACTGCATGATATTTGCTTTTTACTGGCCATTGAAAAGACGGGCAACCACTTCTTACGAAATGAGTTCCCTGCAATCATTAAACGTCAGTAGAGCTTTGAGACTTTCTGGTGTTATAATTATCGTTAAGCCAAGTCAGTTCTAGATGCGAGAATGCATCATTCGCAAACTCTGCGTTATGAAAGTTTATGTGGCAGCTCACCGCAACAACCTCATATACAAGAAGTATGGCAGTTACGTGCATGATACGACCGGTCAACTCCCCCAAAGCTATCCGCAAGGGGATGTTGCGAAAGGGCCGATTCAAAATACTCCTGTACGTGCGGTTGACCGCGACCGGCGAGACAGATAAGCGGGCTCCTGGCTCCATGATCCGAAGCCGATTTACAGGGCTTAATTCCGCAATATGTAAGGTCGACGTCCGAATGAAGGTTGACTGCATTCTTAGAGGCGTAGCGGCCCCCAACAACGCAAGTCGCAAGTGCACATTGTCACTGTGTATGTACTTCAATTTCGACTGGAAGTTCCTCAGAGTACGGATAATTTTAGGCAAGCATGAAACGAAGAGTGCAGCGTAAGAAGCCCCAATTGCACTTTCGTGCGCTCATCTCCTCGAGGATCTTCTCGAACCCTCCTCCTTCCGCTTACTGTGGTCCATATTCGAACTGTCTTAGAACACGCATTCTTTGCCTATGTCGAAATTGGTGACCGGGGGGAGTCTAGCGCTTGATACTTCCACTTCAGTTTGCTGGAAACAGAGTGTCGTTTGAAAAATGACATGCACAACTTCTACAAAGGCTCACCGAGCTGATACTCGTCGCCAAATTTACATGGGGAATGCTTGGTATGCACTCTACGAATACCTACATGTACAGGTACTTGTACGGTACAGTGAATTGCAGGACATTACCATGTACATGAACGCATGTACATACCATGTACTAGGTACTCACCCAGACGGGAAGCCGTTTCCTCTCCGATTCCATTGGACTACTTGTTTTAATGATCTCCCCGTCCCCATAACTGGACGAAAGGTGTGGTCGACATGCAGCATTTGGCGAATCGGACTGTCAAATTGCGTTAGTTGGTACATGCAGAGCTCGAGTTGTATGTACTGTAAGTAGTTATGTATGTACATGTACCTACCTATAGTTTGTTCAGCGAACTGCGCCGAGTGGCGCTCTTCACGAAGAAACATTTACATGCGTAGAGATTCCCTTTCGGGGAGTGAAACAATAAAGACGAACCGGCTGTTCATCTCCTCTGTCAAGAGTTGCAAACAACGCACAACGTTGCAACGCAACGGCACTTGGCCTGCCTGTCAAATGACCCTCACAAGTCAAAACGGTGAATATATGCGATGGATAAACCAAAACAAGCCCGCCAAGTACTAGTATGTACCCGGTACTCTGGATCACGATATCATGGGACTGGCAAACGATCAACCACGGAACGTTTCTGGAACGGCCATCTCATCTTCGAGTAAGTAGTTGCGAGCGATGATGTCGGATGCGCTCGTTACCTGAAACGTTTCTTTCGAGGACCATAACTGTCCATCATTTTGGTACATGCATGCATCGTTTGCCTGCAACCAACGCAGCGAGGTGTTCAGAGAGATTAAGTACCTCATCTTTCGCATCGAGATATAGGATAAGCAGGGCGGTTCCCGGAATCTCTGGTAGTAAGAAAGCATAAGCTTCCGAGGCGATATCGCTAGCTGCCCGTCAGAAGCTTGATTAAGATTGCAACTAAGATCTTGCGTTCAATATCTGTAACTTAGAACTATGACATGCGCAAAATAGTTGTTGAGAACAACAACGAGGCTGGCCCTTAACATACTCAGGCTACACATGTACGATACACTCTCTCAAACTTGTTGATATTCAAGCATCGCAATTGGGAGGCGGTTGTGTGCTCTCCGACAACTTGATGTATGTATGGTGACTTGTGAGCAAGGACTATCTACGTTATCTAGCGTTAACCGTCAGAGGTGCCCGTGATTTGGGCGCATCTCGTCCCCCAGTGTAGATGGCCATATGGTACGATATTGCCTTGTGTTTTAGCCAGTCACTACCATGGGCATGCTTCGCCACCGTCTGTTCCAGTATGCCTCAGGATATGGTCTCCAGGACTTGTAGCTGTGCGACTTGGAAGATATGGGCAGCTTGTTTTTCTGAGATTGATTATGAAAGAGGGTTAGTGAGATCGTGAGGTCATTGTCACTGCTAACAGGTAGTGGTCTTCAAATTCGAACTGTCCTCATTGGACTCGGAGACAATCATCACTGGTCAGTTAGCCCTGTAAAAGATTAAGGGCTCAGGCACTCAATTGTTTCAAGTTGTTCTGTGTTGATCTTTAGGGCAAAACCCAGAGTGCGATGATGAAGCTATGGACGTTCGTACATGGTATGCATCAGTTCAACGAGAGAGCTGGATGAAGAAGTACTTACGTGTACTTCATTGATTAATATATCCTGTATCGAAGTCTATGTAGTCTATTCTAAGAACAGGTATGAGATGGATGACCTGGCAAGTAAAAAAAATAGTTGCTCAGGATAACGAGAATTGGTGCAAAATCGTGGGATGGTAAGGGAAACGTGGAGGAAAATATGTAACTAAGAAACACTTCATACGACATGCAAGGATGTATCGAACTGAAAAGATAGAAAGAAAAAAGAATGCATCCGATTCGTAGCAAATGCAACCGGCAAAGTATGCAAAAATAGTGGAACAGCACAGCAATGGTAAACCGGATAGAAGAACAAGATAAGGAGGAAGGAAAGGAGAGAAGAACAAAGAAAAGAAGCGAAGTGGAAAGCGCAGAGGAGGGGGAAGATGGGGTTTGCAAAGGAGGATAAGAAAGACAAGCAGAAAAACGACACCCATATCCAGTGCAATTACTTAGTAATAACCTCTGACGAGGATAACCAGTGAAACGAAGGCCATAAGTCGGAAAAGCGAAAGTGCAAAAGGGGGAGTATCCTGCAGCCTCGTCCCAGAATCTGAGGCTCACCCTGAGTTACTCCTGATAGTACGGACAGGTGCTTTCCAATTCAGCTACACTGGCTTGACATGCTTGCGCGCTGGCCAGGTCTGGGAAAGTATACCGTGTTCCGGAGGTAAGGTAGGCAACACCGCCTGTCAACTGCCAGGCCAGTTCGTTTGGGTCAAGGATAAAGACGTAGGTCTGAACAAGCTCAAAGGGGGGCTCAAACAGGACTTCTGACACATGATGCGGTCCCTGCCTCACCACAACGTAGCCACCAGTGTGCTGGACGGGTGTCCAGGGCTCGGAATGTCGGTCTTGAGAAAAGGAGCCCATGTAGGCGAACTCCCAGTCATTTCCACCCATAACGAAATCGGCACCTGGAGCGTCTTGTGATGGTGGAGGTTCGTTGATTGAAAGGCGAGACGGCAGGTGGTGTCTCGTAAGAAGATTGACGAAGAAAGGACGGAAGGTCCAGTCTAAGGTCTCTCTGAAGGGTCGATGCAGAGCACGTTGGTTTGTCGGTATTATGAGTAGACGAGGACGACGGATCTCTGGAGGAGCTCTAGCGGAGCTTTGGCGGATGCTGATATGACACAGCGGTCGTTCAGAATGAGAATTCGAATTCGAATGTGCTGAAGAATGGAGACAAGTGGTGTAGAGGGAAGCTGGGAAGCTTTCTTTAGAGCGGTCTCTTGAAGAATCCCGTTTAAAGACTCTGCCGTATCGTCCACGGGCCTTCCTAATGTAAGGAGAAGTGGGTACCCGGGTGGTAGGCGGAATGTGATATGAAGGCGGAAACTCTGATGTCTCTATCCGTTGTGACAAAGGAAGTAGGTTCGGGATGTGGTGGAAAAGGTGTAAGAAAGGCTGTGTGCCTCTCGTTGCGAAATGAATGAGAGACAATACTCGTTCTTCCGAGTAGGTTGTTGAGTGATGTGGATGTGTTGAAGTGAAATTGAATGATGGAGGGATGGAACGGTCGTTGTTATTCTTTTATAGGGAACAACAGACAGGGTGCAGATAGAGAATGGTCGACTACCTGAGGTCCCGAAGAGGCGGTGCGGTGGGCGGGGGGCTAACTTACTAGGTCGAAGGCCCATGCCCCCAGGCAATGTGGCTCTGAGGAAGAGATACAGAGATCAGGGCGGAGCTGCAGAAACGGGCCTATGTGAGCTGCAATGACCTACCTCCAACCAGTCCCCTGAGCATCGTAGAGCTATGGGTAGCGTAGATCCGGAGTCCAGTAAACATCTGATGAATTGTCCCAGTAGCAAGGCGTGATGGATGTGAAAAACAGCTTCGTTACCCGGATACAGTCCAGTAGAACATGCACTGAAGTTCAAAGGACGGGGTGCAGGACCAGATAGATATGACGGTCGTGGAGAGGGGTGAGTAGAAAACCACTACCCTGTAAAGTGGCTGTTCAAGCTGGCTGTCTATGGTGGGCGTGTCGGGGTTCCAATGAGATGCGGTTGCCAAGTATGAAATAACGGCTTTACATCTCCATGGCAAACATTCAAAGAGGTAGAACTCGGCCCCCAGTACTGCTTCAGGGCTCCAGGGAATCCGTGGCCTAAGGTAATAATTGTTGTCCGACTAACTTGTTCCAGCTTCTGTCGTTGGAAATGGGTCGTTAAGGTGATGTGCCGCAAGTATGTTCGGCCTGTTGTGGCATTGAGGCGTAACAGGAAAGTATGCTGGTCCGGACTTCCTATTGGAGAAGCTGAAGATGTCGATAAGCTACTTCGTAATGCCTGGTTCGAAGCAGAGAGGAGGTATACTGGTGAAGGCAGGCGAAAGACTATCGTAGAGTTAAAAGGCGAGAAGCGATAAAGAGAAGAAGGGAAGGCGACATCAAGAATCCATTTTGGCGGCGTGAGAGAAAGAACAGTTGGCTAGCAAACCCGGGGAGCAAAGGAAGTAGAAGCAGAGACCATGGCACCCTAGAGAAGAAGAGATGCTGGGGCAGAAAGAGGGAAAGTCGTTAGTGCTGCGGGCCCTCATGAAGGAGTCGTTGATCAAATCGAGCTTTCTGTAGTGCCGTGGTCCCATCCGCGCAGCGACTTCAAAAGTTCAGCAAAGCAGTGAAAACTCCGAGACCGCGAGGAGAGAAGCAATCGAAAAGAAGCGTCGACCCATTTCCATCGTGAGCAAAGCAGGAATGCACCCTTCTTCTAAGTGAAATTCCCCGCTTTCAGCTGGCTGTGTTTCGCAGGTGACGATCCTGAATTTGCTTCGGCGGCTATTATTCTGTGTTGGATATGCGCAATGCAGAGCTTTTGTTTCGCCAATGCAATCAATGCACAGTTGGGAAACAATTGTGCCTCCTTTGGTCAGAATTCCAAGCTGGACCGACGGCGTGAGATGATCATTTTTCGCATCCATACCTCACCGAATGCTGACAGCCTCTTCGAAGTATGTAACGTGGAGCTTGCTACTTCAGAGACACACTCGCCCCATAAATCTTGTCTTCGCACATAACTGTGCCCTCGTACTCGACAACCCCCATTACACCCACAAGACTCCGACCGAAGCAGACCTCATCCTGAGCTATGAGGATTCTGGATAAATAAGTTTGCTTCCGGAGGTTCGGTAACGGCGAAAGTTTGAGCATCTCGATCTCGGGCAGAGTATATCGGCTCCATCGAGTTGGTTGCGTGACACCAGGGTTCTTCTTCGCCGTTGCAACTTGACTTTGAGTGATCTCCAGCAATCCTGTTGCACACATGGACCAGTGTCTGGAAAACGGTCAGCGAAAAAGTCCATCAGTTATCGGTTACTTGATACTCGACTCTCGACTGTTCGTTCCGCTTGAAAACTGGAAGTTCCTACGTGCGGTGGAATAGGCACACTGGCCTTAAATAGGACACCAACCCAGGCCCAGAACTCTGCGGCAATAGTGACGGAATTCGACGATCGGATTTTGGATTTTCAACATCATGGAGATCCATCGGCTTGATATATGTATGAAGGTCCTCCTCCACATGCAAAGCATCAAGAAACATCTCCAGATGTTGCGCTGTTCAAGATGAGAAGATCGGTTGAGACTGAAATATGGAACTGGGCCACTACTTTACTAGAGAGGGTGTTAGTATGAAACATTTTGCCGTTAGCAGAGAGCGAGTCCTATTACTGACCTGAGAATTAGATGCGAAGAGAGCACTACCGATGACGAAGGCCATACATATAACCAGCGATTGTTTTCTTTCTCTGGCATCTCAGAAGCGGGTGTCGACCGGTTATCGGGATTTCCTCCATATTGCACGGTTGAATAACGCGTCAATACGGATGTCGATCCAGAATGCCGCACCGGGTCGACGGCGAGGTTGGAGGCGGTTGAGTTGAAGGCAGGCGCCTGCCACCACCGATACCAGGAGAAGTTACCGAAGATACGCTCGACCAGGATGAGGCCCCTAGAGTCTGGTCTGTCGTGTGGCGGTATCTTTTCTTCTGTTGAGTGGTGTTTGTGGTATCCTCCAGGTCATCCTAAGGATTCTCGGGAGAATTAGACGGGTCACTGCATGAGTGGGGCCTCGTTGGAATCGAAGGAAGCTGAGAATCCCCGTCAGGATCATGAAGTTGAAGCATGCCGTCTGCTTTCCCCATCGTCCTAAAATCGGCGGACTTTAACATGGAAGCTTCGAAGTCGACGACGAAGGATGCGAACGGGGCAAATAAAGCTGCGAGCTGTTGCAAATGCGAAGTCGTATGCAGTTGTCGAATGATGATGGGGCCATTTGGATGAGATGGGAATGCTCACTTTTGTCGAGCTCCAAAAAGTCTAAACTCCGAAACTGTCGAAAAGCTTTAAAAGCCTCATGCGGTGTCGTTCAAATAAGCTTTCAAGGCCAGGTGTCTGAACTTGAAATAGCTTAGCAAATTCGCTCGGATGAATCAATGCTCCATGAAGCTCGTGTTCAATTCGCAGTCAATGCAGCATTCAAGGGTTATCATAAGACAAAGAGACCCTTGCAGCGTCTGGGATGCCACGTTTGGGTAATCGCTCGTTAAAGAGCAATACAAACTCTACCCTCGAAAACCAGGTCGTCGCAGAGTGTTGGGGCGAGGTCACGGCAACAGCACGGAGCTAGTCTAACGAGAGTACTCGAGTGACGCGACTGTGAGATGTGGTTTTTTGAAAGGGAGCGGCGCGACGCCCTGGAGACTTTAATTCTAACTTGGTAGGTCGGATTTGGGATTTGGAACGTTCGCTTCAAAAACCTCAAAGACACCCTTTGTGGATCACCCCCGGGCCCCCTCCTCACCGTGGCATTTTCACCGAAAAGTCCCTTGCCAACCAAATCTCCATGGCATTTGACACCCAAACTTTCCACAAAGTCATGGCAAACTGAGCGAGCACCCCTCATAAAACCTATGAACCCCCAAACAGGATCTGACCTACCAAAGTGACAAAGTCTCCAGGGCGTTGCTCTGCTTGCTCCTCTTCGTTCTCTTTGGTGGATGCGACACCTTGTGGCTGTGACTTGCATTCGCCTACCATACTCCGCTCAACTTAGGGCCGAGTCGCATTCTCCGCAACGACCTTGCAAGCTTGTTCTCGAGGGTATATAGGTATACCCCATCTCCTTCCTCTTGCCTATTTAACTCAGCTAGCACCTTCCGAATTCCTTCAAAACATCGACTTCCTCATGATCTTTAGCGCCACAGACCCATCACCTTCCCGAATGATTAGGCCAGAATTGAATATTTATACCTCCTTTCCCCCCATTCCTTTTCTTCCCTCATCATCATCCTCGAACCTCTTAACCCTACAACTTTAACTTTCTCTTCGACCTTCAACTTTCTCTTCGATCGACCTTTAACTTTCTCGTCCGTCTTGCCTGAGAACATGGATCGCAACGGTGATTCGCGGATGTCTGGCATGGACGCAAAGAATGATGGATCCGTAGCTCGACCAGGTAAATTCTCCCTTTGACGTCGCCATTTGTTCTCTCTAACTTGCATAGGACCCAGAATATCTGAGATGGAGGCTTCCAAAGGAGTGTATCAGACCAGTGACGACAAATCACGAGGATCACGCCTGGGAACGCTCCGACGAGGAGATGGCCATCTTGGCGCCACAAGCAGAACCATCGATCTCTTCGACGATCACGGATGTGGAGCCACAGGCACACGACTCTATCCCTCCCGTTGAGCCGGATCGGTACTCGACATCACAAGAGATTGAGTTGAGTTCATCGTTGAAAACCTTTCCTACTCACGAGCGGTGGGCAAATTGCCGGTTACTCAAATATACGACAACGGGGTAAGTTGCCACATCTTATGCGTTCGAAGACTCGCTAACGGACATTAGATTGTGAAAGCGGTCCGAAAGCTACCTGGGTATGAGAAGAAGAAGATCGATAATGAGATCTCCGATAAACTACATGGTAAATTCTCTCTTTAACGTCGCCATTTGTTCTTTCTAACTTGCATAGGACCCAACCTGCTACGGATCAGCATACATACCGCAGGAGACAGAGAAGGCACCTTTGCCTGGCTCGACTTGGATCATGACAATCAACACGATGCACTCTCAAAGACAGTTGCAGCGGTCACAGGCATCCAGCCTCAACATCAACAAATCTGGCTACAGATCGAACGGCCAAACCAACTGGTCTTCGAGAAGGATGGTGTCACTATGCCAGGCAAGCTCGAGCCAAAGATCTTCATTGCTGAATCTTCAGACCATACCTCAACTTCTGGAATGTCTGAGAAAATATCTGAGAAACATTTTGGTTCTCCAGAGCACACAACACATTCGGGAATGTCCGAGAACTACTTTGACTCTCCAGATTCGGAAATGTCTGAGGAGTTTTCTAAAGCTCCAGACGACACATCAAATTCGGAGATCAACGAGAGAGTGGATCAGTTGGGAAGAGTAATGGTTGATGACAGTTACGATTCTGACTATGATTATTTTGTGAATGACGATGAAATGGACTCGGAGGATGATGATAGTATTCATAGGTACTTACTTAGATGTCTGTTTGGAGTACTTGTTTTTGGCGCAGGACCTACTATATTTTATCCTGAGAGGTAAGTAGGTAGGCCTGAATGTATACTATTTGCTGTTAAGTATTCTTCTTCTTGTCGTGCAGCGAGAATCCGGAGCCTGAGGATCCAGAATCAATTAATCCACAATCACATGTAGCAAGGTCAGGGACTTGTAATGACAGTCTACATACGAAAGTATACGAAAGACACTCGATAGTACTTTATTTCATATACAACCCTTGCGCACAAACGACCTCGCTATCGATTTACCAACCCCTCAACTCTCTCAACACCTTCTCGTGGTTTGGCTGACCCTGCCATAACTTGCCTCCGAGATCTTCTCTTCTACTCTTGCTGTTTGGATCAAAATACGGCTTCTCACCCAAACTGACAGCTCGATCACCAATCCGCGTCCCTCCAATCTCAAAGAAATCATCAATGGCAGTATGGAGCGATGAACGATTATCCCAGATGGCTACATCATGGGCTTCTGGATCGTCCGGATACTGCTCCCAGCGATAACGGACTTGCAAATCTGGACTGTCGGTTACCAGGCGGTGGAGGTACTCTATGATGGATTTGGACTCTGCCTGCGATACTCCGAGAATCCGATTGACAAAGAGCTGGTTGAAGAACACGGCTGCGGGACGAAGGTCAACTTGGGTATACCACCGCGGGTGAACTGCTGGACTTACACTTCCAACCGGTGACTGGATTGGTTCGTATGAGTGGATGGATTGGGCTAACGTCCTGCCCGCTATTCTCAGGAGCACCTCGATAGTTGCGGATCCCGTAACCATAGCGGGCATTATACTCGTTGAGACTGTACCCGTCATGGAGAGCATATAGTCCATCGAGCAACTGTCGGTATCTTGGACTCAATCGATCATACAATTCATATCCTAGCACGGTTCAGCGGTGGCACCCTTCTACGCATCAGTTTGGTCTTACCAGAAGCCCACAAAGTATCTCCTCCCACGCCCGCGGTATGCGTGTGAATCTTCAATGCCGAATAGTCGGAAGGAATTGGCTCGTACGTAATGTCAGTGTGCTAACCAAGTTCATTAGCAAGTGTCTAGGCTATAGGGGACAGATTCGGTTCGGCAGGACATACCCATTCGCTGCTTGCTCTCCGCTCAATGTCAAAAAGGTTCGTCTTGCGAGGTGGCAGCTGATTGATGATCTTCGTCTCAGTAACCGGTACTTCCCGAACATTACTCGTGATGGGCAGGATCTCGTCACCCAACGCACTCTCGATCGGTGTGTAGGGATGAATATGGAGCTTGCTAGTTTTTGGTTTCCCACTCTGCACACCAAGCTCGTTTGTCGCCTCGATCAATTGCTCTGCAGTGATATGCTGGGCCCGGAAGAAGACGACGCCACGTTGGGAGATGAGGGCAGCAAGGTCGCGGAAGAGCTCGGCACGGTTTGGGGCGTTCAGTAGATCGACCAGCTCGATTGAACCCCGGGGAAACTCGGTGCCTACTGGGACGGTGCTGTCTCGATGCTCATATTGGAGGATGGGGGAGTCTTTTGTTAGCTTGAGGGGGCCTGGGAGGGTATTTGCTGATGCGTCTGTTGGTTTGAATGAGCGTGGGGCTGCGTTCTGGATAGAGTTTTGTTTCGCCGGGTTGACAGGTGCAGAATCGAGGGACTCGGACGTCAAGAGATCAACTGAGGGAGGAGCCATGCTGTGATTTTGGATTCGTTCAGGATGCGTAGTAGGAATCTCGAGGCCGATTGTATACTAGCTGAGGTGGAAATACACTACACATATATATCTGCCCAAAGAAACACTCACATCCATACAATGGCACAATCCATCATCAAGAAGGGCCAATGCTTTCGCAATTCGCTGAATATGGTTCGAATTCGTGATTTGTGCCGACTATAACGTTCAATGCCAATCCCGCCAAGTACATGGAATATGAATTGGTCAGCTTGAATGCCCTGTCTAGCTGATAAGTATGCATTTGACCCCAGGGCTGCAGGACGACACTTGATTATTTGCTGTGTGGATGGATTGCTGATGCCATTTCCTGTCCAATGATGAGAACTTGAAGCCGTTTGACTGATTACTTTGATTGTCATTTTGTAGATTGCGATTTTATGGCGTGAAAGGTGCAGATTCGATTCTACTTTCCATATCCTTATAGGAAGTATGAAGTGCAACCACAAAGTCTGGGCTCCGTTCATACATTCGAATTCAAGGCGGCCCACTTTACCTCCACTTGCTTGTTCTTAGATCATTGCACCTTTTTGATTGCATCTTCTACTTGGTTTGCCTTCTTTCTGACTTGGTTATTCCACATTCAGTTTTATTCTTTGCAATTGCCAGTGTTACTGTTACAGGTATAATCGAGTACAATACAATACCTTTTCCCCCAAACCATTTGTTTCCCCACCACACCAATCCATCAAGCTGAATACGAGGTAGACGAAGCCCTCATCAAAGTCGGTCCATATTCCCCGCTACCCCCCTCCCATTTCCAACCCCAAGTCAGCACCAAGAAAGAGCCACACCATCTCCACAACCTCATCTAAACCGCGGTAACGTTAACCGTACAAGCCGCCCCGAATCCTTCCTGACTACATAATGTCAGCACAGATCACTCCCCGCCAGTAAGAGAGGGAGAACTCACCATCCATTCGCCTTACTACAATACTTCTCATCCCCCCCACAATACCCAAACCCACTACAGCAAAGCCCATGATACGGCCCGCCCTCACAATTCGTCCCTCCATGCTCCTCCCCACACCGTCCATCCACCGACGGAATCTTGCCCTTCTCCGTAATACACGCCCCCGTCGCCGAAAACCCACCCTGACACCCAGCGCCGCAATACGCCCCCGTCGATCCACTACCCCGACTTCATCAGCTTCACCCTCCTCATCACATATCAGGAGGACACTTACCAAAACCCCTTCTCGCTACAACACCCCCCAGCATAAACCCCCTCCTTCGAACAAACATATCCCTTCTTCCCGCCGCAGGTTCCGTCAGGCGAGAGTTTCGCTTTGCCGTCGGTGCATTTTCCGAAGTCGGGCTGGCAGCCTTCGTCGCAGTGGAGGGAGGCCGAGCCGCAGTAGCCGTAGGAGGAGCAGCAGGGGCCGAAGTCGGAGGATGTGCTGGGGCAGGTGAAGTTTGAGAGGGAGGTGGGGCCGCAGGTGCCGTCGGGGGAGAGCGTGGGGAGGGCGGCTAGGAGGGGGGAGGTGAGGGCTAGGGGGGCGAGGAGGAGGAGGAGGGGGAGGTAGTGCATTGTGGGTGGTGCGGTGTTGGTGGTGGGTTGGTAGGAAGGAAATGTGTAGGCGGGATGGTTGAGAAGAGTGGTGAAGAGCTGGCTTTTGTAGGTCGAGGAGGAGAAGGCTGCATTATATCCCCCAATCCCTCCTCAACGGACGTAAGGGCGTTTCCAAACCCCTTGACAACCTACTGTCCCTTCCCGGCGGGGGGCACTGGTGGCCTCATGATATACCAGCACCCCCCACCGTCTCCCGCGCCGCCAATGCATATTGCCAAAGTACCTTCATATCCATCCATCCCCCATCTGCCTGCAGAGCCAGCAAACTTTGCAAAATCCTCCATCGGCAGTCAATTGCAGATACGATACATCGATCGATGCTCGTATGTAACGTCAACCGCAATCTATACTCGGCCAAAAGCGATCTCAGTTCCGAGACACTGGCAGTCCACCGTCCCACCAGGCTGATCCAGCACAGTGGAAACCCACCAAGAAAAGACCAAGGAAGTGTCCAGCGGTAGTCGAGATATGGGTAAATGCGCCGATGCTGCACTGCAGGTGGTATAACTCCGCCGATATTATATAGGGGAGGTACAGTGTAACCCGGGTAGCAAGACGGCTACAGTGCAGGTGTTGACTTGATGTTGGACAGGTGATGATTTGGACTGTTGCGCAGGGCAGGCTACCGGAGAATACTGGCGTTGATGCCGTGAGCTGAAGGGAGGGTGTTTGTGGGTGGACTGCGTTTTGAGAGGTACAGTGACGTGGGGTGTTGCAGGTATGTGGTTGTAATTGTGATGTGTGGTTGTTGTTGATCTTGGACTGGCCGTGTCGAGACTGTACTGTGGCTACACGGGATATGTATGTATGTGATGGCGTAACGTAATATAGTCGAGGCACAGGTTGATTGAGTACTGACTTGCTTGTACTTTCCGTAGATATGTCGAGCATATATATGCTACCAATTTTAATATTAGCTTGGATGGCTCACATTACACAATTTATTTGGAGACATACCAGCTGTACCAGGTGTATGTACCAGTCAGAGCTGCAGAGTCGACGCGGAGATCTCCGGGATCGGGAAGAAACCATTCAAAAACTGCTGAATTTGTGTTTTCTGTTCTTCAAGTTCTGAGGAACAAGAAGATGTACCTGTTTTGCAAGTTTATTGCGCCCTGTAGAGCACAATTCGATCAAACCACACATTCCGATATCTGTTGCGAGAATAGAGTCATCGAAGGCGGGGTGGTACAAAGGTAGCATCTGTTCTCAATCTTACCATATTTTCTTCTCTTGATATACTTATATTGCCATGTAGAGACAAGATCCAGGTTCAAGTCCCGGTCCTTCTGGGATCAATCTCCTTTTGCACTCGCCAGGTAGAGACCTACCCAGCACTCGTTGTGGTGATATTCTTGAAGATGGCAACAAGACGAGACGAGACGAGACGTCCCCCATAAATCATTGCACACATCCTTTACTCGTCATCAGTTTTTGCAATACATAGCAATTCCCCGCATGGCAAATATGGCCAGAATCAAATAGACAAGAGAGGAGGAATAGACAGCAATATAACCATTACATCAACAACATACTCAACAAAAAGGCCAACTCCTACTTTTTCTCCTCCGCCACCTCCTCACCCTTTGGCTTTCCCGTATCAACATACCCTTCCTCATCCCTAAGAATATCATAATCATACTCCCTCCCCGCATCACACTGCTCCTCCTCATGATCATAAAACTTCAACCGTCCCGACTTTTCATCAATCTCCATCCCCTCCACCACCCTCTTTGTCTGCACCACCCCAACATCAACCCACCCCTTATTCTCCCCCTTCTCCCCCTCCTCCCTCACCGCCCTCTCAATCTCCTCATCCGGAATCTCAATGCGATACCTCGGCACATCCTTAAACTTCTCCATCTCCCCCCTCCACTCCTTCTCCGCCTCACTCTGCGGCATCTCCCACCCCCTCTGCCTCGCAACCTCCTCCACAAACGCCTCCAACGTCGCAAACTCCGCAACATACCCAAACCTCCCCTCATCCCCCGCCTCCTTCTCCACCCCCATCACCGCATCCGCCCGGTTGATCCACACACTATCAATCCCCATCGCCTTGCACGGCCCGTGATCATGCAGCCGACTCTGCGCAACATGCAACAACCCCCTCTTCCTCTCCTCCTCCGTCTCGCCCTCCAGCCCCGGCGCGTGCTCAAGGAGGTACGTAAAGTTCCTCGTATCCGGCTTGTAACTCCCGATCTGTTCGGCCGTAAAGACGGCACTAAACGGCGAGACATCCCAGTTGTTGACAATCGTCTCGGAGATGGTCAAGTCATCGACGTTGCTGAGAATGGCGAGCTTGTAGCCCATATGCTTCAGCTTTGCGAGCGACGCGTAGGTGTCCGGGAAGCTGCCCCAGCGGCCGATGAAGCAGGCGAAGCCGAGGGCTTGCGTGTCGGTTAGGGTGATGCCGTGGGCGGCGGCGATGGCTTGGTAGGCGCGCTGGACGATGCTGCGGTATTTGAGGGTTGGGTTGGCGACTTCGAGGGCGTGCTCGATGGTGCAGTATTCGCTGAGGAGGGAGGCGAGGGTGGGGGCGGGGGACTCGGGGGTGTCGTGGATTATGAGGGAGAGGAATTGGGAGATGCCGCGTTCCCAGTCGATTAGAGTGCCGTAGCAGTCGAAGGAGAGGGTTTTGTATTTGGTGAAGTCGGGGTAGGTGGAGGTGGAGGTGGGGGAGGTTGTAGCTGGGGCCGGGGTGTCGGCGATGGTGGTGGTGTCGGTGGGCATTGTTGTTTGTGGTGGTGGTTGAACTGGCGTGGAAAAGTGGTGATGGTGTTGAGTTGAGGTGGAGGTGGAAGGGAAGTTGATGGGGTTAAGAAGGTGGAGATTTTAGCGAGGACTTTTTTCTGCTTTGAGTTTCGCCCCGTTGAGAGACGAGACTCCTCATCTCATCGGGAGCAAGTTCTTCCTATCGTCTTCACCAACCATCCAATTCAACACCTCATTTCGACTCTTACTGACAATGATACGAAGTAATCGGCCCCTAGCAAGACATACGAATGCAAGTATGATTCCAATTCGACCACAGCCCCGGATTTACGAGTTTACGACATTGCGAACCCCGCGTCAAAATCTGATGGACCCGAACTAGCCCCACCAAATGTTACACAGGCTAGAATTTGGCGGGGTCTTTTGGATGCCTTAAAAAGGCAGTCGCTTGACGAGGCCCTGGCCCGAGCGGACCCTTGAGTCTTGACCATGCGAGGATGAGTGTCATTGAGTGGTTGATGCTGCGGCTAGAATATGGAGATGCCCGCAAGTGGAGAATGGCCATATCATACATACGATCGCGATGTTATCTCTGCCTCGTGCACGTCATTCCTACTGACTTGTCGGCTCAAAATACGAGTATACGAAGAGGCGGATGATGACAGAAGGATGCGGTCCAGAATGACGGGCCAGAATTCTCTATGCGAGCAAGGGAGTCCACCAACTATCTCGGAAACCTTCTACACGCCATTACCGTAGCCTCACCACATTCACAATCCTTCCGCCTATTCAATTACTTAGTTTATCTCTTTATCAAATATCGGTTGCGTTAGTACAATTGGATAAGTACATGGGACTTAAGCATCCGAGATCTGGGTTCAAGTCCAGGCCGCGACGAGCACATCTCTTTTTTTGTTCGTTCTCGCATTCGAAATTTCTCTCAACGTATACCACCCGACATAAGTAAACCCGAAAATCATTCATTAACGTCGTATATGTGCAAGCAGCTAAATCTCTACAGGAACCCCTGCCCGACGCTCCTCCTTTAACACGAATACATCACCCAGCCCGAGCCGAAATCAAAATCTATCCCCACACGGCGAGCCACACAGAGAAATCCCAGGGCGACACTATACACCAACTCTACACCGGTCGTATCCCAATTATTCACGCCATAAACATACCGCCATCCATTCCACCCCATTTACTCGGTCCACTTTGGAACCTTGACGCTCCAGTCAGACTCGACATCACCATACTGTCTCTCCGCCATCCACTTCCAAAAGTTCTCAGCCAATGGACCAGCCTCCTTACCCTCCTGGAGAGGAACGTGGATATCTCTTGCATCACCGTGGATGCCTCCGTCCCAGTTGATCTTGTTGATTGGCGAGACGACAGCAGCGGTTCCAGCACCGAAAGCCTCGAGCAATCTTCCCTCATCGGCAGCCTTGGCAACCTCACCAATGGTAAACTTGCGCTCCGAGATGGTCCAGCCCTCCTTGGTCAGCTTCTCCCTGGCGAGCTCGAGGATAGAGTCGCGAGTAACACCGTTGAGGATGGTGCCGTCGAGTGGGGCGGTAATGAGCTCCTTCTTTCCATCTGGAGTCTTCCAGGCAAAGAAAACGTTCATGGTTCCAACCTCGGTGACGTAGCCCTCCTCGCCAAAGAGCCAGAGGTTCTGCTGGTAGCCCTGCTCGGCAGCCTCTTGCTGTGGCTTGATGCATGGGGCGTAGTTGGCACCGAGCTTCTTGTCACCACATCCTCCTGGCCAGGCACGAACAATGTCGGAGCGAGCCGAGAGCGAGACGGCCTTGAATCCGGTTGGGTAGTATGGACCGACTGGTGAGGCAATCATGTAGAGGAGGGCGGAGCGTGGTGGGCCGACACCGAGAGTCTTTTGGGTACCAATCATGGTTGGGCGGAGGTAGAGCGAGTAGCCGCGCTCCTCAGGGATGAAGCGTTCCTCCAGGGCGACAAACTTCTTGATGAGCTCAACCATGGCCTCGGAGCCAAAGGTGGGGAGGGCGATGCGGGCGGCAGAGGTGTTCATGCGGGCCATGTTCTTGTCGGGGCGGAAGAGACGAGCGACTCCATCTTTGTCCTGTAGGGGTTCATTCAAATCAGATGGAGGTGGTGGGGATTGTGCTGGAGGGAGCGGACCTTGTAGGCTTTCAATCCCTCAAAGCACTCGAAAGCGTAGTGGAACACACAGGTGGCGGGGTCAAGCGAGAGGTTCTGGTAAGGAGTGATCTGAGGAGCGTACCAGCCGTGCTTGGAGGACCATTCGACAGTGAGCATATGATCTGTAGAAAAACGTAGGCTCCCGTCAGTATCCGTCCCACCTTTGCACCTGCCAAACTGGCGGTATCTTCTCGGTTGTGTCTGTCTGCCTGTCTGTCTTACCAGTAAAGTTCTTGCCAAAGATCAAATCCTTTGCAGGCAAAAGCTTCTTTGGGCTCTCTGTCCTCTGCACCTTCAACAACTTTGGATCAATGTCCATCAATGGCTGAGCAGAGGCATTGTCGGCCTTGATGCTGTAGGTACGGGCTTGAGGGAGAGCAGACATGATTGTTGCATTGCGAAAGCTCTTGCAGCCCAACGAGGCCGCGACCTTAGGGACGAGAAGACGTTGAAACATCGTGACGAAGGAGTGATGCCTGGAGTCGTGGCTGACGGTCGTGAATGACGGAGACGGAGACCGAGATGGAAGGGTGGAGTGGAGATGTTGAGGTAATGGAGGGAAACAGGCGAAAAGCGAAGTACTTTAGCGAATCGCTGGCTCCCAACAGACACGCGAAGGGTCAAAAAGCTCACAATTAAAAAAGAAGGCCGAGTCTCTTCCCCGAGTCTAGAATTACTCATAACAAAAACAAAATAGCCAGTTGAAGGGGCTCATCTGATAAGGGATAACCAATTGCATCATCTCAGGTGGATACGTGCCAGCAAAATGTATATCATGAAGGGTCCTCCTCCAGCTACAATACTTGTCCGATTGTAACCGCCGTAACTTTCAAGATCAAAATACTGGGAGATCTCAGACTTGAATTTTGAAAATTATCGAATTCTTTGGCGTTATGTAAACCCTGGCTGGTTGGCAAGTCTCGTGTGCCTCTCCGCTTCCGATGCCAAATTTAGTGCGGTGCTGATCGCTGGCCTTTTGGTGCCTTTGGAACTTTTTGAGGGGAGCGGAGCCTCTTGGTATCGTTTCGAGAACGCGGACCCGCCATGATGGATCGAGAGAAACCACAACACCAAGAGAAGGCCTCACCTCATCCATCATCATCACCACCATCACCTTCCTCAAGACGGCCATATACATCAACACCAACAACATCTCCGTCTTGCTTCATTGTTTTTCAAATATCCGCCATCTACTTGGACACCACAGAATACCCGACATCACCGCATACCCTCGCCAACCCTAGCTTATCCCACCCCACCAAACTCTCAGCCTCAGGAGGTTGAGACCACGATGCCAGCATGTTTTCTTCGGCCTTGAAATCGTTCCAATCCAACATCGGATCCAACTACACTCTCTCGCCGCATCCCGTTTCCTATGCCGGACCATGGAAGATCTTTGACGGGAAAAAGAAATCGACCCAGCAAGCCGTCTCTGTCTTTGTTTTCGACAAGCGGACACTCAACAACTCCAACTCCGACACTCTCTCCTTTGGCTCCAAGTCTAGCTCATCGTCAGGACTCAAGCAGGCGCAAGATGAAGTGGTGGAGCGACTAAAGAAGGAGGCCTCCATGTTGGCCAGACTACGACACCCCAGCATCCTGGAACTGGTTGAGCCGGTAGAGGAGACGAGGAATGGCCTGCAGTTTGTCACCGAACAGGTTACCGGGAGTCTCGGTGGATTGCTCAAGGAAAAGGACGAATCGGAACGACGAGGTGGGGGAAGAGGCCATGTCGTCGAGGATGAGAACGGAAGGCGGCGAAGAGAAGTCGAGATTGACGAGTTGGAGATTCAAAAGGGACTGGTTCAGATTGGAAAGGCGCTCGAGTTCCTCCACGAGAGCGCTGGCCTGATCCACGGCAACTTGACGCCAGACGCCGTCTTTGTAAACGCAAAGGTTAGTTTTACTTCCTACTATTCCCAGTACCCGACTCGGCGGTAGAGATCTAATAATGGACAGTCGGATTGGAAATTGGCGGGCTTCTCCTTCACCACCCCCCACAACACCACCCAGCCGGGCGCTTCCTCCGTCAAGCCACTGTCGGTAGAGGAGATGACACACTACGATCCGCGACTTCCAGCAATAGTACAGCTGAATGTCGACTATTCCTCGCCGGATCTCATCATCGACTCTGACCTGAACCCGTCAATGGATCTATTCTCGCTCGGCCTGTTGATAATTGCCCTCTACACCTTTCCGCATACTTCGCCACTCCAGACGCACAACTCGACCTCGTCCTACCGCCGGATGCTTACACAGGCCAACACCACACCGAATCGCAACAACAACTTTCTCTCAAGTCGACCTTTACCGCGCGGCCTACAGGATACGCTACTGCCTAGGCTGCTAACGCGACGGCCCGCAAATAGGTTGACGGCAAGGGAGTTTCAGGAATCGCCATACTTTGACAATATCCTGGTCTCGACGATACGATTCCTCGATGGCTTTGCCGGAAAGACGCCGGGTGAGAAGGCAAGCTTTTTGCGCGGCTTACCAAAGGTGCTTAGCCAGTTTCCAAAGAGTGTCATGGAAAAGAAGATGCTGCCACAGCTGGTGGAAGAGTTGAAGGATCGGGAAGCATTGGCGTTGGTGCTACCCAACATCTTTGCAATCGTCGAAAAAACCTCCGGTCGAATGCTGTCTGAAAAGGTGATCCCGAGACTCAAGACGATATTCTTCCCACACGGCCATGCCAGAGATCAGGACCCGAAGCACAAGCACCCGCCGACATCGGCAGAAAAGGACTCTGGGCTACAGTCGGGCTTGTCAGTCATCTTGGACCATATGAGATTGATTGTGGAAAACATCACCGCCAAAGAGTTCAAGGAGGAGATTTTGCCGCTGATACATCTCGCAATGGAATCGTCAAACCACTCGCTACAGGACAAGGCTCTTCGGACGTTGCCATCCTTCCTCTCGGCATTGGACTTTCCCACTCTCAAGAATGAATTGTTTCCAGTTATCGCCACGGTCTTTGCCAAAACTAGTAGTTTGGGCATAAAAATAAGAGGCCTGGAAGCATTCAAGGTCTTGCTGTCTGGGGAAGAGTCGGTGGATGATTTGAATGGGAATACGAATGGTAGAAAGGCAAAGACGGTCACCTTGGACAAGTATACTGTGCAGGAAAAGCTCGTACCGTTGCTGAAGGCAATCAAGACGAAAGAACCAGCAGTCATGGTAGGCACATTACATCTTTCAACAGATATCTTCTAACATTTTC
Organism: Ascobolus immersus RN42; assembly: GCA_003788565.2. NCBI lineage: Eukaryota > Fungi > Ascomycota > Pezizomycetes > Pezizales > Ascobolaceae > Ascobolus > Ascobolus immersus. The sequence continues at coordinate 458,253 of ML119657.1, read as the reverse complement.
TAGATGGCTGCTCTCGATGTCTTCAAAGACATTGGCGCTCTCTGCGACCGAGACGTTGTCGCCCAAGAAGTTCTTCCAATCCTCTGGTCAATGTCCCTTGGCCCGCTTCTCAACCTCCCTCAATTTCAACAATTCATGGCCGTAATCAAGACCCTCTCCACCAAGATCGAGCAAGAACAAACCCGCAAGCTCCAAGAACTCTCTGCCCCCACCGCCTCGGGCGCCTCAGACTTCATGTCCTTCTCCAACGGCTCCGGCTACAACCTCTCCACTCCCGGCGCCGACACTGAAACCGACTTTGAAGCCCTCGTCACCGGCCGCCTCACCACCAAATCCCCTGCCGCCTTCGACCCCGGCTGGAACAGCAGCACCACCGCCACCCCCTCCCCCGCCCCACCCCGCGCCCAGCCTCGCATAACCGCCACTCCGGAACCTCCCACCTTCTCCTGGTCCTCCCAACCCGCCCAACCCCCACCGCAAACTCGCACTCCAATGAAAACGACCCTCACCCCCTCCAAACCCATCAACCCCTTCAACCCGCCCGCCGCCTCCGCCCCAACCCTCAACTCCTTCTCCCCCCTCCAGCCCGCCTCTTCCCCCCCCCCCCCCTCCACCCCCCCCCCCACCCCCCCCCCCCCCCCCCCCCCCCCCCCCCCCCACAACCCACCACACCCCCGCCCCAGCCCCCACCTCCTCAACAATCGACTGGACCGCCGCCGCCTCAAAACCAACCCTCAACACCATCCCCGTCCTCCAACCCCAACCCTCCTCCTCCTCCTCCTCAGCATGGGGCGGCACCCCCGTCAACAACTCCGGCGGTGGCCACCTCACCATCCTCAACGGCCGCACCGTCATGAGCAAAGAACCCCCCAAGCAGGCTGACTGGGGCGGATTCAGCATCCCGCCGCCGCCAAAGGCACCTGGTACTGCCGGTGGTGGTAGTGTGTTAGGAGCTGGTATGGGGGGGTATGGAAGTACCGGGGCCCTCGGTGGGAAGACGCAGCAACATCAGCAGCAGGGGGCGGGGCTGGATAAGAGTACGATGGATGCGTGGCAGAGTTTACTGTGATGGGCTTTGGAGTATGGATTAGATGTTGGGTTTTGGTTTGGTGTGTGTGGCTTTTTTTTGTCATATCTTTTTTCTTGCTGCCACTGCTTTGTTTGTGCGGGTTATCTGGAGCTTCTTATTTATGTTCTGTTACTGTTACCTCTTTTTTGTCATGGGGAGGATTGATGAGGCGGTGGTTGTTACGGTTAATGTTAATAAAACGAAGTAGTCTGTTGTGCGGATAGTTTTAGACGTATTGAAGCTGTACTTTTGCTGCATTTCTGTCCAGTAGGTCGTGGTCGAAAAAGTGAAAGCAAAGAAGGCTTTAGCAACTAAAGATCCAAGAAGTAGAGATGATAACGTACACATTTGACATAGCAGATCCGCTCCAATCAAAGACATACACTAGGAAGCTAAATAAAAGAAGAATAGCAGGCTGGATCTCCAACCCGAATCTTTTGACACGAAAAAGAACTGTAAAACATACAGCACCGAGTGTTCCCACGTGGTCACCCACCGCGGTACTGACTTGGCGATTAGAAGGTTAACTGTAGGAGAGCGGACGGGATCCTGTGCATTCTTCAATCTATGGCCGTATGTGTAGTTACCTACTTGTATCTGTAGTTTAACATCATATTGCTTCAAAAGTCGAGTTATAGAATCCAAAAACATACAGCACCAAGGATTCCCGCGTGGTCACCCACCGCAGTACTAACTTGGCGATTAGAAGCTTGACTATGGGAGAGCGGACGGGATCCCGTATATTCTTCAATCTATGGTCGTATGTGACTTACTTCTGCTTTTAAATTTATGATTTATGAAGGAGCGACTAAAGCATATATAGATTGACGAATCGAGAATGATGGACTCGGCTCTTATATAACAACTTGTGCTGTCGACGTCGGAGATGGCCGGATGCATCCATCTCTCGAGATCTCCTCGATCCCACCCACACGCAGTGGAAAGCTTAGGCGATATTGACCATCTTCTGTACTGGAAAGAGTTAGGGATAATATTCGAATCGTACCATTTGTAAATGAGGAAAAGGAGGCGGTATTTGAGAAGATGAGTGCCGATTGCTGAATTATGCGTTGGAAAAGAAACCTTGTCCTGCTCGAAGCGCATATGTGATAGGCCGAGATTGCGGCTGCTGAATCTGGAGCTCGTGATAGCACGAGGAAACGTTTCGAGGGATGATGATCACACTCGAAGTTTCCGTGGATGCTGATCATTGAGGAACTGGATTTAAATAAGCTTTTAGCAGTGCACTCGCGTGCTCTTGAGACAGTTCAGCGAAGCTTTATGTCGGCTCATACTTTGAACTTGCTAGAGCCGCATCAATTCATGTCCCAGATAGAGTAGCCCCATCCGGGCCAACCGGGAACGGAGCCCCCCTCACTGAGTTGGCCGTTGCTTTCAACATCAAACAGAGAGCATTACCAAAGCATACAGGTGTTCACCAAACCGAATCCTCAGAAAAGGCCTCCAAAGTAGGCTCTGCTTTCCCTCCAGCCATCTCGCACGTCCTTCTCCTCCCATCTTCGGCATCCTTTCCGAAAAGCGAGTTCTGGAGAAAAAGCTTACATACATACCTCCTTCTTTCCCACCAGAAGCACCGATGTAGCCTGTTTGAAGGGGCTTCCAAAAGCGATTTCCGTGCTAGTAGTGCCGCGAGTGAAGTTGCAGTGAAACGAGGATGTTGTCGTGCGTTTGACAAGGGACGGTTGAGCCCCTTCGGTCTTGGCTGTGTGCAGCTGTCTCGGCTCGGATTGCACCTGCAGCTAGGGTAGTGACAGGTTCCGAAAGGCGTTTGGTCGATTGTGGGGTGGAGAAATGAAGGGGGAGTTTGGGGCGAGCCGAAAAAGCCGGCGGATTATCCGGAAGATGAGATGGCTTGGATGGGGATGTGACAGGGGAGATTCGACGTCTTGGCCAGTCTAGATGCGTTCCATGCTCGGACCACATGTCAAGTTGAAGTAAACCTCAAGTACGCTGCTCAAATTCAACATCGTGCGAGATTAGTTATTTGATAGATGGTTGCTTCAACTGAGGAAATCAGTACCGTAGGTTACCTAGGAGAAAGGTGAAAACGAACCTGGAAACCTCCATACAGACGAGCTTGCGGCCCGCCTCCAGGGCGGCTTCAGTAGAAATTGCCCTCTCGGTCAGTCATGAACATATGCAGAAGCGCCGCCTCACAAAGAGTCAATTGGCGGCGAGGAGAAACAGTGTGCAAACCAACTGTGTTTGCTGCAAGTACCCCTTTGGAGACGCCGCTTCTTAAGGGGAGCGCCATAGTTCCCGGTCGAGGAGTCCCTCCCAAGACAGTCACGATTGGCCTGAGGTAGCTGTATCTGCTGATAATAAGGACCTTTTAAAATGCCCAATCCACGGTGGCGTTTCGAGTACAACTGTTGCACCTATTCATTTTGCGCGGGTCCGTAGGTGACAGGCTTGGGTGATCGACAGTACAGCGCTTGCTGCAGTGCAATGTCTCTCTAGTGGATCGCCAATCGTAATGCACCCTACGATCAGCATCTCAGGGCGGTGAACCACAACTCGTTGATGGCGCTTATTTTAAGGCACCAAACGGAGAAAGTTGTCCCTTTCCACGGGGCCAACCGTATTTGAAGCCAAAGAAAGCAATTCTGTGGGGCAATCATGGTCAGTACGAGTAGTTCATTTCCTCTTTTGTTTGTAGACTTGCCTCAACTCAGTCGGTCAGTCTCTTGAACTCAGGAGGGACTTTGGTTTGTATGTTATTCATGCGCCTGAATGCGGACTTGGAGGGATATGTATTTCGATCAAAGACGGGTCGTTAAACTGTTTGCATGTTAGTTCTCCTGGCAACTTCACAACCTCGTTTCAAGCCTTGAAGGATACATAGCTATCCATCGAAGAAAAAGAGAGGTTGAAAACATTTCATACCGTGAGTGGATATCGGCTCCGGATCATGCTCGCCTGAAGATGCTTCTCAGTCGTTTCGACTGGAATATTCCCACTAGTTCAAAAAATCGATAGGCATCGCGGTACACGGTCTGGTGGGGAGGATCGGTTCCTACAGGTAAAACCGCTGCCAAGGGTCTGAGGGAACCTCCAAACACAAGCGCACCCCCTTTGCAGAAGTTTCTTGCATAGGCCAGGAACATGGAGCCGTTTCAGGTACACACCAATCCCGAATAGTGTTGAAGCCTTTGGTGGCTGAGTGTTTTGATTGGTTGCGAGCGACGACCCAAGATGGAATCTCAAAATGAATCCGATGAGCAGATGGGCAGCCGCGATGATTCGCATCCTCACTCGTCCGCCTTGAGGCCCAAAATTGGGGGATAGCAATATCGAATTTCGTTTGATTACTTTGGAAACGCTACTGCTGTGATCTTCCTAGAATGTGTGTTTGCGAATTGGAGTCGACAAACTGGAGAATGCCATACCTGCTTTGTTCTCCATCAGATTCCTCGTGCAGACTGGAATCATGTTTCGTGATGCAGAAACGAACATCGCAGGCCAGACGCCATCAAACAGTTCCAAACAAAACATCGAAAGACCCATGCTTCTAGCTTTTGCCTTTGGCGTTGTTTCTCTGAAGGCTAGAACCCAATTCGGAAAACCGCCGTTGCATTGCGGAGCACAACACCGCCGTTGCTAGGGGCTGGTGCCTTGACCTTCGACGTTCCCCCAGGGTGGTTTCACTTTGTTGGTCAACACCGCAGAGTACTTAACGAGCCGCCCATCCCACCATTTCGTCAACCACCATTCACTTCTTTCGAATCCGTCTTGAATACCTGAAGCTTTTGGTTTGATACCAGGGCTCTTTTCCGCGCACCTCACTTTCTTTCTTCCCTCATTCAAACAACATTTGGCCTGGTCCATTTGCCATCTTTAGCTTTTGCCTTATTCCACTCTTTACAAGACTTTCACTTGCTGTTAGCAGTATCACTGTACTTTCGTACACGACAAACACAACCACAACACAACAAAACAACAAACATTCAAAATGAAGTTTTCCGGCTGCTCCGTTCGTAGCTTCCTCGTCCTCCTTTCCTTCACCACCTTGTCATTCGCCGCACCAACGCCCGCCCCAGCCGATGACATTCTCCATGCTCTCAGCGCTGAGGACCTCGCCATGGAGGGCGAGTATCTCGCTCTTTTCGACTTGGAGGACAAGCGCAGCTTCGAAGAGATCTTCACCGAGATGGGTGCCACCACCTCGACCATCTACCGAACATTCGACAATGGTGTTTTCAGAGGTTTCATTGGAAACATGTCCCATCACTGCGTGAAGCAGATGGGTGTCATGTCAGTCGTCAAGACTTTCGAAAAGGATTCCGAGTTCCAGGCCAAGAGATTGGTCGAGCAAAGCGACGCTCCATGGGGTCTTCAGCGGATATCTAGCGGAGGACCAATTCAGAACCCACCAAACAACTTGGCCGACGTTACTTCTCGTGCTTTCTCCTACCAGTTCGACGATACCGTTCAGGGTGAGGGTGTCGATGTCTATGTCATCGACTCTGGTGTCAAGTAAGTTTTATAACTCCTCAATCCCAGTAGTTCTTCTCTCTAACACATATCCTAGTGCCGAACACGTTGCTTTCGGTGGCCGTGCTCAGAACATCTTTGAGGCCCCAAGACTCGCCGCTACTGACGACAACGGACACGGAACTCACTGCGCTGGAACGGTCGCTTCTGAGCATTTCGGTGTCGCCAAGAAGGCCAACATCTTTGGCGTCAAGGTCCTTAACGCTGCCGGTGGTGGAAGATCTTCAGATATCATCGCTGGTCTCGACGTCATTGTCCAGTCCCACCGCACTCGCTCTGCTACTGCCGGCTTCAAGGGGTCCGTCATGTCCATGTCTCTCGGAAACAACGGCATCTCCCAGGTCATCGACAACGCTGTCAAGCTTGTTTCCAACGCTGGTATCCACGTTGCTGTCGCTGCTGGAAACGAGTCCAAGGATGCATGCTTGGTCTCTCCCGGTAATCTCGGAACGAATGATGGACAGAATGCCATTGTCTCTGTCGGCGCAATTGACATCAACGAGAGACGTCCAAACTTCTCCAACTTCGGCAGCTGCATTTCTGTTTATGCTCCAGGTGTTCAGGTCCTCTCCACCTTCATCCAACAGCCACAACAGCGTGGAGCCAACACCAACAACTTCATCACTCCTCTTTCTGGAACCAGCATGGCTACTCCCCATGTTGCGGGTCTTATGGCAGTTTTGATTAGTGAGAACCCAGAGCTCGGAAAAGACCCATTGGCCTTGAAAAACAAGATCATTGCCGATGCTCAGCCAGCTGCCACTCTTCGTGATGTCGCTGGTGACCCTGCCATCGTCGTTAACAACGGTATTGGCAGCCGTCGTCCTGCCCCAGCTGGCCTTGCTGGTAGACGCCGTAGACAGTAGATGCTCTATCTGTTTACTCCATTGAACATATCGTTCCCCTCTTTTATACCCCTCCGGCAGTCGGAGATCCACATATGCTTTGTTGTCTTGAAGCAGCGTGTACACTAGATACTGTACCACCAAGTTCTATACCTAGCTTAGCCGCATTCGTTTTTATTATACTCGCGCGACCTCTGGCGGATTCAGAGTTGTAAATAGCATTCCTTTTCGTCTCGTTTTCTACTTGCTTTATTAGCGTTGTTTGCAAAATATATCAGGGAACTTTTACCTGTTTTCTCTAAACCGTTTGTCTGACGTCCATCTCAAAAGTGCAACTTGAACTTTTGTCGAAATCCGAGTAGCTGAAGAAGAGTGGTGCATAAAGGCTTGGTACCGAATGCCTGCCATCTTGCTACTACACCTGCAGGAAGTCGTCCATACGCCTGAGTGTTTCAGAAGCTCTCGGTGGTTCTACCATCTGTCCTTTAACCCGGTGTGGCGGCTTTCTAGACCTTCGGCCATTTCGTACTATCTATCTGTGGAGGCATGATGCCTAGATAAACTCGGTCTTTATCGAAAGTTGATTCTTTTCCGAGTCTCTTTGAAGGAAGCGAGTCCGTGACGAAAGGCTGTGATTAACAAAAGAAGAGGCGGAGCAGAAAGTGCAGCCTCCACAAGTAAGTTATAAGCATATGTAAGAAGTATATCGTAAGAATAAAGAAAGTCTGAGGCTGTGGGCTTAAGGTTGTAATAGTTGTAAAATTTGGGGTTGGGGGTTAATCTAGAGGGAGAGGAAGGATGACGAGACTCGAGACATGCCTTATGGTGGGGTACCTAAGTAGGGCGAACGCAAGTCCGCGCAAATGACGTCTAAACGTTGCCAAGGATGGTTTAAGTCCAGTAACCATATTTTGTCGCCAGTTCCTCTCGCCTCAAGGTCCGTTTGTCATTCTCCCCAGGCAACAATGTGCTGTACGTAAAATCATCTCGGGCTTTGCTTTGAAGATCGTCGTCTCTTTGCAGCGCGTTGATGGCCTATTTGGCTAATTTAAGCGCGCTCACGAAGCGCAAGAGGATGGTGCATCGGCGGTGAATGAGGAAACAAGTTAACTGCGCTGCAAGCTTCCTACTAGGCTTGGGTGAGAATCTGGCACTGCGGTGCATCTATTTGTGAACCTGTCGGCAAACCATTCAGGTAAGTGTTGATTGTTAAGGCTGCAGATTCTGACATTTAACGTAGGTAGCTGCGCCGGGTAGTCATCAGACCACACCTCTTCAGGAAGAGCTCTGCGATCTTGACGGGCAACGTCGCGTCGATTCTTTACGAACAAGTGTGGTCTTGAGGATGCAGCCCAGATTATGCTGACTCTCAACGGCACTGTACACATCTTGATGTTTGAAGTCCGCACTATCCGCTAGGAACATTCCCGTTTGCTCTTCAACTTCCACGTATGTAACCTGTGTTTGTTGAAGGATAGTGGTACGTGGTGGGCAATTGCAAACGACTGGGATGCTCATCGGCCCGGATAATTAGACATATCGGCTGAGACCGGTGTATCTTCCGGACTTCACTATCCAACAATGTTCCGGAATATTATATTGTGAAAAATAGTACGGACTGGTACCTGCTTTGTCTAGGGCGAAACGCGCAGACGGCTCTACGCCAGGTATGTCTCTTGAGATTCCTTAGATGCTTCCATTCTAAAATTGTCAAGTTTACAGCAGAGACGGCATTAAGATGCCGGTGAGACATTCGTACTTGGGAGCGGCACGGGTCCCATCAAGATTTCGACGGCCTGTTCTGTGCTTTCTGAATGGGTGTGGTGGGGTACCCCACCTCTCCCCACTCCGCCATGACTCTCTACGATATACCGAAATAGAATCGATACTCACGCATCTATCCGACTGTCTTATATCTTGTCCGTCTATGACAGCTGCACACACGGGATTGCCAGAATACAGTATAGGGCTCCTTACTAAGGTGATACTATTGCGACCGGATGGTGTTTCCCAGATATCGGTAAGGATGAGGCGCATTCCAAATCACGATATCAATCAGGCGCGCTGATTGATGAGCTTTGCTGCACGTCTGGCGCGCTCTGCAAGGAGGATGAATATATACGCCCGATTGTGATATTGGCTGTAAGCGAAGCCACACGCTTGAGGTGTTATATAGGATCAGCGTTTCCCCAGATCGTCCATCCCGGTTACTATCTCCCAAGATCCTACAAACCACCATTCTGTTTGCTTTCTTGTTTTTCTTTCCTTTTCTTTCTGATACATTGTTTCTTAGGAATGCTTGTGTACCATAGCAAGTAAGCTATCGGCACCAGTAATAATTGCAGGCTCAATTCTTCCTTTCTTCAACAACCTTCCGTCAAAATGTTTATCGCAAAGCGCCAGTCGTCAACTCCGCATTTCCACCAGATACGAGACCTGACAGCTAAGAATAAGGAACATATCGCGCTGGGTATTGGGCTTGTTCTCGGCGTAGCAGCATTATTGGCTTGCGTCTGTTATCTGGTGTATGTTATACGGCGCCGATGGGCTCGATTGGAGCAAGAGAAGGAGAGGACATTTTGCGAAGGTTCCAAAACGACGAAGGAAGATACAGAAAGTCGGACGCGGGGGATCTCCATTGATCTGCCCTTTTCAGCACTGCCAGGCCGGTCCATTCTTTCCAGAATATCAAGCATCAGATCGAAACAAAGCAACACAAGAAGCCACTCTGTGGCATACTCTTTCTTACAGCCTTCGACATCGTTCAGAATACCATCCAGAGACGTGGTGGAAGCTGCAGATTCGGATATACCACCAACAGTCCCACCGAAGGAACCTGGGTCAATTGCGCAACGAAGGAATTCCGAGATTGGCCCTCTCCCGACGTTTCTGCAGCGGAACCAGTCAACATATCATCGACACCCGGTTCATCCAAATCCCATCGGCTCGCCAATATCATCGGTGTCCTCTACAACAGAATGGGCAAGAATGTCGAACGGCAGTGTGGTGAGCCCAGTTTCAGACATGAGGAGGGCAAAGTCAGAAGCTTCATCTCGACTTGAACGCCAAACAGACAAATACTCGGTGACCGAAAGCCCGAAAACAATCCGACCCGGTCACATCGCTACCTGTATTCCACAAATGACACCCGCTTCACCTGCTGCCGTATCCACAATGTCTCCAAGCCGGACCTTCAGATCGCCCACGGACATGGTCACCGCTATGGAGGTTCTGATGGAAACCAATCCAACCGCTCCAGCATCGTCGCCCGTTCCCCCACCCATCGCCGAACTTGCACCATCTACACCTCGCTATCCGCCGCCGCAAATGTCCCTGCCATCACCACCGCTATCCTCCCCCCAGCAAGAAGAAACACCGCTTCTTCGGCGACAAAGTCCGCCTCCTATGGCCGCCAGAACAGCTTCTAGCATTGCATATACAGACGGAGATACAGAGACGCGGTACAGCTCGGATGAAGAGGCGAGTACTTTCGACACAAACATGAGCCTCAAATTCAAGCCATCTGAGTACCTCTTGCCACCTGTACTACCACCACTATCTCCGCAAACCACATTTTCAATGTCATCATCCCGCTCCAATTCTCGACCTGCTTCTTTCCAAAGGCCACCATTCGGGCGTTGATTTCTTCTTTCCTTTGTTCTTTTCTGACTTCGTATCATTTGTCGCTACTTGGGCCTGGATATGCTCTTGATTCTTCAATTTTTTCTTTTAATTTCTCATTTATCACTTGTACGCATTGCGGGGATCAGCATTTCTAGAGGCGTTTTTGATTTTCACTTCCACGGGTAATCCGTGGATACCTGGGGCGGTATGGTTGTACTGGAATGGTTTCTGTTGGTTTTTATGCATTGTTTCTTGATTGAGTCTAGGTTGCTGTAATTTACGCTTTGTGGTTGTACAGGGCAAGCAGGGGAGGTCGAGGGGGGGCATCTTTCATATCGGCATGATGCTGTTGTGGGCGTAAGAGTTGTGTATGTAGAAAATTGTAGAGCATTCATGATAAACTTGAAGTGCTTTTTTATCTGACCTGCAGTGCGCAGTAAGCTTCAGCCAACGATGCGCAAGCCCGTTTGTAACGTTATAACCGTCTGTGCTCGCAATTTTCTGGTTATCGTCAGCATGTCCGATGAACTGCTCATTGTGCTACCATATAACATCTCGTTATATGTCAGATTTAGCTACATACATATGACCTCCCGTCAGTACGGATCGATAAGGTGTTTCTACTTTGCGTTTATCTTCATACGTATTGACCATCGGTCTTACGCGAGAAGCGAACGCCGTTCTTGAATTGAGTTTTCGTCACAGCCTACAGCTGAATAGCTGGCAGGGGAGACGATACGTAGCTATATGAGAATGCAATACTACTTATTTGTACTCCTCAATTGTATACAAAATCTTTGGACCAAATCATATCTTGATTTGGAGCCACATTGGTATATGCTAGGAAGCTTTGATACTTGAATGGAAGGGCCAACTACTTAACAGGCTCGTCTCGGAGAACTGGGATCAATCATGCTGGGTTACAGCCCCATAATATTCAGACAAGTGGTACTTTGGATTCGCATACATAACCCTTAGGTCTCCTACTGACTGAGATGCCCTAAGGAATGAGTATTAGTAGAGGTACATCCCCACTTCGACAGCCGCTCGACTGAAAGGATCAACACAATACTAACTAAGTACTCAGTTTGTTATCCATTGCCCCAAGACCTTTTCGGCATGGTCGGCAACTCTTTCGAGAACCTCCCAGCCGGTGTACCTCCTACCAGACTTCTCATCCTCCTCCCTGGTTGTTATTCTCCATCGTGCACCTCCTCCAATCTTCGTGTCAATAATGTTGATTTTACCGTCCTCTACCTTATACTCCTCCCAAGGAGCCAGCCCATTTGCAAATTCAATCCAGTAACGACAGTGCTGTTCACAGACTCGCTGAACTGTGGGGGCTAACCGAAACTGGAGCTTCAACTTGACCATGAGGATATCCACAAAGTGATGAGGGATATGGTAGAAAACTGAGCATGGAAACTGGTTGGGAAGCGTGTAGATGTACCGGTATGTCGGCTTTCCGGACTTAGTGAAAACGGTTGCTGCAGTATGAGTCGGTTCTGGAGCCAAAATCAGAAATATACCAACTAAATAGCATCGGGAACTTACGAGAGAAGACAAGATCCCCGGTGAACTCCATGACTTTCTGCAAAAAGAGATTTTTGTCCATATCGTCCTTTAGTCCATACGTCTCCATAACGGCTTTGCAATCGGCCTCTGGGTAGTGTCTTCTCAAAGATTCAAGGAAAGCATCCCGGTCCCAACCTTTCTGCTGGGCTCTGAAATAGAAAATAAACCCCTCAAACTCACAGTCTCCAATGATAACGCTCTCAACCCAAGAACAATTTGCCAGCAAACCTGCAGTGTTTGCTGCCGTTGGTAGTGTCGGGAAGAAACTCTCATCTGCCAGCGGCATGAAGAAGCCTCCACTTAATTTCACCAGATTTGCGGCCGGTACATTTCTCAACTGTTCCAGTCTGTCTTCCGCAGTTTCGTCGATGCCCAACTGCTTCAGTAGCTCAAGATATAGTTCTTCTTGAGCAGCCATTGGGAGAGGAGGGCCAGTCGCACATGTTCCACTCATCAGAATTGCCCTCGAGAAGAGACCCGAACGAGGACCGACCATATGGTATGCGATGCTCATGCTCCCGGCTGACTCTCCAAAAGTTGTGATCCTGTTCTGATCTCCTCCAAAGCCAGGCAAGAACATGTGCAGCCACAAAAGAGCGTTTTGCTGGTCAAAAAGACCGAAGTTGCAGATAGGTTGAGATGATTCTTCGCATTCCTTGCGTAGATCCTCACAGGCAACAAATCCAAAGAAGTTCAGCCGATAGCTATGGCTCAGTTAGAACGTTTAATCCCGATCGTGATACATTTTGCACTTACTGTATCCCAACTGCAATAATAGGCTTTCCATCACGCACAGAGAGCCGTACCATTTCGATCATGTCATGAACTGGTGAAACAGCATCTCCGGTACAGAAAGCCCCTCCATGAATGTAAACCAACACTGGCAACCTTTCCGTCGATGTTTTTGATATCGCCAAAGAGGGTAGAGTAATTGAAAGGTTCAGGCAGGACATCTCGTCGTATCGGACTGGGTTCTCTTCTTCGCCAGGGAGATATCCGCCATAAGAATCGGGACCACCAGGCGCTTGAGGGCATGCGGTTCTATGGCAAACCGGTTAGCAAGCGGGACTCCAACTGCAGCTGGAAGCCGAATTCACTCACCCCCAGGACCGAAAGTCTCGACAATAGCCATCAAGGGTGGTCAACAACTCGCTGTGCTTGAACCTGGCCGGAATCCTAGCAAAAGGTATGCCACGAAGCTGCACAATGCCATCGTTGTCAACCAATCCTTGTAGCTCACCGAGCTCCGGGTGATGATGGACGAAATTCTGCATTCTGGGGAATTGTAGTGAACTGGGCGGAACCTCGCGCGCTTGTTGAGTATGTAGGGCGAGACAGGATGATAATAGGGAGTGCTATGTATATATGCAAGCAGGTTCGGCGGTAACTCTGCCACGAGACTGTAATGCGGGGTGATCGACGCTAAGGTGTCGTTCCTATTCGTAACGACACGATGAGATGAGATGCTCAATCATGCCCGGCTAAATCTCGACCTCGTATTCTGAGGACTGTAGCGCATCTCGAGCTCATCTCGTCCTTCCAACTGCAGCAGGCACCTTGCTACAAGTATCTGCCGAATGCTGGAAAAGCTGCCAGTACGTCCCTATCGTTCAACTCCATATCGTGTACCAAGTTTTAATTGTGTGTTTGGTGTACTCAAGGCGTTTGTCGCCTGTGATTCTGTTTCATTAACGTCGGTTCGAGCTTCAAACTGGGCAGTTCCCCACTTGTCAGCAATAGTAACAACGACTTTCCGTCTCCGTCGATTGAAGCCAGTGGGACCTGTCCCTTCTTGACAGTATACGGGCAAAGTTGGCGGCCAGTTTGGAAGTCGGGATAAAAGTACGATATGGGGAAGGTTCCGAGATTGAGGAACGGTACATAGCAGTTTGCCGTTCGTCATGACAAGATCAGCTGATTGGATACGAAGATCAGATAACTAAGTTGCTATCAAAGAACCAAACATTCGGAGCTTGGGGCATCTAACTCCAGTCTTCAACATCCATCCAAGCAACAAACTACGACCTAACAGAACTGCACGGTCGTCACCTGTTGGCCAAAGTGAGTGGTTCAACCCTTGTTGCTTCTGTGTTCAGAGTGCCTGATTGTATGTACTGATCTCATGCTTTCCCGCAAGGCTGACAAATGGCTTGTTTAATGGCTTGTTTAACAGAGTGCGGTGTTTGACGAAGACGTACTTCGATATCTGTCGGCCAATGCATCTCGGATTGGCGACAAGCATATGAGTTTACTCTTTGTGGATGCCAGGTTTACCTAAAGAATGTTACAGATACACGTTTGTCGCAAAGTGAAAGGCACATGGTGGTTCGAATGATTCGAAGGTACATAGGGGGCCCGGGCAACCCTTGTGGACCACCATAGTACATACTTCGTGTATGTATGCACGCAAACATCATCTGCACAGAGTAAGTTAAGCCTCGACATTCCGCTGTCCGCAAACTGGTTCTCGGGCAGGAAGTCAAAGCAGCGGGTTCAACAGCCCGACAGTAGCCGTAGTGGGGATTCTGCGCTCCAACTCTCCGTTCGTTTTGTATTTCACACCAGCAGTTACGGAACCACTCTTCTTACTATGTATGCTCAAGATGATCACAGGCTTGGGCTAGCATTCCTACTGTACGCATGGGTTGACACCTGTCAATGCAGTAGTGGATGCTTGGTTCAGCAAGTAAAGCGCGAGAACCGCCTATCACGATCTACCCACGGAGATGGCAACATGGGCCGCGATATGTATCCCTGTCCGTTCGACACAATCGGGTAGTGTTACACATTTCCTTACCGACAGCGGACACTACCTTGCCAGCATTTAAGGAAGAGAACGGCTGCTGCTCGGATCAATTTTCTGTCAACTTCACGGCTTCGGTACTCGACATGGTTGCTTTCAATTTTAGGCGCTGGTCTAAAGATAAGACCTTCTACAGCAGAGGCTTGTACATCCTCGCTTTTGCCACGTCTATCTACGGAATTCAAGCCGGGCCCCTCGTCATAACCGATAGCGACAAACTCCAAGACGGATATGACTATATTGTCGTTGGGGCCGGTGTAGCTGGCAGTACAATTGCCAGTAGACTGAGCGAGGACAAGAAGAGTACAGCTCTCCATTCCTCCGTTTTTGGTGTCACAAGCTGACTGGGTCGTTACAGCAACGGTTCTACTGATAGAAGCAGGGCCATTAGATCCCAATGACCCGCTCATTAGAATTCCTGGCAATGCAATTGCCACACAAAACTCAATTTACGCTTGGAATTACACTTCTATCCCGCAAACAAGTGTCAAGAACAAGGTTATTGAGGTGATTGCAGGCAAAGTTGTTGGTGGAGGAAGCGCATTGAACAGGATGGTTTGGTTCAGAGCAAGCAAAAGAGACTACAATATGTGGGAAGAGCTGGGTAACAAAGGATGGGGTTGGAACGGCCTCGAGCCGTACATGAAGAAGGTATGTGGAAAGCCAAAGTACCACGGCTTTCGGCAGTCGGGATTAATCAAGTGGATGTGCTTCTGCAGGTAGAAACATTCCATCCACCAACTGAGGAGCACCGCAAAGAGTTCGATATCAAGTACAATATCAATGTTCGCGGTAAATCGGGTCCCGTTCAAACCACTTTCCCCCCTTTCCTCACAAATTTCTCGAGTAAGTATCGTCTCTCGCCTGATTTTGTGCTGGTACTAATGATTCCTTTGAGCTCCTATTATTGAAGGTTTTTCCGAGTTAGGCGTTCCTGTAACCCAAGACTCTGAGGCTGGCAAAGCTTTGGATCTGCTTTGGATTACGCTGTCAGAGGATCCAAAGAACTACAGTCGCTCATTCGCTAGAACTGCCTATGTGGATCCAGCTATCGGACGTAGCAACTTTCACATCCTCGTTGGGCAGACAGTTAGCAAGATTGTCACAAAGAAAGTTGGAAAGAAAGTTGTTGTAACTGGCGTCGAGGTTTATCTCTTGAGATTGGACTTGATTACAGAGGCTGACAAATCTTCTTTAGTACTCTTCTTCTGCAGATGAACCGGTAACGTTTGCAAAGGCCAAGAAGGAAGTAATTCTGAGCGCTGGCGGAGTAGCCTCGCCACGTATACTTCAGCTCTCCGGTATTGGGCCCAAGCCATTGCTCGAAAAGGTCAAAGTGCCGATAGTCGTCGATCTGCCGGGAGTTGGTTCAAACTATCAAGATCACAATACCATTACCGCCATCTATTCCAGTAAGAGCAATCAAGTGGATTTTGCTTTGCCCAACACATTCTAACAAGCGTAGGCAACTTCTCTGCGCCAGTTATTTCAGAAGCAGAAGCACTCGACCTTTATTACAACGAACAAGATGGCCCTCTCACTGGTACTGTTCAAAGTCCTCTGGCCTTCCTTTCCTACACGAAGCTCCAAGCACTTGGGGCAAAGTCGGATTCAAAAGAAATACCGTCTATCCTGAAGGCATACAAGGCGCAATCGCCAGCCAAGTACCTCTGCGCCGGCCCTTACCCAAAGATTCACAAATCCATCCTTGCTGGATATACGGAACAGAAGAAGCTTTTGGAGAGATACCTGCCTCGCGAAGAGCTGGGGGCATTCGAGATCATTCCAATCGTTTCTCCTGCAGAGGGAGGCGCTACAATTCTTTTCTTCCTCGCAGCTCAACATGTTTTCAGTAGAGGATGGATCCAGATCAAATCGGCAGATAGGAAGCACCTTTTTTCTCCTCGAGGTGGATCAAGCGGTGTAGATCGAGGTATCGACATTGATTTCCGATATGGGTCTAATCCGTTGGATGTGGATCTATTTGTTGCTGGTATGAAGTATGTTCGAAAGCTGACGCTTGAGACGGAGGCCTTTAGAGCCCTCAATATGAAGGAGCAGGCTCCTGGATTTGGATATACTTCGCCTAATCCTTCATCATCTTTCGTACAGGGAGATGAGGATTCGAGCATCAAGGAGTATGTCGGCGATACAATTGATACCCTATATCACAGCTGCTGTACCAACCCAATGATGCCGTTGCAGAAGGGTGGTGTTGTGGATACAGAGTTGAGGGTGTATGGTGTGGAGAATCTGAGAGTTGCGGATGCTAGTATTGTACCGATGCTTCCTGCTGCGCATTTGCAGCCTACCGTTTATGGCATTGCGGAAAAGCTTGTGGATATCATCAGAAAGGGGAAGAAGCACTGAGTACCCGAAGTAAGCGAAGGTAGGCTTCAAGTTTTAAGGGATATTTGGAGAATTGCCGATATTGGTCAGTATGCTTTCACGGGTAGCGGAGTGGTAATTGTTCTTAGCTTCATGGGGAACTTCATTGCAAATTCAGAATACGCGAGTATGAGATCATTCTAACTTATGAAACTATGGGGTCAATGGTGGATGATTGGCTTTGTTTCCTGAAATCCTGAACAGAAACAATCTTGAAAAAGGCAAAGCATGCGTGCAGATATTTATGTTTATGTTTTCTTTTGTTTGACTCTCATGCACTTAAAATGGGATACTCCTCGCTGTGGTAATGAAAGCTAGCTCATCATCTCGAAAAGCTCCTCGAACTCGCTGCGTGCTTGCTATGTACGAGAGGAGGCGTTAGTATTTCCAGCGGCTACGGTGAATGAAGACGAATGAAGACGAGAGGAAGTGCTGTTTAGGGAAGGACTGGAGCGTCTTCATCCCTCGAGAAAGACAGGCTTCAGTGCAATGAAATGAAGGAAACATACAACAGCAAAGGAGGAGAAAAACATACACTCTAATCACTCTGATTCTCAGGGAATCCGTTCCAATTGTAGGAAAATCTACGTGGATCCTTGAATCTCGGTGAGAAGTAATAAGTTGCTAGCATCACATTTCTGGGCAAAACCTCAGAAAGGAAGTCGACGAAGGACTCCAGCCAGCTTGGTTTGGGGTACTCATCCTCATAGTACGCATTTCCAATGCCTGACACACCAGGCATTTTCCCTAAACGCCTCAATTGCTGCAAGGAGGTAACCTCCGTGTCTAGAATGCGGAAGTGTGTGAAGATGTAATTCTTGGAGCCCTCGCAGGTCATATTCCGCAACGACTCGTATGGAATATTCATACGATTCAAGTTCTTGTAGAATCGCTCGAATGCGGGTTTCATAACATTTTCGGCGTCGAACGTAAGCTTCTGGAGGACCATTAGCAGAGTAACAATACTGGTAGAATGGAATTACTTACACTCCAACTATCGCAACGGGCATGCTTATATGTTGGTGAATGGGCCTCGAAGAAGACGAGGAATTCATCTGGGATATCATCCCCTTCAATGAACCCAGGTGGAGGGGGTGTAAGGGCAGGCCGTATTGCTGCCGCTGCTGCCCTTGACGCCTCCCTCCTCTCGGCACCAAGCGGGTCCGAGAAGACTGGAATTGGCAGCCATGATTCCCAACTTGGACTTGGGATTGCAACTGAGGAGACGTTGCCTGCCCATCCCAGTAAGACGGTAGCACCCAGCAAAACTGATGGTAGGCGCATGCTTTAAACGGTTTGTGGTGGCACAGCAAGACGCTCCAGTATGAAAAGAAGGTGTGCGATATCTGTTGATCGATGTCACAGTTACGTTTGTTGCGGTGGAATGGAAAATTCAATTGCAGCCAGCTACAACTATTTCACATCGCTAAAGATGCAACATCGCGGAAGTAGTCAAAAGCCACATATATGTAGGGCGGACCTGACTGGCATAACCCACAGCCTTAGTAAACTCCGCTGAGATCTTATACTGCCATGACCCCCACCCCCGCCTGTTACTTACGTGACGTCGCCTCACGACACTGTACACCAAATCAATGCAGCAATCGACAGTACGTTTCTCAAGTAACAGTGGTCCTTGCAGCAAGCGGATCGATAAGTCAGCTTCAGATCCCAGCACTCGAAAGACTCTTGTTCCCTATTCCGAACACCGACGAGTCCCTCTCAATCGCGGCTGCGAGTTCCAGCTGGAAACTTCTGGATCCCATTCACCACCAACAAACTCGAATCTTCTCCACCTCAGGCTCCCTACACCAGCGACCCGCTGCTAAATTTGCCTTCCTCATGACGATCCGGGATTTCGAGAATGATTAGCGACGGGTGGAGTTGGGTATGAGTCGAGTTCAACGGCCGGAATCATTGGAACGACACTGCTTCCCACCAACTCGGAGTAGTCAGAAGTTGTCGTTGGTGCCTTCTTCTTGGGCTTCCGTGGCTGTCTTGATCCGGCAAGCTCGACTTTAGGAGGTGGAGGATAATACTCCTGAACCAACTTGGACTCAAGAGGAGTCGGAACTCTCGACAGGTTCTTCCGATTAGCAGCAGCTCTCTTCTTCCTCCGGCGAAGGATGAAGAAGATCACTGCGAGGAGGGCAATGCCGCCAACCGGGCCTGCTACTGCGCCTGCTATCCACGTTCTAGAAGCTTCCGGCTTTTCGTTGACGTGGACGTGCAGAAAACTGGAATCACTAGCAGTCTCTTGTGACGATGAGGCAACAGAAGTTGAATGTGCTGACAGTGAGTCTGTACCCTTCGTAGTGGTCGTCGGAGTCTCAATTGCTAACAAATTACGTTAGGAACGAGCATAAACCGGGATCGATGTACCAGAACTTACCGAACATACTCGGAGGAGTGACAAACATGACAGGATCTGAGTCATCACACCAGACGTTTTTGATACCTGTTGACATGTCCTTTACGTTTGGGTATAGCATTGCAGTTATGCAAGTGTATCCTTTTGCACTGAAGAATCGTCAGTACAATGCATGCAGAAAGAAATGGAAGAAGCCTTTACCAGACATGGGTGGCAGAATTGGCACCGATTGCTGTATTTCCTTGACAGCGTGTGTAAGGATTGCAACCGTTCACGCGAGTACTCCAGCATGAACCCCATGTTGACGACTGACAATATGTGTAGGTACTCGAGGCATACGACGCACAGTAGCTTGGTCTATCTGCTCGGAGTTTTAGCCTCGGCAGCATCTTTAGGCAGTCAGAAATGACTTACAGGTACCGCTCATGTTCTTGTATCCTATGAGGAAGGGGTCGTCATGATGTACTAGGTTCTGTCGTGGGAGGACTGGGACTGGAGTGATGAGGGGCGGAGGAATCGTTGAAATTGTGAGAGAGGATGGGGCCTCCGTTGGGTATGGGATTGCCATACAAGTTGTGCCGAATATTGAAGTGGCAGCCATCACCGTCGGCCACCGACTGCTTCGTCGCGAAAATATCATGACTGTTTTCGAAGGAATGGCAAAGAAGTCGAAAGAAAGAGTGTGGAAAAAGAACCTGTGATGGAAAGAAAAGGAAAACTCGAGAACGCACTATCAATCTCTCGTGGATGCAGGTACGGTATATGTAGGGCCGGGCCATGCGCTCATCTCGTTGGGCGGACATGAGAATTAGACACACTAATAATAGCCCTGCTTTCTGATCTTTCCATACAGAGAGGCCATTCATCATCACTCTAAAACTGTTCGGTCTTCTACAATGTCTGCAATATACATCTCGCCCAGACATGTCGACAATTGATCTTGCATCCATCTGCATACATGCAAATTCTCCGGTAAGGCGTGGATATATTTAGGGACAGCACATAGCCTGTTCACCACAGAACCCACGACACCTATCTTATCGCCCAGGATCATTCCAAATCAGGTATGTCAGCAGAGTCGTCTTTTCCGCATGGTAAGCCACATTTTGCCAAATAGTGTCAGTGCTAATATTTGAACGGTATGGAGGCTACGTGGGGACTTTCTCCCAGACACTGCCCTTGACAATTGTGCGATATTCATTCGTTTCGCCAACAATCCGAAACATACAGACTTGCACAACCATGGAATTCATCTCAAAGGAATATATTGTACATAAATCGAAAGCTACTCTCTAGTACCAGTAACGATCCACTATCTCGAGACTCAACTAATCGATTGCGATCCTCAACCGGAGAACACAGCCGGGCCTGGAATCTGATAGTTGGTGACCTTTGGATAGTAGATGCCGATCTTGATTCCAGCGTGGTTGCCATTGTAAGCACCTGGAAGTTTTACGGTGGATGGATTTGCGCTTCCGCTACCTCCTGTGACGGTGATCTGAGCGCAACCCATGTAGAACTGGGCACCTGAAAGAAGTCAGTATTATAATTTTGGTTTCCTTTCAGACTCTAATACCTGGGTAGCTTGATGCCGCATGGAGAGCAATGACTTCACTTCGCAACAGGTAGTCACCGCTGGCAATGTTGGATGGGATTCTGTGGCTGTATTTTCCACCGTTTGCGTTCAGCTTATCTGGGAAATGTTAGTCGGAAGCTCATTCAACGCAATTGTCATTAGTACCCGTGGCCCAAGTCTCAGTTCCGCCGTTGATGGTCAAACCATCGTGGTAAATCTTGAACCAGTTGAGGTTATGGGGCTGGTTGGCAGAGGCAGCAGATGGCACCTTGGCGAGGTAGGTGATGACTGGGCCCTTGTGAGATGGATCGATGGCCTGGGAGGATCGAGTGTCATGGTGCCATTCGAGAGTGACGGTAGAGCCGGCCTGGACAGACAGCGTCGATTGAGCTGCGTTACCACCGTTGACGTTGCAAGCCAAAGTCTGGGAAGAAACATCCATCACTGGGTTGTTGCTGAAATCAATGTTAGTATGGATCCGATTGGTTAATATTTGGAGAGGAAGGGCCATACGTTGGTGGCTTTCGGACTGGTGCGCTCTGGTCATTGATGTATTGCTTAAAGATCCGGTTAGTAGCCGAAACGAAGACATTGCACTGAGGAAGAGAGTCTTACGAAAGTAGCATGGCCGGAGACCAGAGTGGAGGAGCTTGCGAAGATGGCAAGGACGGTGGGGATAGTGAGCTTCATCGTTGCTGTGAGGATTTGAGACCGGTCTGTTGAGTGGGGATGACAAGTTTATGGGTGTTGGCATCATATTTATACCCAGAAAAAGGCACCATATGATTGCTTCATGAATGGGTTCCGACGGTTCGACATCCCGTCAGATCGAACCTGGATGTGGACATTGATGGAGCATGTGCTGTTCCTGGTTTAGAGTTGGGAGCCAATTTGGAAGGTGGTGCATCGGTATTCGAAAAGGACGACAGATCGAGCTCCTCATAATACATCATACGGCAGCTGTAGCAGCATTCGAACAAGGTTATTAGAAATATAGAGTCCAGACGACACAACTGTCTCCGACAGCTCCGACTGTCTAGCACATACAAATCTCATTGGTCGTTGAGCCTCTCAACTAGGATCAAGGTTTGCTATCCGGATACGCGAAATGCGGGGATAGAGATTATGCCCCATGTTTAATATGATCCGGAATGTTGACATCGAAAACGCAAAAGGTGTTTGATGGTGCCTGACAAGGGCAGTGTCTTGATGGGGAAAGAGCATTCCGGCCCGCCGGGTTCATGTTCAACGGTAGGCTAAACGTTGCGCTAAATCGACCAAGAAAGCTTGTTCAGATCGCCAAGAGCAGGAGATTTACTGCCAGAACTGGATTAGAGTCTCCGGTTGGTCGGGGAATAGGGTCTCGATCTCCAACGTCCACCGGATACACTCCTGCACGGTACATTTTGGGGTCAAGGCTCTGCATGCTAACGGGTATGTCCTATACGTACAAGGGTATTTGCCTTCACTGACAGCCGAAGTGGTATGTGTTAGTGTCACAAACACAAGGGCCAGAAGGTGGCCCTTTTGCATTCATGTTCGAATACACTGGAAGCAAGGCGCCACCTGCCCAACAGCATATTCGATGCATTTACCAGGGACGGTTCAAACATCTTCATAAAGGTGTTGAGTTTCAACCAATTTGAGATCCCGTTCGAATGTTTATTGGAAGAAGTTCTCGAGTTCTCTACAAGTAGTGAAGCACGGAGACCCTCCACCCGTTTCCAATTTAGGCTAGTCTAACCTAAATACGCTAATCCGTGTAAGGATATCGCCAAGGTTCACGTCTTTTATGTACTACGAATTCTCAAGTGAGTAAATAACCTGAAAGAAGCTCTTAGAACAGAGGCAAAACAAACCTGGATTGCAGAAACGGGTATAGCGAAAGACGTTAAATAGTTGTAGCTGTGCCAGAGTTTGCCAGTTGGACACGTAACCAGTGTGGCTGTACCGACGCTTCGTGGCATGGCATCGTAGTTTAGCAGCGGAGACTTGATTGAAAGACAGAACCGAAACTTATAGTGCCGCTTTTGACCAGTTTCAGTACTACCCCCCTGAAGTTTTTGGAATCGAGAGTCCTCACTTGTAGCTTAGCTATGGCCCGAAGTGTTGCAACGTTGTTTATAGCGAGCTTTCCTCTGTATGCTACGCAAATTTACCACTTCGTGGAGACTGGGAATGAGGCTAGTATACATGTAGTTATAGTTTGCTTTAATGTGAGAAGTATTATTATAGTGTACAAGTCCCTAAAAGTACCATTTTCAGAGGGTTCATAACCTTTTCTTATCATGGACGGCATGGTCTGTTGAGACGGATGCGTTTTTCTGAAGAGGAAATACGCCAAGCCATTAGCCTCAGCTCAAGCGGGGCCGTCGTCATCAAGGGCGCTTGTGGCTGGCTCACATGTGGCGTAACCAGGGACACTGGAGCACCTTGATCCATCTTTCGAGCATCTCTCTGCCAGGAAGCCCTCGCAAAACGCAAACAGATCCGCCCATCGACACAACAAAGAACCCTCGAAACGAAGATCACCTCGAGAATAGCGAAAAGCCAGCAGCGAGCGCACCCACGTACTTCTCTCAACTCTACCTAAATCCAGCCCCTCCACGCTTCACGAGCCTACTTCTTCCAACTCCAGTTCCCCGCTACCGACCCGCCCGACTCATCCGACAACAACAAACGCCCAACAGACAACCCGCGATACTCAGCGCTCAGCACATATACTAGAGAATCAGATACCGGTGCCCGCAACCACATCTCAAGATGTTCCGGCCACAAGCCAACCCGTTTGACGATGTCATCAGTATGTTGCACTCTGATTGGGCGATTTGTGATGAGGATCGGTCGGTTTACTGATTCTTGCAGATAAGGCCACAGATGAGAACCTCACTGCTATAAATTGGGAGTTTATGATGGATGCCTGGGACAAGGTTAATGACTCTGGGGAGAGTGGGTATGTGTTTTTCACTCTGGTCTTGTGGGATGTCGAGGGCTCGTCTAACAAGCATGAAGGCCTAAGGATGCGGTTGCGAGTTTGATCAAGAGGTTGGCTCATAGGAACGCAAATGTCCAGCTCTACACGCTCGAGGTACGGATTAAAATTGGGATGGCAAAGTAGGGGCTGACATGGGATAGCTTGCAAATGCGTTCTCTCAGAACTGCGACAAGAAGATGCACCGAGAGTTGGCTTCCCGATCGTTCACGGAGGCTCTTATTAAACTGGCGAGTGATAGAGTAAGTATCCGCTCGCAGTCGCAGCTAGGTACATGGGTAACTAACCTGCCCCCAGACCACACACCAGACTGTCAAGACGAAGATACTCGAATTGATGGGAGAGTGGTCGGAAATGTTCAAGTCGGATCCGGATCTAGGCGTTATGGAGGGAGCGTACCATAGGCTTCGATCCCAAAACCCAAATCTTCAGCCACCTTCAAAACCGCACAAGAGGGAAATTACAGACCTGGACAGACAAAAGGAGGAGGAGGAGCTACAAATGGCTCTGGCTATTTCACTTCGGGAGAACAGATCAAATGTGCCCGGTTCAGCTACTGCGGGTTCCTCGTCCCAACAGCCCCAGAAGGCGGCAGAGACGACGACTGCTCAGGCAAGTACGCCACCTGTGGAGGAGAAACCCCATACAACTGCCGCTACGGTCTCCCGCGTTCGAGCACTCTACGACTTTGAACCATCTGAAGCTGGTGAGCTGGCCTTTAAGAAGGGTGATGTTATTGCTGTGCTAGAATCTGTCTACAAGGACTGGTGGAAGGGCTCTCTCGGCGGTCAGGTTGGTATCTTTCCACTGAACTATGTCGAGAAGCTCCCTGAGCCCACCGTTGAGGACCTCCGCCGTGAGGCCCACATGGAGGCCGAAGTATTTGCCGAGGTCAAGAATGTGGAAAAGTTATTGGCACTCTTGAGCCAGCCGGATGCCGCTGTGCAGAACAATGATGAAATTACGGTATGAGGCCCTTCCTCTTCATTTTAACTTTATTCTTGCTGACTGACGGAACTAGAAACTCTATCACTCGACGCTCGCAATCCGACCCAAGCTGATAGAGCTGATCGGAAAATACTCGCAGAAAAAGGGTTTGTGTTTAGCTTCTATGTTGATATGCTCAGATCGCTGACAATGGTCATAGATGATTTCGTTTCACTGAATGAGAAGTTTATCAAGGCGCGCAGAGATTACGAGTCGTTGCTGGAAAGTTCAATGTCTCATCCACAGGCTGCGTATGGGAGGCCAAACACCTACTACAACACCGAGCCACCACAGAACTATTATACACAAAACCCAAACCCCAGCGTATCTCCTGTTAACCACAACGCATACGCGCCACCCGCCCAGTCAGGCACTCCATATGCTCCAAGTGGTGGTCGATATGCCCCACCCGATAACCAGGGCAGTTCGGCTTTCTACTTTATTCCCCCAGGAGGGCAACCGCCACAAGGAGCCCCGGCTGATTATCAGCGTCCCCCATCTCGGCAACAGCACACACCTGCTCCCACCGCTCCACCAGCGGACCAATCGCAGCCTCATGAACTCGCGACATCTGTCTACGATACGCCGACCGCCGAATCAAGACCATATCAAGCATTCAATGGGGCTTCATCAGGAGGAAGGCCGGTTTCTCCAGCAAGACAACCTGACGGGGCTTATCAGCCTTACCAGCGTCCCAGCTATCCACCGGGAGATGCGCCAAGATCTCCAGTCGCTCCACATAGTCCATATGGGGCACCCTCCGCACCTAGCGCCTACCCGACATCGCCAGGCCGATACCCACCCGCACAGTCTGGAGGACCTCAAGACTACTATCGGACCAGTGAGGTCTACCTGCGTGAGGGTCAACCACGCCAGTGAGGCTGGGGCCCGTGTGGTTTAGTGGGACTGTAATGGATAGTGTTTCCTGTCTACGTTTACGGAGTTTGGTTACAGGTTTGTGGGGATGGTTGGGTGTTGTTGTTGCTTAGGGTGCTTTCATTTGTCTGTATTGTTGAGGTTTTAGCATCTCCTACCAGTTGTTCGTTATATGTTGTTCCTTTTGTTTTTGTGGTTCAAAACTCTGCATTATGCCTTCTTCCTTTCCTTTGTTGCTTTGAAGGTTTACTGAATAAATAATATCATTTCTAATATCTCCGCTGAGTACTAAGCTGGGCATGTACGCCCAAAGTTTCACGGTGACGAATCCTCTCGGTTGGATCATGGCTATTATTTCCGTTCTTGGGTATAACGTGTTCCCAGGCATGGATACGAAACTGATAGGGTCGTGTTCCTACAGAAATCTTGGCAAAAGTTGATGGTCGGCCTTCAAACGAGGAAGCTGGCAAACTTGATCCAAAACCGCTTGCCCGCGCCCCTTCACTGACGCAGCAACTCTCAACAAGGCCTTGTGAACGCTCTCACCTTCAACCACAGCAACTGTCGTATTCCCAAAGCTATCTCTCTACACGTTTTAGCAGTGGAAGTTGGAAGATAAAGACTTTTGTCAAAGAAAAGGTTCGAATAAGCCAACGAAACTAAACGAAACTGTCTCTTTATCGCTCGACTGTGCTAGTCACCAGTCGGCCGTCTTTCTCCGGATCAAACGGGCCCGTTCACTTGATTCCTAACCAACCACCGCTTCTAGTCCGCTCTCCACTCTACAACCCTCAACACTCCGCACCCGCGTTATCGTCAACTCTCAACCTCTACGATTCCCCGTCTGCCATCACAGTCTGTTGCTCGCATAACGACGAAAACATCCGCCAAAAAGCTCACAACTCAACAACCAACTAGTTAATCCCGCCCTTCACCGCTCTTCACCGCCCCACACAAACCCCTGACTGTTCGAATTCTCCGGATTCTCAACGTCGAATCACTCTAAACTCAACGATCGCTTCCCGCCCCGCTCCTAAGACAAACTTTCAACCTACGCTACAATGGCCAGCTCTAGAAATTACGACTTCTTGGTGAGTTTTTAGCTGTTGCGCACGCCAGAGATTAGTAATCTCTGCTTGTTACTTCTCTCCGATCAGTCCATGGCTTGCACCTCGACACGGTCGGCTTTGGACGTTTGCTACATACTCCCAGTGTTGAATGGAAAGGCTGACTGGTACGATGTTTTCGACTACAGATCAAGTTGCTGCTGATAGGAGATTCGGGAGTTGGAAAGTCCTGCTGCTTGCTCCGATTCAGTGAGGATTCGTTCACACCAAGTTTCATCACCACAATCGGTATCGACTTCAAGATTCGCACCATCGAGTTGGACGGAAAGAGAGTCAAGCTACAAATATGGGATACTGCTGGTATGTCTATTCCCCTCCCTCTTGCGTTGTAGTACCTCCCAGATGGCCGTTCCTCTCCCCAAATGTTCTGGGTGCACCTGGAGCAATAATTCGGGAAGGTGGGAACGGGTCGGTGGCTTGGTTGTCAAATGTGCGTGCTTGTGCTGACTTGGGGGGAACGATAGGCCAGGAGAGATTCAGAACTATCACTACGGCATACTACCGTGGTGCAATGGGTATTCTCTTGGTGTACGATGTCACAGATGAACGCTCTTTCAACAGTAAGCAACTCCCATTTCGTCACATTGTGGCTTTATAGCTAATCGTCGCCGAACAGACATCCGCACATGGTTCTCAAACGTCGAGCAGCATGCCACCGAGGGAGTCAACAAGATCTTGATCGGCAACAAGTGCGACTGGGAAGAGAAGAGGGTCGTATCCACAGAGAGAGGACAGGCTCTTGCTGATGAGTTGGGTATTCCATTCATGGAGGTCTCGGCAAAGTCAAACATCAACATCGAAAAGGCTTTCTACTCGTTGGCTGGCGACATCAAGAAGAGAATCATGGATACACAGAGACAAGAGGAGAAGCCACAACCAAACGTCACATCCGGATTCGGTGGAGAACAGAAGGGTGGCTGCTGTTAAACAACCACGGGTAGATAAGGACGAAGGAGGATGGCTGGGTTGGAGGTATGGTTTCTCAAGGGATTGTTTCCGGGAGGAATAAATCCTAGCATGGGACCGTTTTCTCTCCTTTCCCGGTGTATACGGGCTCCGCCCCATGAGAAATGTGTTTTTTTCCCTTGAGAATATGGCGGTCTGTTGTTTTATGATTGTTGCAATGTTTCACGTACTTTACTAATAGATTCTCTGCCGGGATTCCTGTTACTCAAGTTCATCGCCGGATCCTTCCACTTTAATTTTCATTTCCTACCACTTCTATTGTTTCTGTTTCTTTTGGTACTGTCTTCCGTTTCTTCGACATGATCGATGGGTGCTGTTAATGGTTCAAGAGTGCAGTTCAGCAGTCAAGGGATGGGTAGAACGAATATTCAAAGTAATGAGTTTATGGGCTTTCTTCTTTATGTTTCCTTTATTCTTTTCTTTCCCATTCGAACTAGCTATTGGCCGGACTACTGTGCTAGGTATAGGGCCTTGGGTGGGGATTTCACTAATAATGGGTTGAATGGAGGGTTGGTTTATCGTTTCATCTCTCTTTGCACTCTGTTAAGTATGTATCTATGAACTATCTCCGGTATATTTTCTTGACTTCCGTGTTGTGCGCTGACTGCTGTGAGGAACTATTCAACGAGATGTGCAAAAGTGAAAAATTATAGAACATCTACGCAAAGTTCTAACACGTTCGGAACTCTCAGGACGGGGAACGAGGCTACGCCGGATCGATGTCCTCATTCATCCGAATCACTCCAATCCGAGTCATCGTCCTTCAAGTCCTTCCCCTTCTCTGAGTCGCGGTCATTCGAGTCCTTCCCCTTCTTCGAGTCGTGCTCGTCCGAGTCCTGTTCCTTCGACTCCTCCCGCCACGGCAAAGGCAAGACCTCCCCTCTCTCCAAGCCCCTCCAATACTCTTCAGGCTTTGCATGTGTCTCCATGTACTCGTCCGAGCAGCTATCACCAATAACCCCTCCACCATTGCAAGAAATAACCGAAGTTGGCGAAGGCACCTGCCCACGCATAACATAGTGCAAATTCTTCATCGTCGTCGTCGGATCCTCCTCGCCAGGAGGAGGTTTGTTGGCAATCACATCCTTCGCCGGAATCGCCCACATAATATCATGCTTATTATTAGCAACATGGCGAAGAGGCAGAGACGGCAAGCCGAGCCCTAATGGCTCCCAGCGGCACATCAGGCCGAACATCTACCACTTGTTAGCTAATTCTTAGGAGTCGGAGAAGACTTACGCCGTCACTGGTAGAGACATAATCCTGGCAACAAAATGGGACTTTCCCATGGTAGCATACTGCCTTGCTGGGTAAACCGACGGGCTGGGGAGTGCAGTAGTAGGCCATGTTGCTGATCATGGTGTCGCAGCAGGCTCGACGCTCGCGGGTGTGGTCGCAGTAGTTCTGCATGGCTGGCTCTGGGGTGGGGCGGGGCTTGTGCTTGGGGAGGAAGGCTGGGGTGATGACGGCCAGGGGTGGGATCGCGGCATATTCGTCGTCGTCCGAGTCCCAGTTGGAGTCCAGGGCGCCGGCGCCGAAGGCTTCGGATTTGGGAATGACAAAGTGGGGGGTGGAGAGCTTGTGGGCTAGCGCCAGGTAGTCGAAGTCGGCCTTTAGAGAGACTGGCTCTGGGAGGGCAATGACGAGAGGGAGGAGGCCGAGAAGGCCGAGGGGCGTGAGGAGGTGCATGGTGGTATATGGGAGCTCGGTATATCGTACGGGAAGTCAGGCCAGCCAACTTCCTTTGGAGAACTTCGGAACATGGCTGGAGGCGACAGCTTATATCCATTTAACTTCACGGTAGACGGGAGGAGAATCATCGAGGGCGGAGGAATCGTTGAAATGACAACGCTCGGCCATTACTGAATGTGTACGTCGGGACCGTGAGCGTTTGTCATTCTCCGTTATCTCGTTCTTTCTCCATGGCCTATGACGTTCGATGCTACAATATTTGTGTCCCTTTTACTTTCGTAGGACCGCCTGCCGTGTGGCCTTTCAAGTACTTGAGGTATGAAGAAATGGATACGCTCTATGTAATCTCGAGTATGTAACCTCCACTTTATCAAGTAGGTACTTGGTGGAAAGATGATTGAGAGAAATGGTATTACAACTTGCTACTAACTGGCAAAAACTCATCCTAAAGAGTCGAAAAACGAAACAAAGTTAATACCATTCCCCAGAAAAATCAAAGCGTAAAGAATGAAATCCGCCGTCTATCCGAGCTCTACCAGCAGCAACCACCCCAAAGACAAGAAAAATCCAAACAAAAAACGGGAGTATCCAAGAAAATGCAACCAACATGACAGAAAGTGCCATGAACATTTTAAAAACACAAAGATATCTCAAGGCATAACGGAACTAGTGCTCACATTCTTCCCCTCCTCCTGATCATCCCCATTCTTCGGCTCCTTCTGCGCCCACCTCGCCCACAAACTCGCCGGCAACCCACTCTCCCTACTCGGCGTCGGTTTAATCTCATCCTTGTACCTCCGTCGATATAACGCACTGGGCGGCGGCCTCTCCCCTCTCTCCTTGAGATTCTCTTCCTGGTTATTGCGGAGCAGTGCCTGTAGCTGCTTGTCTTGCATCTTCTTGCGCAGAGCCCCGTATTTTGCATCTTCGACGTTTTGACCCTCCAGCCAGATCTGAAGAGGACCGGGCTTGACGACGCCGATTTCCGACGGGGGGATGTGCAGACAGGGGTAGGTTGAGGCAGGGCGGAGGCGGTAGACACGGCCTTTGGAGTCGACGCGTTCACGAATCCTGGGAGCTTGTCAGTGACGAGTTGGAGATGTTCGGGGGGGGTTTAGTACATGTGGTTTTCAAACTGGCCGATATCAGTCGAGACCTTCTTGACGGTCCCAATCGGCTCCTCGTACAGCTTTGCATCCTCGATTTCCTTCGCGGTCGCCTCGGGATTGACCTGGGCGGCGGGCGAGGTGACGATGTGAAGGGAGGAGTTGTCGGATGGGGTGGACTTTATGGAATCGTCGCTTTTGTAGTCGATGCTTTGCTGCTTTTTTGCGTACTCGATGGCCCACTTGCCGAAGGTGCCGATGCTGCGGTTCATGTATTTGGCTGGGCGGGTGTAGTTGAGGGCTGTCACGACATGGCCTGGGAGGAGTTAGTGGTGTGGAACCCGGATTGTGGGCCTGAGAACGTACAGCAGTGGTCAAAGACTTGGAACTTGACTTTGGTTGGTGGCCACCTGTCCAGAGCTTCCTTTTGCCTGTCGTTCATATAGAGCGGGTTTGGCGGGTATTTCTTTGGGTGGGTCGCTTTGTGGGCAATGTAAGTATGTTCATCCCTCAACACTTCGGCGCCTCCACTCGTGATCAGCAGGGGACATAGACCACCCAAGCTACCCTGGTTGACTGGAGAGACCAAAGGATGGGCTATCAACGAGTTGACGGTGTACATGTGGATCTGGT
Source organism: Ascobolus immersus RN42 (assembly GCA_003788565.2). NCBI lineage: Eukaryota > Fungi > Ascomycota > Pezizomycetes > Pezizales > Ascobolaceae > Ascobolus > Ascobolus immersus. The sequence continues at coordinate 427,108 of ML119657.1, read as the reverse complement.
CTTTAACGGTAACCTTCTTGCCGTCAATTTCGAAAGTGATGTGGTCCGAGGGAGGCTGGGTAGCAGGTGGAGCGGCAGGAACAGTCTCGGTTGGAGTTGATCCTTCAGAGGCAGGGCGTTCTGTGTAGCCCTTCTCACCTTGCTCGGTGTCGACATGTTGTTTGCTGGGTGAGCCCGCGTTGGACTTGTTGGCTAGGTTTTGAAGATCTTCAACTGCTGGAGGAGGCCAGGCAACTGAAGGCTTGTGGCGGAAGCCATGTTTTGGAATGTAGTCTCTGTCGTTTTCTGGTGCCAGTTAGAAATGAGGTTTTATTGATGTGGGTTCTGCCATGGAAATACCTTCGAGAATACTAGGAAACGAATGTGCTAGATCCACCCAAGGGCTGAGTAGGATGCCACCAGCAGGAAGTGGAATTCCACGATCACGGAGGGTGACCAAAAGAGAAAGACAAAGATTTCCACCAGCAGAATCTCCCAAGACTAGGACTCTTGAAGCTGGATGCGCGGATAGGATGTACAAGTATGCGGCAAGAGCATCCTGGAGTGCTGGATTCGCTGTCAGTGACATTTTCTGAAGTCTAAAAGCGGAACTTACCGCATGGGAATGGGTATTGAGGAGCCAGGCGATAAGATGCTGAGAAAATGTTAGAATCATATTTACAGTGCGAAGCAGCTCTTCTTACGTGTTAATATGCGAGCATTAATCTTCTTTGCCCACGTCTGGACCTGGAACCTCATGGTTTCCGCAGAACCTATAAGTCACAAAATAAGCTTTCGACATTTTCCAAAAGTCACAATTCAGCTTACCAAAGTAGAATGCTCCTACGAAATAGGTCAGTATCATAACTCATAATAGGCATCTTTCAACATACCTCCGTGAATATACAAGACTATCGTCTCCGCTTGCTCCGGATTCAGCTTCTTTTCCTCCTTGTGTCTCTTTGTCTCCACCCATTCTGCCTTGAGATAGTCCACTTCCTCGCCCTTCTCGCTTTTATCCCTCCATTGCCACCACTCTCTGCCACCAACTTGCTCAATTCCATCCTCACCCAACTGCTCAATCAGTTGTTCGGCAGCCTCATCAAGAAAATTCTTCGTAATCTTGATTCTCTCAAGATGTATGTTTGGCGGCACGGGGATATCCTTGGACGTCAGGGCCTGCAAGTCCTCAACGATATGGTCCGTGCATAGGTCCAGGAAGTCTCGGAGGAGGTTGACACCTTGATGGTAGGTCAAGTCGGCATGTGGGGTACCCTTGACGGCTTTTCGATTCCATAACTACAGCAAGGGGTTAGCAAAAGTTCAAAATGCAAAACATTTTTTTGACATCGAGAGGCCAAGACTGGTGATGTCAAAGGGGAAAACTTGCGTGGTGGACGGTGGTTGAAATCAGTGACGAGCCAGTCGTGACTATTGATGCTAAACTGAGAGCGTTCATATTTCGGTACACGGAGACAATGTCGTGCCTCGTGAATAGATTAAAGCGAGTGAGAGGGACGGGGAAGGAAAATGATAATGTGTGAACCAGGTATGGGTATGTAGGGTAACGTATGGCAGTGGGTGATTCCGAGAACTCGCGTTGGGAAGGGAGTTGTCCGATGTCTTGGGGCTTGGGGAGTTGGTTGTTGATCTGTTCAGGCGGTAGTGTTCATGGCGGTGGAATGAAACGAGGAAGGTTTAGGCTTGGGTCTTAGGGCGCGCAGAAAGGGAAGCCGAAGGGGACGAGAGGCGAATCTTTCTGGAATAGCTCCCGCTTCTTTGGGGGCAGGCGCAACCTTGAAGGGAGGGGAAACTTTTCTCGGTAGGGTTTAACGTTGACACTGGAGAAAGTTCAGGGATCCAGGGACGTCGTGAAGCTGTCGCCCTTGTCGTCCGATTTCCCACTAAGAAGAGAAGGCGGGCCAACTTGAAACCCCACCTTGACGCTGATAACCGTTAAAAGGATCAGATAGAAAGTGAGGCGTCCAATACGAAACAAACGAAACATGTCGCGAACCGCTTCTCTGCCACGGCATATCATAGGTGACCGTGTCTCGGTAGGCTTGACCTCCACCGTGAACTGCTGCGACAGTGTGGCTTAATTTTCATACCGAGTTTGTTCGCGTTCGTACCGGACGGTGAGAAGCAAAGTTGACGTCCAAAAGTTTTTCTCCGAGCCGGTTCGCCATGTTACTCGTCGTTACAAGTCACCGATCATCCTTTTTCCTGCAACCAGAGTTGTTCAAGCGTGGGGCCTTTCCTACGCATTAAAGGGTGCAGATTAGTTAATGGCCGAATGCAGCCTGAGTTGGACAGCCGCAAGTCCTTCTGATTCGTTGCTGTCAACTTTCATACCAAAAGCAGAGATCCGCAGTTCCAACTGGGCGGTTCTTCCTTTCATCAGCCAACCTGCAAAGTGCAAACGCAGTCGCTGTCATATGAAGAAACGGCAAGTTGGAACGATGTTAGATTGATTATGATGCCATTCTCATGCCCTGTACAGTAGGGTTCTGTCGGTGGCTAAACTAAAGTCCCTCACAGCCAAATGCGAACTTATTCATGCTTGCTGTGCAGAGTGGCAGTTACTTGTACCGAGATGCACCTCCATATCCATACGAGTGCTCTCAAATGTTTATGGAACACAACCCCATCTCGATTCCCTTCTCATATGCATATGCCCATGTTTCTCGTGATAATCCCAAACAGATGAACCCCAAATATTGCGGATACCCACTTCAAATTACCTCCAGATTGAGTGTCATGCCTGTGTCCAGTTGAAATCTTGACTCTGCATTCTTCACGTATCGTGCACGAATATTCTAGAAGCCTTATAACTTTAAAATCATAAGGCTTCGGTCTGTCATGAGGATCGCACTAGCAGGTGCCGTAGCTAGCTGACCGAACTGCCCGCAACCATCCCGGCTTCAAACGCAATTATGCCGGCTGATTGATCTGTCGGAGGCCCAGGTTGGCAGTAAGATGGATGAGCTGCCGCCTTTGGATGCATGATGAAGTCCTCAACAGCCGTTTGGGGGGCATTGTCCGCTTCTGACGAACAACAAAGCCATTCGGCATCCTGGATAAGTTCAGTTCGGAATCGACTCGGGCTTCATTTATCTGCCCAACTCTCAGTTAGCAGGCTGTCAAATGCCACGAAAGGGTTCACCTTGCGTCTTGTGAGCCTTGCACGGCAATCATTCTCTGCCAACGAACCGATAACCAACCTGTTGGCTTGTAGCTTTTTCCGAGACGACCGGGGTTGGCGAGATAATTTGATAGTTGGGTCCAACGGACTGCCCGTCTCGCAGCGATTCCTTCCTCTTTCCACAGACTCGGCTCTCCTTGTCATCCCTCCTCCTCGTTTAAGGGACGTTGCTGTACAAGTATGACTGTCTTGACGTGCATCAGTAGCTTCTCTCCCAGTAAGCCGTATTGCTTGTCGCTTGTGATTAAAAAGGCCTTGTCAAAAAGACGAGGTCACTGTCTCTGAGACCGCCAATGATTTGGAGTGAAAGAAAAGAGGTAACGGAGGGAAGACCGACTCCAGAAGAAGCAGGGAGTGATGTTAGATAGAGGATGAAGGGATCAGACAACTTGGTTTTCGAACCCTACCAGCCAGTCCTGCAATCCCAGTAGCCCTTGACGTCCTGGCTCAATAATAACGCGACTCCCTTGAAGATACTTTGAGATGGTCGCAAGTCGTGGTCCTTGACGTCTACCCAGGAAAAAGCATCCCTGGTAAAGAAAAAAGTGCTTGCCGCCTCCCCGCCCATCTTCATCGTCATAACCTTTTTTGAATGAGAGAGCCTCTGGTGCGACTGCCGAATTCATCTTTTTTCTTTCTGGATATCAACTTGACTGAATTTTGTCAGTTTTACGCTTCCTTCGTCAGTAAGAGGTAGTATTTCTTCAAATCTCCCGTAAAGATAGTAGAAAGTTGTTGGCGATGGAGCGACGTTCGCGGAGACTCACCAAGCCACAACCTGCGAGCGCTCGGAATAGCGGTAGTTCCCCGCAATTCTTCTTTTCATCCTCCTCGTCGTCCAAAAGCACATCGCATGGGATCCTACAGCGTGCACCATCTGCTCCTACATCTCACCGATCCTCATTAACCAGATTCAAGTTTGGGGGAAACAGCGGCGCGGTGAGTAGGACAAGCAACGAGTATGTGGGTGGCCATGGCGGGCGTGGAAGCCCGATAGAAGGCAGCGGCTACAACGGAGCAAAATACTCTGGTGACGGCAGAGACAGTGGTGGGAATAGACTGAGTGTTGGTAATGGCAAAGGTCTGGGAATAGGCAGTAGAAATAACAGTATTGGCGGTGACAGTGGTGGGTTGGGTCATCTAAAGAAGAAGAAGAAGAAGAAGAGTCCGAATCCGGGAATGGGATTGTTCACATCATCTTCCTCCTCCTCTTCCCTTGACAGAGCATCGTCGACCATTCCCTCTACAACAACAACAACACCAACAACATCAACATCAACATCTCTCCACCCTCACCAAGACAACAACAACCTCTTCTCACTACCCCAACAACCATCACCACAACAACAACGACGACAACAAGAACATCTCCATCCTTTCCAGCACCCTACCACTACCACTACTACTCCTCACCAGCAGTCCCATCACCACCATAACCACCAACAATTACCAATCTACGAGGCTTTCCACACTCTTTCCCCGTCAATTCCCGAAATCCAATCGTCGTCGTCGACATCGCCCCGCACGCTCGAGCCTATCGACTACTTTGAACAAACGGGACTTTCTGGTGTTCTGGGTGTTGGTTCGGACGGAAGACAAAGGACGTTTTCAGATGATCCAGCTGTAGCCCAGTCCGCTTCGACATCTTCAGTTGAGTCTTTTAGAGGAGCAACCTCACAGCGAAACACGCTAAGACGTCCACCCCCTCCGCCGTTGACCTATACCAACTCTGGAACCATGGGCTCGAACTTCAAGCCACCACCGCTCCGACAATCGCAGAGCTTCTCGGTCGGTGATCGCGCAACACCTCCCAGCCCACCAAAGTCGCAAACATCCGCCAACATGGACCGTCCAAAGAGGGCAGCCGACGACATCAAGCCCCTGGCGGCTGTAGGAAGGAAGAAGAGCGGTTTCTCTCAGTTTATGAACACCATGCTCGGCTCTCCGAAGCGAGCCACAGCGCCTGTCGAAATCTCCAAACCCTCAAACTACGTTCATGTTACTCATGTCGGCTTTGACTTTGATACAGGACAATTCACGGTATGTTTTTCTGACCCACCCGACCAACTGTTTTGCAGGTCTCTTCTCCCTACAAATCACCGACTAACTCTTCACCCAGGGATTGCCATTGGAATGGCAAAAGTTGTTGCAGGAGAGCGGCATCTCCGAAAAGGAACAAAAGCAGAATCCGCAAGCAGTGATGGACATTGTCGCCTTTTACACAGATGCAGCCAGATCCAAGGGAGAAGACGATGTCTGGAAAAAGTTTGGACATGCGCATGCCGGTCAAGACGGATCTGCTCAGTACGCCTCGGGACATCCTTTAGTATCGCCTCCATTGATCAGTCCGCCCAACAGTCCCCTCTTCCCCACGGCAGCAAATGACAACTTTGAGAATCCACGAGCCCCACCACCGGTCCCACAGAGCGCCCGATCCTCTCGATTCCCGACCCCTCTCTCTCCCGCAATGTCGATGGACTATCCGCAGCCGCAAACGATAGTACCGAACCGACCGGCTCCAAAGCCACCAGTCTCAGCGGGCTCCGGAACATTTACCCCCTCGATGAAGTCGCCATTGTCTCCCTCACACTCGTTCCGCGCCAATGATCACAACACGGGCCGATTGCCTGGTACACAGGAGGAGATGAAGCAAGTTGGATCCCCATTCATGCAGTCCCCTCTCACGCCTGTTCAAACTTCGAGGATCTCTGAGGAACCCTCCTCAATGTTGTCCGACTTTGGCAACACATCGAGACAAGAGTCGCCGATTACTCCATTGGATGGCACACCAAGCGAAGGGATGGCACCAATATTACCAATGACACAAGTCAAGTATCCTTCTGGACCAAAACACTCGTATTCACAGTCTCATTCGGAATATCCTACTCGCGAGATGGCACAGGTATCATTGGGTAAATCGAATAGTGTTCGCACCCCAGGCTACTCTCAGCAACACCCCAAAATGCAGAAGCATCCACAACAGATTAATACGCAACAACCTCTTCAAGAGCATCCTCCAAACCAACGACGGCACCACAACCGAAATCGACCAAGCAAAGATTTGGATATAGTAACTCGGCTCAATGCTATATGCACGGATGATGACCCAACAAAGCTGTATCGCAATCTCACAAAAATTGGGCAAGGTGCCTCCGGTGGTGTTTACACGGCTTATGAAGTCAGCTCGAATCGGTCAGTCGCCATCAAGCAAATGAATCTGGAGCAGCAACCAAAGAAGGACCTGATCATCAACGAAATCTTGGTCATGAAGGACAGCAAGCACAAGAATATAGTAAATTTCATGGACAGTTTCCTTCACCGCGGAGATTTATGGGTTGTTATGGAGTATATGGAGGGTGGTAGCTTGACAGATGTGGTCAGCTTCAACATTATGCGGGAGGGTCAGATCGCAGCAGTATGCCGAGAGGTATGTTATGCATATTATGATTTTCAGAGACAAATACTAATCAGTGTGACAGACGCTTCAAGGGCTTCAACACCTGCACTCTAAGGGAGTTATACATCGTGATATCAAGTCCGATAATGTTCTTCTATCTCTGGATGGACACATCAAGCTGAGTATGTTTGTTCTTGAGCTGAGCTGGACCCCGTTAGCTAACCGATTGTAGCCGATTTTGGTTTCTGCGCACAAATTAACGAGGCTATGATGAAGCGAACTACAATGGTCGGTACCCCGTACTGGATGGCACCCGAAATCGTCCTTAAGAAGGAATATGGTCGGAAAGTCGACATCTGGAGTTTGGGTATCATGACCATTGAAATGATCGAAGGCGAACCACCATACCTCACTGAATCACCACTTCGTGCGCTCTACCTCATTGCTACAAACGGCACACCACAGCTAAAAGAGCCTGAGGAATTGTCGGCGGAACTGCTTGACTTTTTGGACCAAACTCTTCAAGTGAGCCCGGATCAGAGAGCATCCGCGACCGAATTGTTGGAGGTTTGTTTGATATTGCGCAGACTTTGAGCTATGCTAACTTGTTTGAAGCATGAGTTCCTTCGTACGGCCGAACCACTATCGAGCCTAGCACCACTCGTCAAAGCAGCCCGCCAGGCTCGTCAGCACGGCTCGTAGACTCCGCAAGGGTCCCCAATTTCGAAGCATCTCTTATCATCTGCTACATTACACTTCAACAACAACTATCGGGCAATCTCTAATAATCATGAGGACTGCTTGCTTCTGAATCAACAACATACCTGCATATATCCAACCCATCGCTTGCGAGATGATCCTTTTATTGTCTTCTAGCGCCTCTTTTTCATCTGACTACCCTTGTTCTTGATATGTACGGGCAACTGCATTATTTCCTTCTTTTTTTATTATCTACCTTGCCTCGTTGGCTTGAGTATATGGCCTGGGTTTGTTGTTTATGTGGTAGTAGGACTCGGCTTTTTCTCTATATGCGGTATCGATGGCACAGATGTTCTCTTTATTCTCTAGTTTATATTTTCTCGGTTTAGTTATCTTTTTATCTGGCACTTACCTCGGGTTATCTTTCTTATTTTACTGTTTACTTGCAATAGGGCTATGGGCTACAGTGTACGGTGGATTTATAAAGCTCTCGGTTTGTTATTATACTACCTTAGGCTACACGGTCGTTCGCAGGTACTGAAGTTGTACTCATTCCTTTATTTATACTTGTGTCCTGTCGGTTGATTTTTTTTTCCTTTACTGGGTTGGGATGGATATGCTTCTTGTTCGTTTCGTTAGGGTGAATCATACTTTTTATTATATCTTTTGCTTTCTTTCTGTTCTTTTGCTGCGTGCGTTGATTACTTAAAGTTGGCTCGCTTTTCTTCTCGTATGCTCGGATACTTCTTCGCTTCAGGGTTGTGTTTTTGTAGCAAAGGATCTCCTGCCATTGTGGGGCGTATGGGTGGTGCACCGGTGGCTATCAATGTTTATTGAGGATACTGATGGGGATGATATTATCTAATTTAAGGAAGGAGTTCTTTGCGAATATTTGCTTTATGCATTGTCATTTCAGCTCTTGTCGTTGATGGCTACTTTTTCCTATTACTGCTGGGAGTAAATCGTGGGAGGCGTCGTAGTTCTAGCATTGAAGCTTTCGTGCAGATTCCGCAATCAATTAGGCCATGCGGTTACTTCTCGTAGGTAAGGAACCCCGATGAGCCCTCCGTCGAATTCAACAGGCTATATCATCTTCGTTGAGGCAACCCAATGGTAACGCTCAGGCTTGCATCATGACCACTTGGAACATTTGGTGAGTATTCTTTTTCAACTGGGCCAATGAACCGTTTACAGCCTCAGTAGACCATTTTCAGCCCATTTCGTTTGCGGATTCGCTGGAAGTGGAAAGGGTTCTGCTTTTTGCAAGTGCAAACGTAAATACAACAACTTGTGCCTCCATCTGAGATTTGCGAGAAAGAGGAAAGAGGTCAAGCTGAACTAGTTGGACATCACCAGGGGCAACCCAGGCCGCTCGTTGCACACAAATATCTCTGTTTCACAACGAACGCCGCTCTCGCCGGACTAGCATTTCACCCCACATACGTCAGCCTCACCTCTAACCATTTCAACCTCTCGCCATCACTATCAACATCAACATCAACTCTCTCATCTCGACATCTTGAGACCAACATCGACGCTTCACCGCCCACATTTCGTTTCCACAATTCACACATACTCCCGACACCTCCTCTCGCCTTTGATATCCCCTTTCGAAACGACCGGCAGTTCTTATCGTCTCCTTTGACCGGCACCGGCCTCGACATCTCCTTGGGAGCTTTGGATCGTTAGTCAGTGGGTGGAGCAAACGGAAAGATGGTTGGTGACCCCTTTGATACTCCCCGCGGTTTCTTTCTCCGGAGCTGCATACATGTCCTTCGCTTCTGGTCCCTTTGAATGGGGGTAATTCTTTCCGTTCCGCCACAACCAAACAAAACACCGAACATCCAACATCTTTCGTTCTTCCTACCGAGCCGTCACATCGAGATACCTCCTGCAGCAAAGCAAACACCCATCCATCTCTACTTGTCGCGCCTCTCAATCTATCCCGAACGAACGCTTCCAAGAATGTCCGGCAATCATCACGACCAAGATCTTATGGAATGGGACGGAGCCGGAGACGACCATGATATAGACCTACAGGCCTACCTTGCAGACATGGCTAACATGCGCCCCCGCTCAATCCAGTACCAATACGACGACGAGTCCTTTGGTGGCTACGGAGCCCCGGGTTTCCGGATCCCAGTCCAACACCGCAAGTTCGATGAATACTTCCGCTGCTACCCCGTCGCCTTTATGCCTGGTAGACACGCCTCTTTCCTCCGCTGCTCCCCAACGTATTACAGTGCTAACCATTCCCCCCCACCAACAGGTCCCGAACGTTCCAACGTCAACTATGGTGGCAAGATCTTCCTCCCTCCCTCGGCCCTCGAAAAACTCACCCGCCTCCACATCACCTACCCCATGCTCTTCAGTCTCCACAACGGCAAGAAACGCACGGTAACGCACGCCGGTGTCCTCGAATTCATCGCCGAAGAAGGCCGCGTCTACCTGCCCCAATGGATGATGACAGTCCTCCTCCTCGAGCCCGGCGACCTCCTCCAACTCAAATCCTGCGACCTCCCCCCCGGCAACTTCCTCAAGCTGCAACCCCAATCCCCCGAATTCCTCGAAATCTCCGACCCCAAAGCCGTCCTCGAAAACGTCCTCCGCAACTTCTCCGCCCTCACCGTCGGCGACATCTTCAGCTTCGAATACAACGATAGCGTCTTTGAGATTGCCGTGCTGGAAGTGAAGCCCACAGGCGGCGGCGCAGCAGTACAAGGAGAAGAAGCAAAGTCCGCCATTGGCTGTGTCGAGGTAGACCTAGAAGTCGACTTTGCCCCTCCCGTAGGCTACGTCGAGCCAGACTACAAAGGCGAGGCCCTAAAGAAAGCCAAAGAGGCCGCCGCCAAGCTGGCCGCCAGCGGCGGCATCGTCCACACCGCCGGCACAATGGCCAAGCAGATTGGCTACGACGCGAGCAAGATCCAGCCATCGACAGGCGAGGATGATGGCAAGCCGCCATCCCGCTTTGTGGAGGGTGGAGGCCGCAAGTTGGGCGGCAAGAAGACGGCGGCGGTGGTGACGTCGGCGCCGGCAAAGGTTGAGGTGCCAAAGGTGTTGACGGGCTTGGAGCCGCTGAGGCTGCCGCATGGGACGCTGTTCTTTGGGTTTAAACATGTGCCTGTCAAGAAGAAGGATGAGGGTGAGGCTGGCGATGATGAGGGCAAGGGTAGTGGGTTTGTGGGTGAGGGAAGGGCGTTGAAGAAGAAGAGTAAGAAGTAGGTGGAGAAGTGGGTAGACTGTAGATGGATAGAGCCTGGGTGGCTGGGCTGGGTTGGACTGTATTTGATAGGTGTGATAGCACGTTTGTGCGTAATATGGCATGGATTCATCTTGTTATCTTCATTTTGTTGGCCTGAGGCTTCATGTGGTGTACTATGTTGTGTTTGGTGTCTGAAACGATTTGATATCGACTCTTGAGTGCCAATGGCTTATGTCGGCTTGAAAGCAGAGTAATAGTCGGGGTTTTTGCCATGCCAAACTCCCATCATTGCCCTGCCTTGCAATTAAATAGATCGTTGAAGCAAATACAGCCATCAAAGACTTCCTCGTAAAAGAACGTCGATATCACATTCCAGAAGCAAAAAGAAGGTAACTAACTAAAGCAACACTTCCGTGCTTCGAAAGGAGCAAAACATACAGAACCGAGGATTCCCGTGTGGTCACCCACCACGGTACTAACTCGGCGATCAGAAGCTTGACGATGGGAGAGCGGACGGGATCCCGTATTCTTTTCAGTCTATGGCCGTATGTGGTAGATATGTGGCTTTTAGCGCCTTGTAGCTTTTTTTTGCATCCTCGGAAACAAAAACTTGAGAAAGGAGCACCCACTCGCTTTAAGAGGAACAAAACATACAGCACCGAAGATTCCCACGTGGTCACCCACCGCAGTACTAACTCGGCGATCAGAAGCTTGACTAAGGGAGAGCGGACGGGATCCCGTATTGTCTTCAGTCTATGGCCGTATGTGACCAAAAGCCACAGCACAAGTTAACGAGCGGCCACAGCAAAGTAAAAACAGTCTTAAAACTGACTGAGGAATGCTGGAGGCAAAATATATATCCATACAGCACCGAGGATTCCTACGTGGTCACCCACCGCAGCACTAACCTAGTGATCAGAAGGTTCACTCTGGGAGAGCGGACGGGATCCCGTATTGTCTCCAGTCTATGGCCGTATGTGACCAAAACGCCACAGCAGCACTTATACGACCACAACGAAGTAAAAACAGTCTTAAAACTGACAGCGGGATGTTGGAAGCAAAAGATACATATAAAGACATACAGCACCAAGGATTCCCACGTGGTCACCCACCGCAGTACTAACCTGGCGATCAGAAGTTTAACTCTGGGAGAGCGGACGGGATCCCGTGTTGTCTTCAGTCTTTGGCCGTATGTGATAGGCCTAAAACTTTTGCATTCATGTAGCTACAAAGCGCAGGAAATGGTATATAAAAGACATACGGCACCAGGAATTCCCGTTTGGTCACCCACTACAGTACTACCCTGGCAATCGAAAGCTTGACTCTGGGAGAGCGGACGGGATCCCGTATTCTCTTCGGTCTATGGCCGTATGTGACAGCTTGATGATAAAGTAAATTCCTGGTACTAAAGTATTTCTTTCCGTAACGAGCTGCCACGCCGTTTACCTCATGATTTTTTCCCTTAAATGGTCGAAGGTACCTGGAGACCAGTTATACTACCGGATTCGTAGTGACCATAGAGTGAGATATGATGTTACAACATGTGCGTTTCTGTCTCATTGAATGGCACCTCGGAGGAGATGAGGATAACATAAAGAGAATGTACAGTACAAAAGAAAGTGGTGAGCGAGCAAGGTGAGCGAGCAACGTAAATAACCCATAATTACCGATACCATTGAAGTAAAACAAGACAACTAGAACGTATTAACTCCACCCAACTCAGATCTACACCCTACATAACAACTCATCTCCACAACGTCCCATCTATGAGATATCCATACTATCAACGCCAGCTGGCTTTACCACCGGCGCAGCAACCGGTGGAACCACGGTCTGTGGCTTTGCCTGATCACCCAACATGCTTCCTTCATACTCATTCAGGAACTGCACACTCCTTCCCTGGTCCAAGAACAAGGTAAAGGTCCTCTGGACGTCCTGCAGGTCAACCTTGTCGCTCTTCCGCTTTGCGGCGGCAAAGGAGGAGACGGTGATGAGGTGGGAGCCGTAGCGGAGGGATGTATCTTTGCTGATTTTGGTGAGGAGGGCAAGGGCATTGTCGGTGAGTTCGATTTCCTCTTCTTGGGCACGGATGCTGAGGATTTGTTGGAGCTCGGGCTCGTCGTAGGGGTAGGTTGTGATGATGATGATGCGGTCAAGGAGGTCGAGGGGGAGGCCATGGGGGGAGACTATTTCGGTACCGCGGATCTTTACGTTGCCACGGTTGGAGGCCATGATGACGATGGGGGCGAGCTCGTCTTCTAGGGCGCGGTTGATGAAGGAGAAGCATTCTTGGTCGAGCATGTGAATCTCGTCAATGAAGAGGACACCGGGGATTATCTCGGCTTTGCCTTCTTCTTGCCATTCTGAGACCTTGACGTTGATTTGATCGCGGATCTCACTGCGAATTTCACCAGTGTCGCCAGAGAAGAGAGCAAGGAAGCCTTGTGAGCGGGAGTTGATCACGTCGATTTCGTGCAGGGAGACGGTGTGGATGACTTCTTTTCGGGTCTGGATCTCGCCGTCGGGAGTCTGGATGAACTTGGTTTCGGGTCCCATGGCATCATAATCGCGGGAACGGGCGTAGGAGCGACCGAGCTTGGTGATCTTGCCAGAGGCCTTGTCGATGGATATGATGTCGCCGGCTAGAACCTTCTCTTTCTGGAGCTGCTCAATGAGCTTGTTACCCAGGTCGTAGATGGTTTCCATGTCGGTGGTCTTGATGGTAAGTTTGCCTTGCTTGGTGCCGGTGGTGATGGAGCGGTCAATCTGAATCTCAACAACTTCACCGAGGATGACTTCGGTCTCTTCTTTGATGCGGACACCGATCGATTTGCGGAAGGCTTGTGTGAGGGCTTCGGTCTTGGACATTTCGAGGGAGAAGATCTCGGAGGAGGCGAGCATGGTGAAGGGTGTGTCCTCACCGAGAGTCTGGGCCATTCCCATGGCTATGGCGGTTTTACCTGTGCTAAATCACAGTTTCGTCAGCTTCCATCTCATATGTAGGCTCCATCTTTGCCCCTCCAGTCAAGGGACCAACCTAGGAGGTCCGGCCATCAATATAGCTCTTCCAGCAATCTTCTTTTCCTTCACCATCTTCAACACCACTGCTGCTGCTTTCCGCGCCTTCGTCTGTCCGACTAATCCCTGTGACGTCTCTCTGGGCTGAAGTGTGTCGAGATCGATTCCGAGGCCGCGAATATGCGAGTGAGCAGCAACAAGGTTCATTCCTCGCACTGTGTTGGCCTGGGGCTGCGTTGAGATTCCGGTAAGATCCATTTCCTGGTGCAGGATGGCGTATTAGCAAATTGGGCAAAGGCTGGCGTGGACCCTCTCCGAACTTACTGCTTCCATTGTGGTTTCGGGTTGAGCGCTTCCGTGCTCGGGTCAAGTAATGAGGAGGATAGCGACTCGATGGATAGAGGTGTTGGTTCGAGAGGTTCGTGGTGGAATGAGTTGCGAGCGATGGACGTTGGGCGGGTGGATTGTTTGGGATGGTTTGGAAGCTTTGTTGTTTTCGAGAGTTTCGAGCGAGAGTTCAGGTTGCTGTGTAACGTCAAACACTAGGGCGAGCTGGCTGGGAAAACGCAAATGGCAAGCCACTTTTGGAAAATGGCAAAAGTTGATCTTGCAGTTTGGACTGCCCCGCCCAGAATCGCCGTCTCCGAAGCGGGGTGCAGATTGTGAAATTGCAGCCTTCTTGTGCAGTGGGACCTTAAGTGCACCCCTCTAGCTTTCGAAAATAACCAATATCTCTCCAACAAAGTACTGCAGCAATTTGTATCTCTAAAATCACCTTCTTGACCATCTACGCAATAATGGTATAGAGAGTTTTCTCTACAGCAATGCGATTCAAGGTTCACTTGCTGCGATTCTTCTTCTCGACATTCCAAGCCTACTGTTACACACGCCAAAAAACGCAACTCAGCACTCAGTTGCGGGCTTTCCTAGATTCTTTTTTACCAAGGTGGTCAACCCAACGTTTAGAATGCCATCACAACGCGAATCAGCAGCTTCTTTCAAGAACCTTCAAAAACAAAACGGCCCTTCATGGCCACAACCTTTAGTTTGCCCCCGCGAACGATAATCGCGAACTGAGAGCCTTCTTTGGAAAAACTTGGGAACCGATTTTCTGGAGTGCTGTCAATGTGAAGTCCCATGACTTCCGAATGGGGATTTGAGCCGCAAACGTCATGAGCATCCGACTGACACTTCTTAGTCTGCAAACGGAAACTCATATCCGAATATCTCCTTCATGGGTCTCCAAGGTCTATGAACTCGTATCAACTGGTATCGTAAAGCATCAGTTACTCTCAGCACTCACAGCCATTTAGTACAGAGTGTCCATAAGACTTCTTTCATTCCCCGAATCCGGCCGTAGCCAAATATGCCATTTCCTGTATACACAACCTTGGGGATGCTTCCCATATGCTTATACACAGTGATTAATCGATTACAAATTACAATTGCTTAAGTACAACTAAGAAGCTTCAACCATTTTGCTAACGAGCTTCATTACAACAAAGCATATCGGGCCCGGGACCGAGATGAACATCATAGAAAGATAGCAGCCAATCAATAAACATGACAACGAAAGGAAAATATGCGCAAAGTATATACTAAACCCACCAAGTACATTAAACAAAGGCACCGAGCTCGACGAAGATGAATGGTAGTAAAGCTAAGAAATGTGACAAATCTCCGCCTACATCAACTAAATAGGAAGCCTGGCTAAAGGCAGAAAGCGCTGACAACTACTATCAGAAAGGAAATTTGCAATGATGAGGTATCCTACAATACTTCGCAAACACTCTTTAGCAGTACCTTTGACAGTATCCAAAGAAATGACAAATGAAGACAACCTAGTGCAGAGTAGTACTTTAACAATGATGACGATATGATACAACGCAACAGATGACAACAAGCAAGATATGAGATGAGGTATGTGGCAGAATACAAATAAACGGGTGAATGCCTTGACGATGAACAATGCACTCTGGCATGAAAAACCTTCCTCTCAGCCTTGTTGCTCACGTTTCCTCTTCTTTTCCAGAAAGTCCTTCCTGCGGGCCGCTTTCCAGCCAGCAACCGCCTCTTCCTCACCCGTGGTGACCTCTCGGCTAACTGGATCTGATTGGGGGGATGCTTCTTTCGCAATTACTCCCAGTTCTGCTATCCTGAGCTTCAACAGGCCTCTAAACCTCGAAACAACATTCTTTGCGACTTGTAAGGGCAAGCCTGGGGGCAAGGCACAGGGGAATATAACGCGGTGGGTGGCCCCAGCGTTGACAACATCCTGAACCTCGTAATGCTTGTAGAGCTCGTCAAGAATTGTGAAACAAACTGGACAAGAGCGTTTGCTAACCCCAATGGGCTCTTTCTCCAAGAAGCTTTCGATTGGCTTCAGTTGCTCATACATAGAGGGGTCAAGCTAGTTGCCGACCAGTTAGCTTTTGGCTTCAATGGGGCCGGTTTCAAGTACTTACAGTCCCGGTTTTCTTCTTCAACTCAAAACACAAAGAGCAACTGATAGCCTCGCAATGTGCGCGACCGTTGAAGTTTATAAACTTCCTGGCGAATTTATTGTAGAAGTTACTTTGAAGATGCCGCTTGACAGCTTTTGCATACTCCGCGTTTGGATACAGCTTGTCAATGTATTCCATCCAGTTGAAGCTGAAGTTTGTGCTTGGAAGTTTCGTGTCAATGTATTCGAATCTAATCTCTGACAGCAAGTCTGATTTGTTTTTTGAAAGAGCTAGGGCTCGGGAGGCGCGGGTCGCAACGGTGAGGAGTCGGATGCAGGTCCGTATGTAAACTGCCGCACTTTCATCCGGATTCTCTGGGAATATGGACGGCCTCCCGTCAGCCGGGTCTTCTCGAGCCTCAGAATCCTCTTCCGCATCTTCGAGTACTTCTCCAGTTCTGTCGTCCTCATTGCGCGTTTGCTCTTCACTGTCTGATTCGCTGTCTGTAAACTCCGCGTATACGCTGCGCTTTCTCAATTTAGCAACCTCTGCTTCCAACGCTACCTTAATGGCGGAAGCCTGCTCTTGCTCAGTCGTGTGCACCTTCTTAATTCTTTTGATATGAGCTTCACTGAGTTTGACCTTCTCGCCCTTCTTCAGTGTTGAGAGAACCATTTTATGAGGTCTAGTTCCGCGCTTTTTAAGCATCTTGCACCGATACTCCTCTTGATGCTTCTCTAGAGCTGTTGCCAGTTGAGAAGATGTAATTTGGAAGAGCTTTGTTGAAAGTCGAGAAAAGGAAAACCACTCCAAGCTACAAAGCTGCTCATATAGCAGGTCGGTCGTTCTTTGGATTGCGCGGGATCCTTTTCTGTCTTCGATCTCTCTGCTCAATTTCTTGTTGTTTCGTCCAATATCCCGTACGAGCGCAAGTAGGAAACGTAGACCGAAGTCAACCGTTAAGTTCCCGCCGAAAGCATCGAGGAGCTGGGTCTCAGTCTGAGCATCGGCATCTTCCACATAGTACAAGGTACTCTCAAGTAACATAGACTCTTCATCCTCCAGAAAATCTACAACCTTCCGTTGCCTAGTTTCGGTGTTGAGGACTTGACGGATGTCTTCGAGAGCCTTGATGCAACTGGAAATCTTTTCATACCTATGATTCAGCTTTCCGGTCGAGGACATGACAACATGGGTCGCTAGCTTTCTCATCTTATCGGTCGCCTGTGATATCATTGATTCGTTTAGAAGAGCAGACACCAAAGCTAAATTCTCCTCGAACGATTTTCCCCTAATACTGAGCATTAGTTACTTCTTCCTTCTTGAAAAGACAGATGCAAGAAAACACACCTTCCATAATCCCATTCTTTTGTGAAGAAGCTGTAGATTTCTTCGCTTATTGGTATAATCCATGGAGTGATATTTACCCATCTCACTTCTGTCATTTCCCTTTTCAAACTGTTAGAAGACAATAGCTACGGTCCGTCGAACAGTACTTACGTATTTTTGTCCTCCGTATGCTCGTGAGGATTTTTACAGATCAGTACACGAGCAACAAGATCCTGGCTCCTAGTCTTTCGCTCTGTCTTGCCCTTTGCACCAACTTGGGAAGCGGTCCCGACGGCTTCATCTTTGTATACTTTCGCTGACAGGTACTTAGCCTGTACGGAAATCACCTCCTTATCTGTGACCAGAATGCTTGCAATGGAGTCCAGTGTCCTGCTAAGGAGCGTAGACTTGCCTTTTGGTGCGCTCCGTTCTTGGTGCTGGGTAATCGAGTGCTGCAAGTCCACGCTTTCAGACTCCTTAGGCACGACATATTCGAGCGAATCGAGGAGTGTGGTGATGGACATGAGCTCCTCACTGCACAATCTGTACTCATTCTTATAGGCCTGGAAATCGATGACTTGCGGGGTGGCGGACATTGTCGGTATGGTCTGTCTACGCCTCGAGGATGGAGACGAGGAAGACTGAAGGACGGCGCGTGGCCTTGTGCCGGTTGTGGTGTTTGGTGAGTAAGCGGGTAGTGAGAGACAAGATGTAGATGCGTTCGTTTCTACTGTGAGGGCCACCGAGCGTGAGGATTGATATTTAGGATGGTGGAGATCGAAAGGTAGGCGGAGCGAATCGATAGCAAGGTGGGAGGATTGCGATGGCGAGGAGCTGAGGTTGGAGAGCGACCGGTGCGAGCTTTTTGGATGATCTTGACAGTGCTGAAAGAAGTAGATTAGCGGATGTCGGTTTGCATCAAAGCGAAAACTGACCTTCTCGCGAGCTCGACCAGGCGTGAGCTTTCCGGATGGTGGTCGGTGTTGATGGTGAGTTTGACGAGCTCAAACGGGGGGGTCGAACAGTGTTGAAGCGGCCGGTCGCAGCGCAGAAGAGAGTGAAATTGGAAATCAGTTTGCGGGCCAAAGTAAGAAAATTCTCTTCTGGGAAATCTGCGATGAAACTGTTGGGTGTGGCACTGGCTGGAATCGGCTGGAATCTCCGAGGGAGATGTTGTGGTCGAGGGCCTTGAGGTTCCCTCTTTGTCCAAATCGGTTCGGTCCTAGCGCCAAGATCTCTTGACATATCGCTAGAGGCGGCCGTTTGGTCTGCAAAGGAGCCCAGAGCTCAACCGCGAGCGCGGTCTGCGAGCTTCGAGGTCTCATTTGCAACCTATGGCTTGTATCTCTGGCTATTCTAATCAGTCACAGTATTATTTCAGAAATCCGTCTGTAATTCTGACATACGTCACGTGGTGTACCTAGAGCTTTGAATTGGACTAAGCGCGCACGCATTTGCGCTTGGTGTCCCAATCTGGTAGTTATTCCACACCCTAGTAAGCACATGGTAGCTGGCCATGTGCAGCATAAACTTCGCAGTGAAAAGCTCCTTAGGTGAACCTCTACTGATCTAAACAACACTAGCAAGCGCAATCTAAAGGGCACCCAACGCCAAGGTTACTTGCCTCTACTCTAGCAGCTCCACTCACACCAGGCAAACGTTCCAATACCTGCACAAGTTCCTCAAAATTCGCATTCTTCTCGAACCAAAAGGACAATAAGCAGTACGTAGAGTTCTTTTGAGACTGTGTTCTTTCCCATACGGATACCTCCATCTTGGTTGATTTTAGCAGTGACATCCCTGCTTCCTTCACGATCACGCGCTCGATCTCAGAATCTTGACACTCGCTTGTCATATAAACGATGATTCTGTCATCATAGTGAGCAGCTTGGGTGCATTCCATATCTGGTTGTCTCCTGCCGCGGATGGCGCGAAAGATACCGCAAGAGACATTTCCCATCGTTGCGTTTGCTTGTCGGTTCGGAATGTGGCAAATGGTAGTTGATTATCGTATCCCAGTGGTACTCAAAGGTCTCAA
Source organism: Ascobolus immersus RN42 (assembly GCA_003788565.2). Classification (NCBI taxonomy): domain Eukaryota; kingdom Fungi; phylum Ascomycota; class Pezizomycetes; order Pezizales; family Ascobolaceae; genus Ascobolus; species Ascobolus immersus. The sequence goes on along the minus strand of ML119657.1, from coordinate 407,794 downwards.
GCTCTTGGCGAGACTCTTCCCTCTCAAGGATTCTAACTAGAGATTAGCAGATAGACTAGGTGGTTATGGGGGACGCTCGTACGTGGTTGCGAATGGAAAAAGGCGCGGGCGTGCAGTGCAGTTTGAGGTGTGCCGAAAGGTCGCTTTCAGAAGAACAGCGATTCGTTGAATAGGAAGAGAGATGTACTTCTTAAGCACTTTGGCAGGAGAGCCGATTGATAAGTTGATCTGCGGAAGGGGTGGAAATAGCACCATGTGACTTGCGACGTGTGACCTTCCTTACGAGAGCTGTAAATAATTCTCACGGCGTCCACCAATTCCTTCCATGCTAAGCCTTTCGTAGTAGGTACTCTCGGAATTGCAATATTGCAAATTCCATGGCTGTGATGAGAAGTGCGGTGCAGAAATAGCGATTGGAATGTGTGATCTGAACTATCAAATAAAGAGAACCCACCGGCTGAATTTGAGAGGGAAATAAAAGGGCAGAGATTTGACCACAATTCTGCCATCCCATGCCGTGTGGCTTTCGCTAGCAAACCGTGCTCGCCAATTGCAAGCTCACCCAAATATTTCCATTTTCGGACCCTACTTGCTTAAATAGCTAACGAACGAAACCTTGAGGCAGAAAAAAAGAAGTGAATGGAAAGATATATGATTCACAAATCAGATATATCGATATAGCAATAAAAGCAAATACACATATGGACTCGTCAACAGCTATTAATGAGGACCCACAGAGGGAAGGACGCTCGCAAACTCCCTGGTAGTTGAAATGCATCAAGCTACTTAATATCTGACCTATCTGACGTATCCGAATCTGACCTCCGAAGAACAGCTGGCTGGATGCATCAACGTCATAGACAAGTAACCATAGTCTCCTGGATTCATTTGTCTTTCAAATGATTGTCAACAGAGCGCTCCACCTTCTTTAATTCCTCCAATGCCTTGGAGAAGCGGGTGAATGCACGTTCCGACTGCAAAGAGTTAGGATTGAATTCGTCACTCCAGCGTCGCAAGGCCTGTTGAGCATCTGGGTCTTCGATCACAAACAACCTCGGTTGGAGTTTGCCTCCCAATGCTTGCCAGAATCCTTGAATACAACATCTAACAGGCGCAGCAGTCTCCTCGGTGTCGATGATGATGGTTTTGGTGTAGGAGAGGATAGCATAGTCGGCACAGAGACGCTCCATAAGGGCATCGAATGACGGCACATCCTTCATACAAGCATCAACGACTGCTTTGAGGCGGGTTTGAAGCTTTTTCGGGAAAGTGCGGGGAGAAGCGTCGTTGGTGTTTGAGGCGTACGAGGTGTAAAGGTTCTGATGGGTGAGGAAAATAGAGCCATGCGGGGACAATGGAAAGGCGTTCTTGCGAGTGTACTCCTCGATAAAGGGCCCAGATTCTCCGAAGTGGCGGATGATGTTGTCAATATCCTCGGAAAGGCGAAGGACTTCGTGGTATGCCTGTCGGCATCGTTCTGTTGCCTGCTGCATTTGAGGTATTGTGAAGCTTCTGTTTTTGTCGGTCAGCTTAGTGCTCGCATCAAGACTTGGAAGCAGTCCAACAAACGTACATTTGATCCATACTGATGATAAAAGTCCTTTCTGGTGTTGTTGTTTTTCTTTGGGAAGTTGTGTGGGAGTTGTGGATTTGACTTCTAATTTGTGCGCTAAACCCCAAACGGACCAAAAGAATTATACAGAATGAAAGGGAAGCCTCTAGCTCTCCTTCCTCACCAGGAAATACTTAGCAACACCTTACGCTGGCTGCATCGAAGAAACAATCTTTTCTCATACCTTTCGAACTAGCATTCTTTCCGAATCTGTCGCTCCAGAAGTCAACAAACGCCACCTAAAGCTCTTTCGCACGTCGGTTTCGTTTCTCCCACAGTCAACCTTTACGTGTTGTAAGATGACACTGCTGAGCATGAGTACGGCTAAAGATTGGCTTGCTAGGCCATGGTTTGTTTGTGATGAATGTCAGTTTGCCGTCTTCTTCGCGGGCTCTCTCGTTTGGATGAAGTGATATTAACGAACCATAAAGCGCTTTACATGCCCTTGAAAGTCCAGCCCGGAGCTCACAGAGGTCTCCACAGCAACCTCGCTCTCGAGAGGGTGTACCAGCGCGCCCGCTCTGCGTTTAGGGATCACATTAGCAACGAAAATGACGCTGTCTTGTAGGACACCTTCTGCCTTCTCGTGCAGCTTGAACCTAGTACCACGTCTTCTAACCAGTTGATACAGGGCAGTGGGTTACCAGAGAAATCTTGCAGCCTACTTCACCGAAGTCGGAAACGAGCAACAGACAACCGAACCGAAGCTACGTTGGGTTGCTACCAAGAAAATGCTCAACACCATCATCATCATCGCAATTGCGACCTTTGAAGGGACTTTTGCCATTTACGAGACATTCCCTGTCAATGTCGCAAAACCGTTCCTGCCTTGTATGATTGACCTAATCCAAGCCGTTTTCGGGCGACTCTTTGAGATCCTGTTTTTGTGGAGTGTTACTGAGGATGGGAAGAACATGCGCTTTGGATGGGTTTGGTTGATTTTTGGGGGGATCACCAAGGTCTTCCTGTCCTTCTTGAGTGCTGTTAGGGTTGCATGGGACACCCAACCGGAAGAATCGGTTCGTCGTGCTGAACTTCAGCGTCTGCGAGAGGCACACCAGTTAAGCCCAAACCAAACTGAGTTGGTTAACTACGGAAAGGTTACAACTCCAGCTGATTACTACGGCCTCTATGCCGAAGCCTGCATATCGTTGCTAGAGTTTGTGTTGCACGCGGTCAATTTCCCAAGGATGAAGTCACCCGTCGGAGAGTCTTGTCCGTACCCTCTCGGACACCCGATGCGCATGGCTTGGATTACCGGCAGGGGTGAAGGAGGAAGACGGTTGACGGATGAACAAATGACTAGACTCAGTGAGGCAGTCCATCTGGTAAGTCAATAGCCCCATCATCTGCTGAGATGTACGAGTGCCTAACGAGTGATGTTATAGGGCCCAATCTTTCGTCGAGACAGGTAGAAAGCAATGCATCTCTATCATAGAGTAGTCAAATGGATCGCGAAGCCTTTATACTTTCATGGCCCTTCCTACTAGAAGTTTGTACAGCAAGCGCTCTTTTCTTTCCCTTTACTTATTAATGTCTAATATTGTCCCTTCCTATTTTGTTCTTCGTTGGTACCATGGTCTGTTTATTTAGATACACTCATCACGAAAGGGAGACTTCTAGACGCCTAGACAGACACCACAGTTATACAATACCATAACCACAGTTCTTTATCCCCTGTCCCATGTATGGATCGCCGTTTAAGTTTGTACAGAGTAGAATAAGTTGTAGCTATGTTGTCTAAGAATCTATAGCAAGTTTTCCTGTCCAAAGGCACCACCTTAAGTTAAGTAGTAAGTTATAACGTTAATACTTGAGCTAGGTTACTTCGTACTTAATCAATATTAATGAAGCCTGAGAGTTTGACCAACAAAACCAACGAAGAGTCACAATGCTTGCATATATTGGCAGCCGAGCCGGAAGCACCTCCGCAGAGTTCTACACTGCAGCATGCAGTACCTACTAGTACTTGTCCAGCATCCGGCCCCACTTGAACCTCCCAAGAAAACGCGAATCAAGATGACCTTCAGCAAAAGTTACGATTCTCAAGAACCGAATTGCCTGAGGCGTGCCGGAGACGTGCATGAATCCCTCAGGTAAAGCGCATGAGGTGTGTGTGGGTCTCATGCTTTTCCCTGAGGGTGTGGTGGTGGTCGACTAAGGAATAAAGTCTTGGCACTTGATGACCCTTTCGGGATTCCCTGAGGCAAGCTGCAGGCTGAGGCCTTCACTGAGGCCCCGGATAAACGCTTGCCATGTGTTTGGTATTTACTTATTTACATCTTCTACATTATTTCGAGCTGCGGAGTTTAAAAGGAGAAATGAAACCTGGCTGCAGTAGTCACTGAAAACCGCGGCAAGTAGAGAGAGCAAGGCAGAAACAAAGTGACGAACCACAAGACATTAACTGATAAACCGTAGATCGTAGCACAAGCAAAAAAGAAAAATAAACAATAAGATGCCCATTTAACAATGACGAAACCAAATGAGAAATCGAGCAGGAAGCTGCCTTTTGCCTGTACCCTCCGAGACAGGCCCCACATTGCTAGAAATGATCCACAAGTATAAATAAACAAGAGAAGTCCGAAAGTGCTAAAATTTCTCATACCATAATCATTCAGAAAGAATCTCCTTATGCATCTAAACCACATCCGAGCCTATCCGTCTGAATTATCTCCTCGAAAACACCTTTGCGATTCCATCCCCTCCTCCGCTCACGACCCATCTTCCGTCGGAACTCCAGACAACGGAACAGACACCTTCACCCCGCAACAACCTGTGTGAGGTGATCTCCTGTGCACACAACCGTGTCTCTAGGTTCCAGAATCTCAGTGAGGCATCGTGGCCGGCTGACACTAGTTCTTTTCCGTCGGGTGAGAGTGCCAAAGAGGCTATCGGTGACTGGTGCGCGATCATGCCGTAAGAGGATTGACCTACAAAGAGTTAACAGAAGCCCCAAGCAATAGAGACTAAGGGAGCTTACCACTATTAGCATCAAAGAACCTGATATACTTATCCTCGTGCCCACTGTACACAACTCCAGCAACACCCTTAGCACTGCCAGTAGCGGTCGCCGCATCACCCTCCTCTCCCGTCTCCAAGGGCAATGCGCTAGCCACAATACAGTTCACGCCGGTTGCCTTAGTTCCATCGTACGTCTCCATGCTGAGCATTCCCACCACTTCTTCTCCGGTAGCAGTGTCGTAGACGATAATCTCTGCATTATCGTACGAGACAATAAAGTTGTTACCAGTAATTGAAAGAGGGGTAATACAGGTAGGAGAAGGAAGAGGACCATCACCACCGCGCTTGATGGTGGATAACAGACTGTAAGTGAACTCCGTGAACTCCGGGACCTCAAGCTTCTTAGACTTGCGGCCAGCCAATGACAATCTGGTTGAGGCGAATGGTGAGACGGGTGCAGTAACGCTCCAGATCTTTACTGTTCCGTCTGCTGAGCCACTTGCAAGATATACCGACTCGCTCGGCTTTCCAACGGGCAATGCTGAGGAGCTCGGTAGTACGCATAATGTCCACACAGTATCGGTGTGCCCCTCAAGGGTGGCTTTGGGGTCGACCCTTCCCTTCTGCCAAACCTTGATGGTCGAATCCTGTCCTCCGGAGAACACCCATCCGTCCGAATCGGCGGTTGGGCAAGCTGCCAAGGAGGTGACGATTCCCGCATGGCCTCTGTGAGTAAAGTGGCTCTGAACATCGATATCTGTCTGGGATCCATGGTATGTTCCGGGGATATTCCAACGCTTAATAACGCCATCGTCACCGGCTGTACAAACCTCCGGCTCTGCTGCAGTTCCACCACCGGTGAAGCAGACGGCACGAATAACGTCGAGATGGCCTCTCAATGCAAACCGGACCTTGAAGTTTCCATCATTCACCTGGGTGTTCTTAGCATCCGCGGCATGTCCAGTTCTAGCATTTGCCTCTTCCTGGTTGTGGTGTCGTTCCCGCTTCGATAGCGAACCCTTCCGACCCTTCCCAACTGAAAGACGAGAACTATGCTGCTTTGCGTTTCCACCAGTGTAGCCCAGACTGTCACCACCCTTCTCTTGGCCGGCTGGCTTTGCGTTGGCATTATTATTGCTGTCGTCAAAATCCCAGTTGTCGCCATTATCGGTGGATGGATTGTCAAACACAGAGCCCTTCAAAGCCGCAACATTTGAAAATGGGTTGTTGTTATCCGACATATCACTGGAGTAGATCGAGCTGTTGTTGAAAATGTTGCTGCGGTCAGACGAGTCAGAGTAAGGGTTAGCACCGGCAATTGAAGATTGATATTGCTTGTATTGGTTGCTGTCATTGAGATGGCGCGGGTCTTGCTGCTGAAGGTGATGCATAGAACCGGTGGAATAGTCTGGCGGAGGTTGAGGGCGTGGTGGTGGATGGCTTGGTGGTGGTCCCTGAGGATGCAATAGTCCCTGCCTTGCCTGCTGCTGCATGAACTGGAGCTCGTCATTCGAGTATTGACCTTGCTGCTGGTGCGGGTGTTGTCGGCCTAGCATACCAGGCATTGGTGCCTGTTCCATCGACTGAACCGGTGCTGGGTGGTTCGTAGGCGTGAGAAGATAGGTGATTTCCTGTATGCATTTCTCGAGGTATGCCTTGCTCTTTCCGCGCGCAACATCGGCCTGGATCGAATCGCTGGGGAACTGTTCTTCAGTGAAGGTTTCTGTCACGTCTTCTGCCAGAGGGTTAGCACGTTCCAACATCGTCTCCCGAGACCTGCCACGTACTTTCAGATTCTTCCTTCTCTCCATTAGTCACCCCATTCGACTTGTTCTTGCTCCTTTCTTGTTTCAATGCGACCTCCAACATCTTGACTCGCTGGAGATAGGCTTGCTGCAGACGTTTGGCGGCTCGGTTGTCTCCTTCCATCTTTGCTATCCTGGCCTTCATGTCCGCTCGTTCAATCTCCCATGCATTCCGGTCCCGCTCATGTCGATGCCATTCAGTTTGTAGAAACCTCATAACTCCTGTTCAACCTCCCGAAAATCACCGGTCAGCACAGCACTTGATAGTGGAAGCGGACAAAACTGCGGGATCCTCTCCATCAATGTTGGGACGAGTAGATCCATCAAGCAGCTGCCGCGGAGGCTGGCATGCGCAAACCTTGCAATGTGTATTCCGTTCCAGCATGTTGCTGTCCGTTTCCATTCTGTTGAAGACCACCACCGTTGACACTGCCGTTGTTGCTTCCACTACCATCCTGGCCCTGCGCGGAAGGCGACTGCCACGCCATTCTCACCGCGAGAAGAACTGGCTTCCGCTTCCTAGATCAAAGATATGACGACTCCTCCGAAAAGACTCTCGTGCAGTCGACGTTGTTGTTATTTCCAGGCGGTTCTCGTTTTTCGCGTTCGGGTATGGGCCGGGGCTGAAGCCAAGTTAAGAAGGAAAACAAGAGAAAGAGAGCCGGGGAAGGAGGGTGGCCGGGTTACGTGAAGGAAGGTGAGTTGCGAGGGTTGAGGTCGCGATGTGGGATGTGTTTGGTCCTGGCGCTCTTCCCAAATATCGATGTGTTGCAATGATGTTGAGTGACGGGTGGATTTAGCGAGGGCAATAGCCGTGTGTTTGAAAGGGGTATGGTTGGGGGCAATATGCTGGATGGCTTCCGTCACCTTAAACTGGGGATGCTTTGGACTAGGGAAAGCTTGTTGTAGGCTGCTTTTTTCGATGGTTGTTGCGGTCGCAACTTCCAGTCGAGATCTGCTTCCAAAGAGATGAGGACCAACACTGATGATGCGTTAAAAACGGACGTGTTTTTGTTTGGTGGTGAGGTTGGTGAGGGCCCAAGGGAAGAAAAGTTTTGGGGTCAGAATACACGGGAGATGGTTCGTTGGGAATGAGAATGCGATCCTATGGCCCAGTCCTTCTTCGATCTCGCTTTACCTCCACGTGATTGTCCAGTAAGATGGAAACAAAGAAACGTGAAAGGACACAGTTACGTTTTTCCTCTTCAAGCCTCCGTTGGGTGCGCGAGCCTCTCTTTAATTTCAGGTCCCGACTTTACCTCTATCGGAGCTCAGGGTTTTGCAGATCTGCTCGAATCACGCTTATGGACGTTGATTATTTGCAGCCCTCTTTACTCAACTGCAAGTCTGAAATCATTTTGTTACCGCCATCTCATATGTACTGGATTTTGCCCTTATCGCCCGCCAATTTAAACTCTGCGTAAAGAGATGAGCTTCGGCGGCCTTGGATGAATTCATCGGCGGGGAACCGATCTCATGATGAAGTCTTAAAACGCAAAGCTCAGGCCACAACGCTTACTGACCTCTGACGTTTGGTTACGCTAGACTCCGATACCAACGACTCGAGAGTGTCAACATCTCAGTTTTGTACCTATCGTGACCGTCTCAGATACCTACGATACCAGTAGGCTCTACCATTGCGCCTTCACTGAGACACAATCACAACCAAACCATTTGAGACCTTCCAGCTTCCGGCGTCAACAGCTGAACCTCAATACAGCTTGCCACCAGTCCGAGACTCGGAGTGGCTGGCGACAGCGTCTATCAGAATCGTTCACAAGTCGAAAGGCACAACGTATCACGGCAGATTACATCTCATCAATGGAAACAGACATGGCTGCACGGGCATGTGGTGGAGTACGAGTACAGGTACGTTGTAGTGTGTCAAGGTCTCAGTGATTGAGTGAACTGTCGAACGCGAACGCTTCTGGTTCTCGAGGCGGATTCGGAAGAGACGGTTTGCACTGAGACATCCAGAAGCCAGCAACGTCGATTATACTTGTACCACAACAGCTGTCAGCAATGAGAGCGTTTCTCCAAATCTTGCAATGTAAATTCACAAAGCCATTTCCAAGTATGTAGCGTGAAGTATCTTAACCAAAGGAAGCCTGAAGCTTCCACTGAAGGGAACGTCGAATCCTCCTCCTCTTCTCGCAAGTGACATCTGCCAAGCCACTACCACGTGCTAAGCTTTTCCCCAAACGCCCCGCCAAAACCCCACCAAACCACCAAAGCGAGCTCACCGTCAAGCCACCAACCAGCCTTATCCCTGCCGCCATCACCGCACCTCACCTCCGCATCCTCAACCGTTCCTCCACCATCGCCAACATGTCCGACCAACAGCAACAACAAGTCTCACCTGCCGCTCTCCGCAAGCAACAAGGTCCGTCTCCCAGCGCCCTTACTTCCTCGACCTCATTCCTCTTCCCCAATTGGCTTTCCAGAAGCTATCGGGGAAAGGCAACCGCTTGTCTGAGTTCGGCCCGTTAATCGACCTGCGCAATCTCTAGAACTCCAGAACGTCTACTCCAACTACAAGCAGACCCTCCAGACCCTCGCTCAGAAGATTGGCGAGGTCGAGGCCGAATCCGATGAGCACCGGTACGACTAGCCTCCGTTCCCTCCTCGCTTGCCTACTTCCGCTTTCAGACACGCATACCAATCTCCCCCCCTTGCCAGGGCCGTCCTCAATCACCACCCGCCCGCTTCCAACGGAACGATCGCTTCGATCCTTAGCTAACAATGTATAGCCTTGTTCTCGATACCCTCACTCCCCTCCCCAAAGAGCGGAAATGCTTCCGACTAGTCAACGGCGTGTTATTGGAGAAGACTGTGGGCGAGGTGGTGCCGGATTTGACGACGCAGAAGGAGGGATTGGCGAAGGTTTTGGAGACGCTTGTGAAGGATTACAAGAAAAAGGAGAGCGAGTTGGAGCAGTGGAAGAAGACCAATAATATCCAGGTTGTGCAAAGTTAAGCGGATTAGGGGTAGCTGGTTAGGAATATGTCGGGGTTGCATAATAGAGGTCGTTCTGCCGAGAGATGCCTTGTAAGCCAATTGTGGGACATGGTCAGTCAATCATCACCAATGACAGAAAGCGCAGTCAAAGTGAAATTAAAGCAGAGGTCGCTTGATCTACTGAAGTGCATGAGGTATTCTAGTATACGAGAACTTTTCCTATCCTTGAACGCCATATAACAAACTCGCTCGCCAACTATACATCAGATTCATTTCAATGCAACAAAAATGGGATGCCTAAGCATCCTTGAGGTTCAACTTCTCAACCTCCAACTGCTCAACAGCATCACCAGAAGCCTCAGCGGCCTCAGCGGCCTCCTTAGACTTGAACCCTTCGAAATACTAGCACAAATTAGCATTCCCCTTGCCAATCGAAAGGAAAACCTTACCTTTTTCCGAAAGAAGTTCAACTCATCCACACTCTCCTTCTGATCCTTGCTCGCTACATATTTTTTGTTCTCCCTCCTCTCCTCCCAAGCCTTCATATCAATCTCATCCTTATTCCTCCTCCTATAAGCCAGTAACTGCCGACTCCACTTGTTGAAGCTCTGTATACACACTGCAACCTCCTCCAACGCCGGATGACTCGGCCTCCCAAATTCAACCAAGTCTTCGTTAGCCGTCGGCATCCACATCACCAATCGACCCCCATCCACCAAGTGCTCAGCTGAAAAGTCGAGAATGTCGTCTAGCATCTGTACAAAACTGTAAGGTTTCTTTGGCGGGACATAGTCAGGCTGGAGATGGCGGGGTGTACCGTCTCGGTAGATGACTTCTTTGGTTTTTGTGGGGTCGCGGTTGCCGAGGACCTTGAGGCCTTCACGCACGCCGTAGGGAGGATCACACACGATAGAGTCCAAGAACTGCAGGCCCGGGCGGACTGGCGAGTTTGTAATGTCTGCGGTGAAGACATCGCCAAAGAAGGATTTGAGGTTGTAGTGCTGGTAGTTGCCGACGACACTGCGGTTCTTCTTGCCTCTGACCTGGCGGCCGTCGATGTCTGAGCCGAAGGAGATGGAGCCGTAGTGCGAGCATGCTATCAGGAAGGAGCCGGTTCCTGCAAAGGGGTCGTATGCGAGTTTGGCGGGGCCACAGAGGGCAATGTTGGCGGTGACGAGGGTGAGTTCCGCGTCGAAGGAGGTGGTACCAATGTATGGGCGCTTCTTGAGGTCGTATTTCAGTGCTGCAGAGCGGTTTCCGGTGCCGATCTGACGGCCAAGAAGAATGAGGTCGGGACTGTCGAAGGCGCGAGGAGGGTTCACCGAGTTGTCGAAGCTGTATTCCTCCATTACAGCGAATTGGAGGTCGGCGTTCTTCATGCGGATTGGGCCGTCGAGACTTATGTAGCTGAAGGATTCGACGAGGTTTCGGTGTTGGTCGCCGGGACGCTTGCCGAGGAAGCATTCGATCTCGAACTTGAAGGGCAGCTTGTAAAAGTCGTCGGACCACCAGCCTTGGATGCGTTTACAGACGTCTTCGTGGATTGTTGGGTAGTCGGTTCCGGAACCCCAGAGCTCGAAGATGGATTTTGCGAGGATGGATCGCCGAATGAGGACGTTTGCCTTTTCGGGGTGCTCGAGTTTGACTATGGCGTACGGAGACTGGCCTCGTTAATTGTTAGTCAGAGACAAGGGAATGACAATGTCGAGGGGCGTATGATTGAGAGAGTGAAGCCTACCTGTTCACTGTACTTGAGGATCTCCATCTTCCCAACACCTTCAATCTCGGCCAGAGCCTGCAGCTCCGCCAGCCTGAAGGTTGTGTGCCATTGCGCAAAGTAGATGATGAACTCGTCTGGCTTTTTTGCGTCGGGGGCAAGCTTTCTGTTGCTTAGGCGCTCTTGTGCTTCTGTCGAGAGTACCGTCGCAAAAGGGTTCGATGTCGTAGATTCGGATGCCATGATGCAGGGTGTTTTGTTTTGAGTCGAGGTTTTCCCTCATGCGAATTTAAGCTTTTGGTCTTAGTTTAGCTTGATGGTGGGGCATCTCGCATCGCGGGGCAACCGTTGCCAAGACCGCTTCCTCGCTCGCCCTGGACGCCTTCGTCGCGGTGATCCTGGATGCTACGCTTTCTTCTCCTTGCGGGCAACTAACAACATTTCAATGAAGACTGGTGATTCACCAACACATGGGATGGCATGTTGTGATATAACATACAAGGGTTTTTACTATTACTACTAACGTATCCGCTTACATATCCGTCCTTCCTTCACTTCCGTCCTCTAAACACCACACAAACCAGTGACATCTCACAATTCTGCAGGGCAACTTCTGCAAAGAATTCCTCCCGTCAATCACTACCCACTTCTGTGCAACGGGACGCGTCTCAAAATCTTCTTTCTCACGACACCTTCATCCCCAACCACGCTTATCTCCTCCTCCACATACTTTCCTTCGTCACCAGGGTATATTTGACGCCTCGAAAGGGACCCAACCTCGTAGATTTCCTCCCAGCCAATTCCTCTTGCCCAAGAAAGCTCGTCGGTATCAATCTCCTCGCTTATGCTCGAGTACACTTCCTCCACGAACCGATCTCGGAAGCCCTTGGATACCCACTTCTCTCTGAACAATAATTCCGCCACACCCCACCGTGGTTCACCTCCTTCACTGTCATGATTGTCTTGCTGGGCATACTGACAAATTCGTAGGTTGGCAACAAAAAGCTCATTCAAATCCATGGTGCGAAGATAACTGTAGTCGTAGTCCAGGCTCTTGCCGTCTGGTTTCAACTGGATGAAAGATGCGAGGTAGCGTATGGTAAAGGTTGCGGTCTCGTTCGCCTCCATTTCCCTTTGCAGATACATTCTCCTTCCGTTCCGTTGGGTTTTATCTTGGAAGTCTTCATAGCTGAGCTTCGGGAAGATGTCTGTGTTGTTGTGAGCGCACCTTTCCCAGGTGCGGTAGTCGACCATAGTATCGTCCTTGTCGAGCCATTTCTGCTCGGATTCGGGAGAGTGATCCTCCAGCATAGCAAACTCATGGTAAGCAAGCTTGATAGGTCCTGGCAGGCTCTGAACATCAGAGGCAGCGTTATCAATGGCCAAATCGACGGCCTGAACATTGGAATCGGAGGAGGCCTCTTTCCATTTTTCGGAGAGCGGAAGGCCTAATGCAGACCGAACGTTTTGCCGAATGAGAAATTGGCGTAACGGCAGCGGATAGGCAGAGGCATGAGTGAGGGAAAGATTGCGTTGGGTGTGTGGGTGAGGTCCGCGTCTGGGATGCCAATAATAATGTTCCTCCCACTCATCCGCCTCGTCTCCCTCCTCATCTGAGTCGGACCAGTTTTGAGTTATCTCTCCGATGTCGGGTGAAGAACTGCGCTCGGAGAGTTCTGCGATGTCTTGGATAGTTGCCATCGCGGTGGTGCTTTGGTTTGTGGGGGATGTCTCTGACTGTATGTGGGGTATCAGATCTTGTTTGTTCGTTTTCGAGGAGCGGTCTTGCTTTCAAGATGCGTCAGCCCTGTGCGGTGATGTCGAATCTGCCAAGAAAGGGCGTTTGGGGCAAGCGCAAGCGGCCGAGCTGTCTCCAGAAGGGGCAACGCTTCTGCTAAACAAGGTTGATATTTTCCGAGCGGTGCCTGACGAGCCATGTCCAGAGATCTCCAAGAATCTTCTCGACGACATCCCTACTGGCCAACTCGTATCCGTATGTACGAGTACTTGCGGCCCACACCCGTTTCTGATTTGCTTCCCTTTATTCTGGGTCCCAACATCCAACGTCCCAACGAGAATATTCGAATGCAGGTTCTAGCGAGGTTCCGTGAGAAAGCCATGATATCTTCTCAACAGGACCGATTGGTTGTTGACAAGTTAACTATAACGGACGGCTATGACAGCTATTTCGGTAATTTGAAGCAAGGGGATTCACGAGCTTATCCGACCGGGAGGTTGAGTGCCGCTCAAAAAGATGTATAATATCGACATGAGTATGGCTCGACATTACAACTGCAGTTACCCTTAGGCGTCATCCCGCTCGCTTCACTATCTTATTCGAACCTCCAAAGCTGAGAACCTTGAAGGATCAACTGCGATCCATGGATCCTTAACGGGTTGAGGAATAGGCAACAAGCCAGCAAGACATCTCGATTGTCAAATACCGGATAGGGACGGCGATCCCACTAATTTAGCGGATGCTTTTCATCTGGACCCTCTCGTCTATCGATCTTGACCTTGGACGTGGACAACCACGCGTTAGCGCACGGTGCCTTTGGTGTGCGCATCTCAGGTCAGTCCAGTCTTATACGGCCCGGGTTACTCCGCAGGTCGGTGGGTGGACCGCCTCCTGCTTTGAATGGAATGCCCCACGTAAGATAAGTATCACCACTCCTTCTAGGCTACAGGAAGTAACATCAACAAACAAAACATGAGACTTCCCGCAAGCTTTTATATCAACTCGTAAATCCCTTCAGACAAGGGCATACAAACGGTCCCGAATCTTCAGCAAAGAGTTACGATACCAAATCATTATCGCAAGGATCAGCAAATCGACTTGCACCAATCAAAACTCACCCCACCAGTACCGAAGCGAAACATTCTGTGGTGCTCGTACTTATCGGAATCGGCTACCTAGAACCTTTTACGCCTCTGTTACCTCATAGTGGAACATCCTGAGTCACCAAAGAACCTTGACAGGTCTCGTGAAGCCATAAGGACCAGCCTCGAGTCTTGGAATTTGTGCCTTCAGTTCAAAAGCGGCCTGCCCCCCAGCTGGCCAGACTAACCCTACTTCTACAACACCTGGACTCGGAAATACTCAGTCGACGATAAAGATGAGCTCTTGCAAGCGACGTTGTTGCGGAAGCGGTGTCTCAACGGTGGGACCGCCGGCTGTTATCGAGGATCATGTTATCGGTCACGACTCTGGCTCCATTTCAAGACAACCATCTGGGCATGATTCCATTACAACGGAGACGATCGACCCTGCATCTCACGCCAGCTGCGACCACGACAACCATGACCGCAATCATACAAGACAAGAATCACCTAGCGATTCAACCTCAACGGAAGGAAAGGCTGTGGAAATAGCAATATGCTGTGATAGTAGTCCTACCGGCTGTAAATGTACCAGTATGTACAAACTATCGTACCCCTTTGGCTCTGAAGTGCTAACCAGGCGATAGATGATTGTGCTGTTCAGTTCGCAGCTTTCCTTTGCCAGCAGGAATGCAAAAAGAAGGATCGGGTGGATACAAAATCAATTGCCGAGTCATGGTACGTGGAAGATGAGGCGGAGCAGGCCAAACATGATGGACATGAGCATGGAGCTGAACACCGACACGATCACAATCACGACCACAATCACGACCACAATCACAATCACAATCACAATGATCCTGGGAACGGACACGAGCATGGGCATGGACATCGACACAAGAAGGACCACAAGCACGGCCACCGCCACGGCAATGAGCATGGGCAAAAACACAACCACAAGCATGATGAGAAGCACGACCACGACTACGACCATGAACATGAGATTCACCACGAGCATGAGCGCGAACACGATCACGGCTCTTCCAATACTAGCTCAGAGTCAGTGCCAGACCCCGAAAAGAACAGCCGCCAAACGAACTGCTGTGACTCGGAAGGCTTTGACAGCGCCGAGGATACTTGCTGCGAAGATGGCTCGGGTTGTGAAGATGACCATACCGACGGATGCTGCGATGGAGAGGACGATTGTTGTGGCGAAGAGGACCTGAAAAAGACCCAGATTCATGCCACTGTTGTTGAAATACATGGCGCTACAGAGCCCTCAAAGGATCTGCCTGCCCAATACGCCAAACCGATTCCCGACTCTGTTACTCACCATCATCACAACCTACGATATCGAGGAAAAGCTGGAACTGAGCCCTGCAAGAAGCATATGGACGAAGCATTACAGCGAGGCCTTGCGTCCTTAGACAACACTGGAGAATCACCAGAGGCCAAACCGTGTTTTTGCCGTGTCATAGTGGACATGGCTGCAAGTTCATCGGTATCTCTGATTAAACAGTGTTGTGATCTTCGGAAACGCAAGGAGACGGTCTTCCAAGTATGTTGTGATAAGATCCACGCAGTAGCGACCGATGTCTACCAGAGACTAGTGGATCCAGGGGCCGATAAGCGGAGTTCGATCTGGCAGCTGGTAATGTCTGTCGGTGGTATGACTTGCTCAGGATGCTCAGACAAAATGGAAAAGGTACTCAAGGCAATCCCCGGCGTTGATCCTGAGACGGTCAAGGCCAATTTCTTGCTAAACAGAGCCGAGTTGTGTTATGACAGAGACATCATAGAAGATGGATCTGATTCACTCCGTACTACGATACGCAAGAAAGCTGGATTCAAGTGTGACGTACTGTTTGAAGAGAAATTCGAAAAGGGAGGAATGTACGCTGGGAAATTGACTGTCAGGACAACAAACAGCGATATTGAGGCTTTCAAGCAAGAAGCATACAAGGGAGTTGGAAAGGTGTTTGCCCGTGGTGAAAAGGGTTTGGACGGCACGGAACTGTTCTGCATAGAGTACGATCCACAGACTATCGGGGCTCGAGTTGTTCTCGCCAGTAGCAATGGCACCCTCGACAGAAAGCCGGGGCAGAATGAGGAGAGTCAGCAGAAGCGGGCCCAGTCTTACAACCGACAATATCTCCGAACCCCCTTCATTCGAATGATATTTGCGGCAATCTTTACAATTCCAGTCATTGTCCTTGCCTATGCACCCCTCAAGCAAGTTGCGACCTTGACAAAGCTGGCAATAGCGCTGCCGTTTGCCACATTGGTCCAGATGTCTGCCTATTCGATTTACGCCAATGCATTCAGATCCATCTTCTTCCAGAAAGAACTCGATATGGATGTCCTGGTGGGTATGTCGACGACTGCAGCGTACGTTTACTCGGTTGTTGCCTTTGGCTTCGAAGTGAACAAGAAAGTCAACGGCAAGCCATCACCATTGGGAGATAAGGAGCCGCTTTTCGAGACCAGCACCATGCTCATCACACTCATCTTTATCGGTCGATTCCTGACATCCTGGGTTCGATACAACGCTACCAAGGATGAAAAGTCACTCGATGAGTTGCAGAGGACCGATGTCCATCTAAAAGGCCAAGATGAACCCATGGACGCTAGACTGCTTCACTATAACGACATTGTAGTTGCCGACACGCACTCTGAGTTTCTTGTCACAGATGGAGTTGTTGTGGGTGGAGAGGCTGAAATCGACGAATCTATGCTGACCGGAGAACCGCATCCACTGGTTCGGAAACGTCGAAGCCCAGTCCTAGCAGGCTCAAGGATTGTCAAGGGGAGAGTAGAGTACAGGGTTACTCGTCTACTCCATGAGAATACAATCAGTTGCTTGCGGAAGCTGGTTGATGATGCTGCTGGTTCAAAGTCAAAGACTCAGGACTTGGCCGATGCTATTGCAAAGGTGCTTACTCCTTTGGTCTTTGCCATCTCAATGGTCATATTTCTTATATGGACGTTGGTTGGGATATACAAGATGGGAAGAACGCCTTCTGATGCTGTTGTCGTGGCGATAACATTTTCGATTGCTACATTGGCCATCTCTTGTCCATGTGCTTTGGGTTTGGCAGTACCTATGGTCTTGGTGGTCGGAACGTCTCTGGGGAAGAAGTATGGCATCATCTTTAAGTCCCTTTCGCTGGCGGAGAAGTCGAGCAAGATCAAGCATGTTATCTTCGACAAGACTGGTACCCTAACAAGTGGAGTCCTGAAGGTTCACTCTCACAAGTTCTATGCACCCGAGACGGAGATGTCAAGCTTGAAGAAATCTATCTGGTATCTCACGGGAAAAGACCGCCATCCAGTGTCTTCAGCAGTGGCACAATTCCTATCCCATGAAGACAGCGAAGAGAAGTCGTCTCACACCGGCACTGTCAACTCAGTCATCGGCAAAGGTCTTGAACTCACACTCTCAAACGGCTCCATTCTCCGCGGCGGATCTCCAGCCTGGGCATCTCCCACTGCTCCATCCGATCCCTTCATCCAATCCTCAATCGCCTCCGGACGAACAATCTTTGCCGTCTCTGTCGACAAGACCCTCGTCGCCGCCTTCGCCCTAACGGACACTCTCCGTCCCGAAGTCCACCACGTCCTCGAATCTCTCCGCTCCCGAGGCCTAACCCCCCATCTCCTATCTGGAGACCACAATAAAGCTGTCCTCGAAGTTTCCCAGGAGCTCGGCATCACCGATGACCACGTCCTCTCCTCTTGCTCGCCAGAAGACAAAGCAACTTATATCAACACCCTCGGCCGCGACACTGTCCTCTTCATCGGCGATGGCTCCAATGACGCGCCGGCCCTCTCTTCCGCTGCTATTGGCGCAGCAATGACACATTCTACTGAGCTCGCCTCTTCTGCTGCCCAACTTGGAATCCTAAGTGATAACCTCTACGCCGTTATTATTTTCCTTGACCTGGCAAAACGGATGAGACGCATGATGAGAGTAAACTTTGCCTGGGCGTTGACGTATAATCTTGTTGCTGTTGCATTTGCCAGTGGTGTGTTTGAGGAGTGGGGTGTCCGGATTGAACCGCAGTGGGCGGGGATTGGGGAGTTTGCGAGTGTAGCGCCCGTGATTGTGGGTGGCTTTGCTGTAGGGTGGTGGTTCAAGGGAGGAGAAGAGATGGACGGAGTGTTGACCGAGGGGGCCAGGGTACGGAGTGAGAGGAGAGAGAATGAGGAGGTTTAGGTTTATGGCAGGGTTGGCATGGTTGGACGTTTGGGATGGGCGTTCATTGGCTTGCGAGCAACGTTGTGCTCAATCATGTGTGTTTTATGCGTAATGGGAGTTTTGTGGATTGGGTTTCATTTTGTGGAATGGAATTTGGGCGCGTTATGATACCTTTTTCTTATAACTTTATATTGGATTTGGCATATTATTATCCTGATAGTTGGTTATATCGGATGTTTGTTTAGCAAGAAGTAGTCTGGCTTTATGATGGGAAATGGGTAGTCTTGATAGTAGACGTTATATTGTAGCTCGGAATCAATCTGATTGGAACCTGGTAGCCATGCACTTGCAAGGCCTTGCAAAAAACTTCGAAAGTTCCACAGTAGTGCCGCATTAACTACTTAAGTAAGTACTTCTAAGTACTTAGTAAGAGAAAAAATATAAGATGTAAGCCGGTGCCTTTACCCTTTTCCATTGCAAGTCGACAGCGCTGATCGTCAGGTATACTTCAGGTTATGTACTTCTCTATGAGGAAGTCTCAAGATGGGCAAAAGGATGGACAAACGGGGAGTTGAACCCCGGACCTCCCCCAGGCACCGATGAAAGAGTATACAAGATGCTTCCTGCTAAGGGGGTGTCATACCGCCTAGACCATTCGCCCGATTGATAGTGGAGGAAACCTGAAATAAATTAATTCGAGAACCTCCGGGGAGTAACAGCCTTGCTTCGGGCAGCGGAAACGGCGGCAAAAGTTCACTACTCAAATTTGGCGATATATGATGAACTCCGAGCCTACGAGACAACCGAACGCATACATAGCCAACTATCGATGATTTGTGGCAGCGACTTTCTTGGGACTGTGACACTATTGTCTGCTACTCCACTATCGTAAGAGAGCTTTGTAGTGAGTATGCCTGTACCATAGTGTACATATCTCGTTTTAGAAAGCCTTGGAGTGATTGAATAGTGATATGAGAATAGCTGAATAGCTACAAAAGTTTACCTGTCCAGCCAATATATATGCACCATGCGGTACATCCTTGAGCTCCCAGTCACTTTAGACTGCCACAAAGTGGCGCCTGTTAGCTAGGTATCAAAAACATTAAAAATCATACCGAAGTAATCAAGTATCCGACATGCTAAAATCCATGCTATCCCGTCCCAACTTCAACGAAAACAAAAACAAAAACAGAAACAAAAACCCTGGTATAACAAAACTCTACCAAAAAAGCAAAAATCACAACTTCCAAGTGCAATAAGCATCCTTCACATCATCTGCTCATAAGGCTGGTTTGAAAGAGTCACCACAATGAACAACAAAGCCGAGATAGCAATAATCCTGGCCCACCTCGGCGCATCCCGGGGATTCTCCCTCCCCCTCCGCTCCCTCTCGGCATCATCGATATCATCTGCAGCCTCAATCCTAAGCCTATTCTCCCTACTCATTTGCACCAACCAAAGCCACAATGGCCGGAAAAATGGACGTCGGGCCGCATTGATGGCCGAAACATGCTCCAGCCATGATGCTGGGGGAGTCATCAACGACCTTGCTACAGCTTCCGTCCCTGCTGCCGTTGCCTCTTCTTCCACCGCATTCTCTGCTTCAGGGCTCGTGTACTCGCACCAGCGAAGGTAGGTGTCGAGGAGGATCCACCAGTTTAGGCCGAGCTGGAGTCTGTGCCCTTGGAGGAACTTTGGGCCGGGGGCTTCGTGGAATGGACGGAGGGGCGGGAGACGGTCGAGGCCGAGGGTGGAGAGTCTTCGGGCCGGGGATGGTTGTTGGTGGCTCTGGTGTTGCTGGACGAGGGCGAGAGTGAGAGATTTTCTTTGGGGTAGGCTGGATGGTATGGACGGTTGGCGGCAGTAGTTGGGAGGGATGTGGACTGTAGGGTCATCGTTGGGGGTTACAGTAGCGGTGAGGATTGAGCCGAGGCGGATGAGAGAGGGTGAGGGTAGTGGTGGTTGAGAAGTGGAGAAGAAGGGGCGATCGTAGGAGTGGAGGATGGTGGGTGATAAAAAGAGAGCGGTTCGTAAGGTAGCCATTAAGACGTTATTCGTGATGTTCTAATTGTAAAGTCTGATGGTGTAAACGTTGGTGATGGTAATGTGGTGATGTGGTGAATTGTATAGGTTGAAGCGGACGAATGGTGGAGTGTCGAGGAAGGGCCGTCAAAATGGGGAGAAGCTCATCCTGCCGTATCGGGAAGTAAGTCTCTACGAGTATGTTTGGTTTCCCTATTTGGCAGATTTCACCACAGCAAAAATTGACACCAGAAGAGCGCAACTTGGGGCAAGAACTGGCTGGACCAATGGCTCTATACAGTTTCGAATAGGATGGAGTTGATTCTGCGGAGCCATGCATGGGAACTGAATGCTGAACCTGCCACTTAGCTGCAGTATACTGATACTCGTGGGATTGCTCTGTGTGGTGTAAAAGCAAATTATAAGCTACAGTGGAGTTTTCCAGCATTCTTACACAGTAAGCCGAGAGTGGGTCTTCAGTCGATCGCGAGCTCACGTAGATTGGCTTTCTTTTTCCAATGTTCTCCAACACCTCACGTCTTCAAGGCTTCAGAAGAGGCTTGTTTGACCCAAATCATCTCAACAGTCACAACCGAGGATACCAGAGAGTGGTTGAGCATAGAGACTTGTATTGATATAGAACTAGATCAATCGTCCAAACCGCATACAGAGACATGTTGACGATCCATCCGCCATATTCGAGCCATCCACTTTTAGCCCTCCATTTCAACGTCAGAATCTAACACAGTTAGCCTAAACCCACCTCCACAAACGAAGTGCCTACCCTCTCCCTCCATCTCCTCTTCTTCATCCCGTTCCTCCTCTTCCTCACATCCCTCCTCCCTCACCGGCAACCCCGCCAAATGCGTCTCCAGCCAAACCCACAGCCCATTTGTCGGATGCATCTTACACTCCCTCCCAAACACACCCATCGCCTTGCAATACGCAGCCCTCGCTTTTCCGTACTGTCCGTCTTCCTCAAATACTCGTCCAAGATGCAGATAGGCGTAGCCTTTGAAGAACAAAGGGAGTGGCGGCTCGTCTTGGTGGAGGAGTTGGAGGATGGTATGGTAGGATTGGTAAAGATCACCGGCCTTGAGCTCGCTGCGAGCTTTGTTGATGAAGTAGAGGTAGACGCGGGTGTCGTCGGGGAGGTCGAGGTGAGAAAGGTCCATGGTGGAGGGAAGAAAGGAAAAAGTTGGTATTTGCAAGGAAGGATTTGAGAGGGGAAGAATGTTTGTTGGGTTGTTGCTGGAGAGAAGAGGGAATGCGGGTGGATTTGCAGCGAAGCATTCGGAGAATCTGGTGGATACTTCTCGCATTTTGGTGGAATTTCGCATCATGATGGTTTTCCTCTGGAAGATGCGAATGCTTTGCGACTTTTGAACGGTTGACTGGTGTTGAGCTGGTCAAAAGCCATTTGACCGTGGTCGCTGTACCTGGGATAGGCCGGGAAGGCGACCAACTCTACCTAATTAAACTCTCTCAAATTCCACCTTCCCTTCAAAACTCATCATGGTAGAACCCTAACACGGTAAAGACTCGACTTCTCTCAAACCGTTCTCAACTGACTTTACACAGAACACCTTACCGTCAGATGTACCGTAGGATATGTGGAGGAGCATGATGGGATTGTTGGAAGTTTGAAACTCTGCATCAGCAACTCGCACTGAAATGCTCACCTAACACCAGTTGAGTATTCCCTTCCCACCTCGAGGCCTACTTCCCCATAAGGCAGAATGTGTAGCAACACTCTCGAGCTCTCCCGATTTCAACGACCCTTTCTCAACATTCTAGCCTCCAACCTCTCCAACCTCCTCGCCGCCAGACTTTTACAACTTTTAGAACATCACGAATAACGTCTTAATGGCCACTTTACGAAACGCCCTTTTTCTATCACCCACCATCCTCCACTCCTCCAGTTATTCTTTATTTCCCACCTCTCAGCCGCCGCAGTCCTCCTCACCCCACATCCACCCCGGCTCGAGCCTCAATGATACTACAACCCCCCACGACCACCACAATACGACAGTCCGCATCCACCCCAACTACTGCCGTCAATTGCGACTTTCCATACCATCCAACCTACCCAGCAGAACTCGCATCCTAACTCTCCTCCACCAGCACCAGAGCCGCCATCAACCTCCCGTCCCGTACAGTCCACCTCGAAGGCTTAGCACCCTCGGCCTTGGCCTCGCCAATCTCCTCTCTGCCCACCAAGTCCGTCCACCGCAAGCAACTACTCCAGGACTCGTCCATCACGAATCCCTCAAGCACGGCCTCTACTGGGAAATTATGATGCGAAAGTACACCCGTCGGTACACATACTACGGTTTCTTCTATGATTTGTTCCTAGCCGTGGCCCGGCTCTTCCAAAGATATAGAGTGGCTAGGCAGGAGCAACTAGAGAGCGAGGATGGCTCGCAAGATTCGCAGGCAGAAGATGAAGAAGAGGTTGTGTGGAGGGGAGGGATTGACGAGTGGCTGGAGGGGGTCTTTTGAGGGATGTAACAGGTGCGGGATTAGGAGAAGAAGTGGGAGTGTGAGGATTCAAATTCATGGCGTATACTTACGGTGGTTGGCGCGCGCATTTAGGTTGGCTTGGTGAGCTTTATGAGGAGCAGGATGATGCGGAGGATTTGGATTATTCTTGGTAGAGCTTATTGTTTATGATGAAGTTGGGCAGTATACTCCGTTGAATTAGGTAGATACTCAGTTTTGTTAGATTAATTGTAATTAGCTTGTGTATAGGAATAACTTTCGGATTTTGATGGAGTCTGTGACTGATACCTGTACTGAACTGGACAATCCATCTTATCTTTTGGCAAAGATGTCAGGGTCTGAATTCCTCCGAGTTCTGAAACGCAATCCATTTTCGATGGCAATGGTTATGCTAACTATTTGTGGCCTTTATCTCTCCGCGATAACAATGAAGTTGCTACATGAAACTGAGCAACTCTTCCGAGGCATAGAACGTCATTAATTTAGCGCACTGGCACCCTTCTGGAATGCTTTATCAATCTCGTTGCTCCCATCGGAAGCTGGTGGTTACCACAGGACCTCGTTCGAAACGTTCATGATGAAGACACTTCAATAATAAAGATCACAAGGAGGTGACAAGAAGGCTTGCTAATAGAGACATATGCAAGGGCTTGGTGAGACGTGGGTTCTAGTTGTCGACAACATTGAAAGCTAAAAGTTTCTGCCCGAGGTAGGATTCGAACTCGTGGCTGTTGAAGGTGACAATTATCGTGGAGATAAGATCTCTCGGCGACTGCCCTGGGCTCTTTACCGCTTGCGCCTCCACGATTCAGTTACATACATCTCCCGCACGCCTTCCCGACCATACCAGTACGGCACCTAGCCAGGGCGGCTAGCGGTGTTTTAATAGAGGTACTGTGCAGCGAATGTAAGCAAATCATACTAAAGAAAGAATCTAGGTCCCTGGGAGCTGGTTTACCAAGCATTGCATAAGTATGGTCGGATGGATAGCAGAGAACGTTGTGCAAATGTGTGGAAATCACAATAAACAAAACGACATGCGGACATCAAGCGCACTCTTTACTGTTTTATCAGAGCGCAAATCCGGCCCATGACTGTCATCGCTTCGAATCCCAAAACAAACCTTCCAAAACAAAACATACAGCACCAGGGATTCCCGCGTGGTCACCCACCACAGTACTAACTTGGCTATTAGAAGCTTGACTATGGGAGAGCGGACGGGATCCCGTATATTCTTCAATCTATGGCCGTATGTGATAGCTAATTCTGTAATAATTTACTCACCAGCGTTTTCATCAGATCTTCAACCTCAAGAAGTCTTCGAAGCTTCTGCAAAATAATGATGCAAATGTAGTCCGGACGATAGCTTGCTTATGCGAAACCAACTCGGACTGCTCAACATGCTCAAAAGCATTAAGTAGGTGGCGCCTCGGCCTGTAAAGTCCATTGGACAGATGCTGAATCAGTACGTTGCCGGGGGGTTCTCCGAGCAAGACCATGACGCCACACCTCTTGAGCCCTAAGCCCTTAGTATAATGCACAGACCATAATATTTTCTCTATATAAGCAGTAGCTCCCCACCCCCTCTCAAAAACTCGCTCTCTTTGCCTCTTGGCTTAGATGAGACGGATCTTTTCATGATTGTTTTGCTCGCGAGCAGAACGGTGAAGAATTGATGGTGTTGATCTGATCATGGATAACACCAAACCTTGTTGAGATGCAAGAGAAGGAGGGGGGGTGGGAAACGTTAAAAACACCTCGAGCTCGCCTTCCTTTGTCTTGGCGTAGTTGGGCTTGCCTTCCCCCTGATACCTCTTTGCCTCTTTGCCGTTTTGGCTTCAGATCCGTGTAGGTTCGTTATTTCCACCCCCCTCTGCTACTGGCCAGATGCTAATGATAATACATAGTATCTGTTCTTTTTAGTTTAATCACTAAAATGGATCCATTGGATCCGTTTATGATTATACTTATTTTTGTGCCCTGGAGGATTGTCACTGGGCTTGCTCATACTCTTCTCCACAGTGTCTCTGGTATTACACTGCCTCCAGATGACGCGACTTTTCATCGTTGCTTGGCTTTCGAGTTGAGCTCTGAAGAATTGTTCCACCCTCGTGTGTAATTTTCAGTCGTTATGCGAAAGAAAGGTGAAATAAGGGGTGCCAGGGAACTTAAGGTGGACCAACGGTATCAGAAACATGAACGATTCATACCAAGTGTCGAGATAGATTAGCTGTGGCGGAGTATCAGCACCTTGTTCAATTCCCGAATCTAATGGTATTGTAACAATGCTGACTTTCGTGTTTACGGATCAGTGAAAGCAACCAACCTGAGCTGGAATAAAAGCACGAGGGAGGGTTAGTCGACTCTCTTACTACTTGGGTCCACCCAGTTACCAAGGACATGGCACGGCATTCCGCTCTCACAAATAAATGAATCACATTCTACATCAAAGGTCAGGTGGTGTAGCGGTAGCACTTTGGATTTTGAATGCTGCTACTCCGTGTCCGCAAGAAGCCCGTCGGATGGTAGTATTTGTCTTCCAACAACCTGGGTTCGATCCCCGGCCAGACCTGTGATCTTTTGTGATCTTTTGTGATCTTTTGCTGGCTTCTCTTCTTTTCCAGTAGCAAATCTCGTTAAGATCCTGCTTCTTATTTTATTTATACTTCAAAATATGTCGGTTTCTTATTATTCAAGCTAAAACGCTTTAAACTATACCACGGCTCTTCACCATCACGACTGTTTCCGTCCGTGCACTTTTTTCTTCCAATCTCGTTTCTACTAAGCCCATCCATTCAATGCAAAACAACCGAAAAAAAAGCAACCCAGCGAGTTCCCTCACATACATGCCGTCATTTCAATCCGGAAGTTCCGCGGTAATTGTCAACTCCTTCCAAGTGGATACGCAGAATACCCTTCCTCGGGTCCAGAGCCGAGAACATCCTGTCGATTTCCCTCTGGCCATTCAGGGTATCCCAAGGGATTGTTGTAGTCCATGCTGGCATCTTCGTTCTGTATCCGTATCGATGGTGTCATGGCTTCACTTAGCAGTCCGCTCTTCAAATCGTGCTGAGCCCATAATGCCTGAGTGGGATCTTCCCAGCCCATAGTGGTTGCAGTAGTGTACTGCTGATTGGTGCTATCGACAACCATTCCCTCGGGCTGATTATGCATTTCAGCGGTACCGTCGAATTGGAACAGGGCTCCAGCTTCGTTATTTGCAGTGTACGGACCAGTCTCTCCGATCTGAATGCCAAGATGTCTGCTGAAATAGTATTAGATTCCCATCGTTGCCTACATCGTGCAAGGGGACTTACTCTGGGGATGGGCTTCTCTGCGCAGATCTCTCACTACTCATGTGATACGAGCCACTATCCGAGCTCTCTGAAGCCTTTCTCTTGTCTGATTTGCCTTGATGCTTTGTTAGTAAAGTGCCAATGCTTGCCAAATAAAAGCAAGAGCCATAAAGTAAGGCTTACGGCAATCGCAATTATCATCTTTGCATAGCTGATCAATGATCTCTTGAATCTGGGTCAACGGCACATTCTTCTCCATCATGATCTTTGCGTTCTTGAAGGCCTCGCGGTCCTCGACGCTGATTTCTCGGCTAGCCTTGGGACCCTTCTCCTTGCAGGGCTCAATATGGCCCTTTCTCTCATCTGTGCTGGGAAATCTTGCAAAGCAATTCTCCACAGGGCAGAAATACGCTCGATAGGCAATGCGCACATGCTGACTGATGCACTTGTAAGATTTTGATCTGCAGGAGCTGAAAGAGAGGATGCATACCGAAGCTTACTTGCTCCATCAAAAGTTCCACGACACGAAGTGCGGTGAGAATGATCCTTGGTCAAGCTATTGTGCTTACTGTACGGACAAACAAACTCCGGTGCGGACCTGACAGTAAGGTGGACAGTTCGAGAGTGATCGATTTGTCGAGAGCTGCCACCAGAGCCCAAATTGAGCATGGTCTCGACGGATGAAACAGACGAGTTTCTTCGATGACCACAAGGTCGCTTCTGTGGAGGAGGACGAAGCAAATTATTATCTGCGTCGGTTGCGGAGACGCCTAAGCCCAATGAGCTGCCACCATCTGGCTCTCCAAACATCTTTCTCTTGTTTCCGAAAATCATCTAGTTGAGATGTAAGAATATGATTTAGCTATGCGGAGATACATACCGATAGGTTGTGATGATCAGTGGCCAGTCTGTGTCCCGAGAATGCGCCAAGGCACTCACGCTCCATTAGTTCTTTGAGGCGGTTCAGCTCATCTTCAAAACTCAGGCGGAGCTTTCCCATAGTATCCTCCACAACCTCGTGGACGGTCTTTGCAATGTCATCTTGGACATTAGTCGTGTTCGAGATTTCAGTCGACTTCTCTTCATAGAGCTCTTCCACACATTTCATAACGGAAGCACGAGCTCCAAGTGTGACTGACATGGAAATGATGCTAAGGTTTCCATCATTCAGGAAGCTTAAGGAGGGAGGTGTTTCGGTATGTCGTCCGTCTTCGAATGCCAAAGTGCCCATTAGTTGCTGAAATTGAAACAGAGTCTCCTTCCCAGACGTTCCGCTTGCGAACGCGCCCGATGGACGATGACCGAAGCTGTAGGCGGTTGCTTGTTGCCAAAATCGATGTCGTCGAGTACCAAGTGGGAACGTAAGCAGCGAGAAGCGGCCGAAACTTTTAGAAGCAGACAGGAGGAATGCCTTTCCGTTATATCTTCAACTCGCCCAAAGGCTTTGGAGCAGTTCAGCCTCGCGAAAGGCTCCAATATCGCAGGTTTCGACAAGCTCGCGTATTCTGGGAATCAATGGTCGGATGTCCAGGGACCCCCCACTGTACTGTATTGCACAGCCACTCCGCTCTGATTGGCTGTCGTCGTACAGAGATCACACGCCGCAGCGATCCAGGGCGTGGGATAGCGGAAAATGCGGGGTCAAAATGACTGTCTTGCGATATTTGGGCGTATCGATAATAGAATAGGCAACTTGTTACAAGCGAGAACCTGATCTATCGTCCAAAGCGTCGACCTGTTCACCTGGTATGCCGTCAGTTATATTGCTCGGTAACACCGTTTGACAGTTGATACAATCCGATAGAAGCATGCACGGGCGGTTAATCAACTTTCCTGCTTTCTAGAAGACCGCAGCGTCCGGTCTTTATGTCGGTGCCTAGCACGGATGGTCTTAGACATTGGATAGCTAGTGACGGCTATGAGAGAGCCAGCCGCAGGCTGCGGCTTCCTCACAGGCCCCTACATCGATGAGGGCGAGTTGTCATTGCTTCCCCTCTTCCAAACATAAGATGTAGTTCTCCGGTCAATTCATTCCCTAAATCTGCCTTTGTCCGTCTGCTGTAGAGCCAATCCAGAGGATAAAGAGACTCAGAGCAACAGGTGGACGCCAAAGACAAGGCTTTGCAGGAGCAGTACGTCTACAAAGTACACAGCCATTTGCTTCTGAAAGAAGCTCCATCATTCGTGATTCCTTTGGAGCACTCAAACTTCAATGTGCACTTCTGTAACAAGCAGCCTCGATTTGATGCTTGCATGAGAGTGCTGGGAAGCGCGGAAATGTCCTCAAAATCAAGCAAGCGCTTCGGTACGGTTACCAAATCGGATGAGCTTCGGCGGTAACCTGAAAGAAGACCTGAGGACAGCCAGCCCTTATATACCTCAGGCGCTAGCCATCGACTTCAATACGAGCTCACGAGCTCGAAGCAGTGCATGGTGTCGGTTCCATGATGCCTAAATATCGCCGGTTGAGATTCCCATCATCGGTTCCACACCGCCTTAGAAGTGGTCCGCCAGAAATCCAACGGCAGGTGCGAAATGCAGACTTGCATGCGCATGAACCTCAGGTTGCGATGGCGGCTAGGACGATTTGCATAGACCTGCATACATACATGGCTTGGTTCGTATCGCCAGCACGACGAGACCCCTCCCATAACCACCTCTGTTCGAATACATACCGCAGTAGCCATCATTCAGCAAATACGTTATTACCCCGCCATGCATGTGAGTTAACCTGCAAGCCTTTGAAGCTGTAGGATATCAAGGCTGAGTAAATATCCATACTCTCAGCAACAAAATATGTAGCTTTCCTGTGATTCGGTACAGTTATGGCGGGACGCCCATCCTTGCTTGACCTGTAGCCTCAGGCTGAGTCCAGTGCTAACAACTCCTCACGTACACCGTCGATGCATCAGATGAGTACTCATCGCAAGCCTTTGCTGTTTAGAGAAAGACGATAAATCTGGCCCGCTTGTCCGCCTCCCGGTCAGCGAATACGGAAAATGAATAGAGCGGATAACTACCTCTTTTGCGTCAACGATATTTGTAACGAATCAATTTGATCCTCTTCCTAAGCTCTAATGGGTACCTTTCTAGGCACTTTGTAGAATTCGGCCCTTCTTCACCATGGCGAACCTACTGATTAGCACTGTGATACTGCACATTCAAGCAAACCTCAAACTCGTCGCGTCTTTCAAAGCCATGAATAACTCAGCATCAAGCCAAAATCTCAGCCCCACAGGCAAGCCCAAAACCGCCTTGCACAAATCGAACCCATTCTTCACAAGAACAAGCACTAAAGTCACCAAAACAAAGCGCTCCAGAGCAAGTAGCACAAAATAGATAGATACCCAAACCAATCGCATTACTATTAATCCAGAATTAGCCTCCATCGCTACATTACCATAGATGATTCTGGCCGTATCTATGCCACACAACTCGACAATATGACAGCCAAAACGCCTTGAAATAGACCAATAGGTATACTAGTATAACGCCTCGACAATGAAAAAGTGACAAAAACAGAGGTAAACCAATAGGGACATGGTGAATCAAAATCAACGACGACCTCTTGGTCTTAAAGAGAAATGGGGCGAAGGTGCTGGCGCTGGTGCTGGTGCTGGTGCTGACGATGAAGACGATGATGATGGAGGTGCTTTCTGTTTGCAGTCGGGACAGAGGAAATGATCGGGTCTCTCATGGCCTTTGGGAAACATGCAATCCATATGAAACATTCTCTTTGCACAGTCCTGGAGCCAAGTCAGTATCGCTTCAAAGATGTTTCCCAAAGTCCAACTTACCTCTCCATCACACGCCACCATGCCAAACTTGGTCCATGGTTCTCCACATATACACGGTCCGAAGTTGTCCTCCCTTGGCTTCTCAACCCTCTTCTCATTATTCTCCCGTATCGTCAAGAGCGTTGTTTGGTCCACAAGCTCCCAATCCTCCAGAGCATAGTCACCAGGCATAGGGCGCTCATTCGGATCCGTAACCCCCAAGCCAATACCAAACTTGCTCTTGCCAAACGAACTCCAGCCATGTTCACCTTTCAGCATCTTCATGCATTCAGTCAAACAGCTGGCATCGATGGAATTGCACTGGATCAAGCTAAGACCGAGCTTCCAAAATTCGACAAGGAGTTCAGTTTCGGCAATCTGCTCACGATGCTTGCGGACGAAACGAACGAGAACGGCAGGCATAAAACGAGCGGCAGCAGGTCGCTCTTCAAAGATGTGACGATCCCAGAGTTTGATAAGGCGTTTTTCAGATATACTAACATCGGTGAAATCGTCGATAACCTGAAGAGATTAGCATGGTGGGATACAGATTCCCAAGGAGCCTTACGGAATCATGTGCATCCTTGAGCCACTCCTCGTCGACATCATCGTCACTTTCAGACACCACCTCCCCCTCTTCCAGAAACCGCTTCGTCTTTGACCGAACAAATACGCGCGAATCCCACTTGTGGTACGCCTTGGGGACTTTCGACATTCTTTTGTGTCTCGGAGGAAGTATTTTGACTGCCTTGGGATCAAACGGTACGACCTTGGTTTGGCTCAACGCGGCACGCCAGTCTTCTTCTTCCGGTGCTGTCACCGTGTCCATATTCTCAACCTCTGGTGTAGCTTGCGGCGTAGGCTCCCAATTCCAAGAACCATCGATGAAGTGCTGAACATCGGGTGGTAAAGCACCCCAACCCCATCGTCCATCGATAAACTGATCAAGATCGAAAGGTCCCTTTGGCCGTATCCATAGTTCTCGCTCTTCCCTTTTCCGCTCTCCATATGGGTCGGTGCTGGTGCGGGACAGATCCACACCAACTTCCAACTTTGGCCCATCCTTTTCGTCACTCTTAGTAAACTCAAAGCTAAATCTGCCATGGGAAGCAACCAAGTGGAAGCATAGACTCTCAGGGGAACGGAAGCGGAGATGGCAGTTGCAGCATGGGAAACCATCCTCCGCAGGCTCAAACTCATCGGACCGCACATCACCGTCATTGTCGACATCTCGGAAGCAGTAACGAACGCGACACACACCGTCTGTCCGACTTCGTGCACGCTCTTTTCGAATGCCTCGCAACGAATCATGGGCTTTTTGGAATCTTTGCATAACCATAGGCTTATAGACCTCGAAAGACTGATTCCAGCCGGCCTTGATTGTCAGACGCAGCTCCTTATCTCCAAAACCATACCATTGAGTGCCTTTGTCGAGAAAGTAGGTAGGTAGCTTTGTTCCTCTTTGTGGGCATCTCGGTAGATCTTCGATGATTGCTTGCAGCGTCGCGGGCGTTTCCCATTCAGGTGGATGGCCAATGCCATACGCGGTCTTGATTTCTCTGGTCGTTCTCGTTTTTGTCGGTTCCTGTCTGGTCTGCCTGCGGGATTTCGACACTGACACTGGTATCGTTACTGAATCTAGCGTGTAAGGACCTGTTCCGCCGTTGGGAGTTGCATCTTTCGGCATACCTGTTCCTTCAGACTTTTTAACTAGCGGAGGCCAGACTGCGTTTTTGGTGAGAGGTGTGAAACTGACTACAGCTCTAAACATGTCTCCAAATACGTATACATTTGGATCTGCCGTGCCTCTAACCAAAAAGTCTCGAGCGTCCAGGCGGAAAGGCTCCTCCAGCTTTAACCTGACAAAGTGGGGGTTTCCCGGGTCTATCGTCATTTTGCAAGTCGTTTCCAGCCGTTTGACTTCCTCCGACCTAATCTCCTGCGAGATGCTCCGGATGTTGTGATAGAGGACCAATTCGGCGCGACATTTGAAAGGCCCCGTGTACGGTGTCGAGATGGTGAAGTGCGAAATGTCGTTGTGTGGTTCGCATAGTTGGACTCTCAGGTCTGGAAACTCGATTTGTAGCAGAGGCGCACTCTCGCTTTCCTCCCAGGTGTAGAGTAGCTTTTCGTATATTTCGTTTATCTTTGTGAGACGCCGTCGCTTCGTTGTTTGCCCAGGTGGTGCTCCGTTTCGAAGGTGTTCGTTGTGGGCGAGGACTCGATCAATGTTGCGTTGCAGAAAACCCGAAGTCTTGTCTCGCGCCTGGTAAAGGTAAAGCGAAGCATTTCCCGACAATCTTCCATGTCGTTCATTTGCCATCGCTATCCATTCCTGTATCTGCCTGGCGAAGGTACTCGGCTCGAAGGAAGAGCACTGAGGACCCGGCGTAGGGTTCGACGTGAAATTCGTGATGGCGGTATTGTGGGATGCAGAAGCGTGAGATTGTTTTGACAGGGGAATTGAGCGAGTCATGGCGGGCTGCTTCTCTTAGGTAATCGACTCCGATGGTCGTTGCCGCATCGGCGGAATTTTTTTTGCCGACACGCACTGGGAATAGCGAGAGGTGATGGTCCAATTCCAGGGGCAAGTAGGTGGAAAAGAGAGGATGGTTCAGACAGGTGTAGTTGTGAAGAGGAAGGGGAGGTTTGCGATCGAAATAGCAGGCCGTTTGTTCTGTTGACGTTGTTTCTCTGTGCCCTTGACATGGAAGGAAGGAGACTGACACGGCAAGCAAAAGCTTAAACCGGCCAGTGATTTGAAGGTCGAAGGGTAATGGACATGCGGCATCTGTGCAGGCTGCTCTTTGAGAATGGGGAGAGAGAGACAAAACTACAAACAAAAAATCACATCCTCTGAATTGTGACAGTCGCTATGGATGGTCAACCTCCTGCACCTTTGTTCCAAAGCACTGGTTCATGAGGCTCAATTGAAGAGCCGCAATCTCGAAAATGCAGACCTGGAAGCACGTGATCTGTAAATCCTCTATGTACTCTAGTGCGCTTAATTTAGCGAAGATCGATCTCAGCGCGGAGATGACGCTTTCGCTCTCCAAGAGACGAAAAGCTTCAACGCTTCAGAGGACACAAGCTGCCGGAGGCTCGCTCGGTAGGGTAGGGCGCAACTGTGGCGGGTAGGTAGCCTCCGGCTTCGGGCCACCTCGTTTCAAGATTTCTTATCGGACATCCGAATGTGCCAGAATGCACAAGATCAAGATGACACTGCATGATGAAACAGGCGACCCTTTCGGCACCACGAGCTCATTCTGGGATGTTCTACAAAGAAATGGAAGCCTCTAGATGCCCAGAGGCAAATTCCAAACAAACGACTGGAAAGTTAAGCCACAATCAGTTTAGAGCTGTTGCCCCTCGCAACGTCCGGTCCCCAAATTGCCCCACCTTTTTGCTGTTGACATCATGTCGAAGGTTGAGGAGAAAGCTATCGCGGGGCAGACTAAGTAGGAGGCAGTGAGAGGGGGAAAGAAGAGTGAGCTGGCAGTGGTGATGGGGAGGAGAAGAGATACGTGTGATAAACGAGGCCACAATTATCTAGATACCTACTTGGAATTATCAAAGAAGAATTGAACCACAAGCAAACAAAAAAAATGAATTCTTTCTCCTTGTGTTGATGCGGTGATTGTTGCAGTGGTGGAAGCCACAACAGCAAACGAAAGCGTAACGAACGGCACTTCCGATTGTCACTGTGTCGCTGCCCTGATACCCCACCACCTGGGATTCCGTACTGTTCAGCGCTTCCCCCCCAATTAGAGTTGGTGTCCAACTGGGGGGTTCAGCTTCGCCCTACCAAGCCAGCGTGTGGCGCTTCCGTGGGATCGGCCTCCTTGGTGGTGGAAATACGTGGGGCGTTGTTAATTTTGTTGTGGTAAGCTGGCACCGAACCCGTTGGATGAAATGGAAACTCATAGAACCTCTCGGAATATTCCTAGAATTTTCTCGTCCAAGCCGTAAAGTTTCCCACGACCTTATAAGTGACCGCACCCAACGCTTCTCCTTTCTCCTCTTCATTCTTCACACAAACCAAACAACACTACAAAAGGCTCTACAACTCCCAATAGACCTTTCCCCACAAACAACGCTCCACACACGACTTCTTCTCCCCTTCGTTTGCATCCTTTCATAAGTTTTCCTACTTTTCTTCACACATATACAACATGGCTCCAGCCGTCGGTATCGATTTGGGAACCACCTACTCTTGTGTCGGTGTCTTCCGTGATGATCGCATTGAAATCATTGCCAACGACCAGGGTAACAGAACCACACCATCATTCGTGAGTACACCCCGCTTTCGGCCCACCGCCAAACCCCACTTTCGGGCCATGTTTGCTAACTTGCCTGAATAGGTCGCTTTCACTGATACCGAGCGTTTGATTGGTGATGCCGCGAAGAACCAGGTCGCTATGAACCCGTAAGTTTGTCCCTGACATTCCCACCACTCTGGTTACGTCTGTGTGTGCCTGACAGGACTTGCATGCTAACTTTGTTTGCTCTACAGACACAACACCGTCTTCGACGCTAAGCGTTTGATCGGTCGCAAGTTTGAGGATGCTGAGGTCCAGGCCGACATGAAGCATTTCCCATTCAAGATCATCGACAAGGGAGGAAAGCCAATCATCCAGATTGAGTTCAAGGGCGAGACCAAGACCTTCACACCAGAGGAGATCTCGTCGATGGTTCTCACCAAGATGAGAGAGACTGCTGAGTCGTACCTCGGCGGAACTGTCAACAACGCTGTCATTACTGTCCCAGCCTACTTCAACGACTCTCAACGTCAAGCTACCAAGGACGCCGGTCTCATTGCCGGTCTCAACGTCCTTCGTATCATCAACGAGCCAACTGCCGCTGCTATCGCCTACGGTCTTGACAAGAAGACTGCTGGTGAGCGCAACGTTCTCATCTTCGATCTCGGAGGAGGAACTTTCGATGTCTCCCTCTTGACCATTGAGGACGGTATCTTCGAGGTCAAGGCCACCGCCGGTGACACTCACTTGGGAGGTGAGGACTTTGACAACCGTCTCGTCAACCACTTCACCCAGGAGTTCAAGCGCAAGCACAAGAAGGATCTCACCACCAACGCTCGTGCCCTCCGTCGTCTTCGCACTGCTTGCGAGCGTGCCAAGCGTACCCTCTCTTCGTCGGCCCAGACTTCGATCGAGATTGATTCGCTCTACGAGGGCATCGATTTCTACACTTCGATCACTCGTGCCCGTTTCGAGGAGCTCTGCCAGGACTTGTTCCGTTCCACCATGGACCCAGTCGAGCGTGTTCTCCGCGACTCCAAGATTGACAAGATGTCCGTCCACGAGATTGTCTTGGTCGGTGGTTCCACCCGTATTCCAAAGATCCAGAAGCTCGTCTCCGACTACTTCAACGGAAAGGAGCCAAACAAGTCCATCAACCCTGATGAGGCTGTTGCCTACGGTGCTGCCGTCCAGGCTGCCATCCTTTCTGGTGACACTTCTTCCAAGACTCAGGAGATTCTTCTCCTCGATGTCGCCCCATTGTCCCTCGGTATCGAGACTGCTGGTGGTGTCATGACTCCTCTCATCAAGAGAAACACCACCATCCCAACCAAGAAGTCTGAGGTGTTCTCCACCTTCTCTGACAACCAGCCTGGTGTCTTGATCCAGGTCTACGAGGGTGAGCGTGCTAAGACCAAGGACAACAACTTGCTCGGCAAGTTCGAGCTCACTGGTATTCCACCAGCTCCTCGTGGTGTCCCACAGATTGAGGTTACCTTCGATGTCGACGCCAACGGAATCATGAACGTTTCCGCCGTTGAGAAGGGTACCGGTAAGTCCAACAAGATTACCATCACCAACGACAAGGGACGTCTGTCCAAGGAGGAGATCGAGCGCATGTTGTCCGAGGCCGAGAAGTACAAGGAGGAGGATGAGAAGGAGGCTGCCCGTATCGCCGCCAAGAACGGACTTGAGTCCTACGCCTACTCGCTCCGCAACACTCTCAACGACGAGAAGGTTGACGAGAAGCTCGATGCTGGCGACAAGGAGAAGCTCAAGAAGGCCATCGACGAGACTGTCGAGTGGCTCGATAGCAACCTCACCGCCACCAAGGAGGAGTTCGAGGACAAGCAGAAGGAATTGGAAGGTAATTATTTCCCCGTGAATTCGCGCCCATTTGACACAAGCTAACTCTCTTCCCTAGGCGTTGCCAACCCAATCATGATGAAGTTCTACGGCGCTGGTGGTGCTCCAGGTGGCGCTCCAGGTGCTGGTGGCTTCCCAGGAGGTGCTCCAGGAGGTGCCGCCCCAGGTGCCGGTGGTGATGACGGACCAACCGTTGAGGAGGTCGACTAAATGCTTGGTTCATCTATATCATCATAGCTTTGTTTTTCGGTTTCGTTTCTTAATGTCTCTTTCCTTTTTTCCTTATTGTCAAAATGGATAACGGGAGTTCGGCTGTATTTTTTACATTTCTTTGTTTTGTTCTTTTCATGTTCGGAAGGATGGGGCTTCATTAGCATTGTTCGTCTTTCGGTTTTTTTCATTAGGGTACATAGGGCAGAGCAAGAATATACTCTCTCTTCACTTTTGACTTTTCTGTCTTTCGACTTTCGTGATATCTGACTTCTCTCTGTATTGGTGCTCTAAAGTGATTACTAAGAACGAGACGAAGGTCCCCATTCCACGTCTTCTCGTCGCGTTCCATCTTTGGGCCTCAAGGTATGGCTCGACTGCCGGCTTATTTACGGTTGTTTTCGTCCCTATGGGGATAGGTTTGTGAATATGGTAAGTTCGTCTCATCCCTCGAGTCCCAGGGCTCTGTCTAGTGATTCAGAGAGGATTTCTGTCGTAACCTGCTACCGTGACGAAGGCCTCTTCAAACGAAACATAACATGGGATGGCAGATTCGGGATGGGCTTCTGCGTCAGAATATATACCTTACCATTGGGGGGCGTGTCCAACGTTGAAATAACGAGTTAAATGCTTCTGGAAGTAAATTGAACAATGTCAAGTTTGCAAGCAACTTAACTGTCACATACTACGGCCATAGATTGAAGAATATACGGGATCCCGTCCGCTCTCCCATAGTCAAGCTTATAATCGCCAAGTTAGTACTGAGGTGGGTGACCACGCGGGAATCCTTGGTGTTGTATGTTTTGGTGTATTTATTGAAGGTTCAACGCCAGGCTCGAAGGTTATGTGGCGGTGAACTTTGTGCTTTTATTCCAGTCAGAAACATAGACATCTATTTTGTTGTCTCACGCTACTTCAGTGCCATCAAGGCGTATGTCAGAAACGGGCCCGGCGAGATGACGAACCTTGCTGGCAAAGCGAAAGATAAGATCATACCTGCTATCAGTATTACTATGTCGACCCTCAGCCTATCACCCACCTCACTCGAGTACTCAACCTCCCCACCTTCTTCTCCCAATAACCTTATACCTTCTACCACCACTACAACCGTCCATCACCCTCACGATCACCCTCTGTGGAGTTACCGGAGACGTGGAGTCAAGACACCAGGCTGGTTGTCAGAGAAGGTGGAGAACACCTCAGACTTCTTGGTTGGGATGGTGGTGTTTCTCTTGATGAGAGGAGTCATGACACCACCAGCAGTCTCGATACCGAGGGACAATGTTTACGTTAGGGTATGGGGGGTATGGGTTATGTTGTGGTACGGTTATGCTTTGTTGGATTTGGTGAATGGTGTAAGGATAGAATTGAAGGCTACCTAGGTACTTATTGGAAGAATAGATGGATTTCTGCTAGACTTTAGTACCTACTTATTAGTTTAGTATTAAGTATCACACGTTTAAGCATTGAGAATGCGGACCTGACTGTATCATCAAAACGCGTTTCGATTGTGTTATTAAGTACCTAGGTAAGTACTTAGCAAGGTTGCATCAGAATCCTTCTCTATTCCAATGTTTTTATCCATGCAAGTCGTCCCATGAGTGCCCGCAGCACTCGCAAATGTCTGGGATACCAGTTTGCGAGTGCACAGGTGCTGGTGAGCCGGCGTCCAAGTCGATATGTCCCAACCGCATCACAGTCTCGTCCATCTCTTCCCCCTCCTCTGTCGAAACCTCCGGTACCATCGACGAGCCTGCGCTCAGGTCGATCTGTCCCAATCTTAAAGCAGTCCTCTCTATTTCCCTCGAATTTTGTTTCGAGTCGTCAGATAATTGCTTCAACGTCTTCAAAGCCCCTTCGAAACTTATTCGCTCTGCCAACTTGCTCAGGATCCAGATATATAGTCCAGTTTTCTCCCTTGGTTCCAAGCCTTCAAGACTGAGCTTGGATATCTGTTCGTTGGATGTCTCTGCACCAGTAAGTAGGCAAGAGCAG
Source organism: Ascobolus immersus RN42 (assembly GCA_003788565.2). Lineage (NCBI taxonomy): Eukaryota > Fungi > Ascomycota > Pezizomycetes > Pezizales > Ascobolaceae > Ascobolus > Ascobolus immersus. The sequence goes on along the minus strand of ML119657.1, from coordinate 369,794 downwards.
TGATGTTTTTGGTGTAAGGCTTGTTCCAGCCTCTTTTAAAGGTTCGTAATGAAGGCTGGGTACTGTTGGGGCAAAGTATGCTTTAGAGATCCCTCGTGGTCGTTGTGCTGTGGGATATGGGATGCTGCGTTGGAGTATGGGGCGTATCGGAGGTCCGTAAGCCATTGTTTTGTGGTGGAGCTAAGGTTTGGAATGGACTTGATTGTTGGTTGTGTGGTGCACTGGTATCTCGGGCTTCTTTATAAGCTATTCGTATCCTAAGATGCTGGTAAGAATTTATATACGGATTTGGACAACTGTTATTTCTTAGGAGAAAAGTTATTGACTCAACCCGCCCCAACATACCTCGAAACCGGAGTTGACATTCTCCTCGACTTGAGGCCTTGTGTGCACTGTTCTACGTATGTACTGCGATCTGAAGCTGGTAAGAAACTTTTAAAATGTCCCCGCTCCGAGGCGACAAGCACCTACGAAATCCAGCAGCAACTTCCTTAGCATTTCCGATGGCTTCATGAAGAAATTCCTAGAGTCCCCTTAGGTTAAGTACATAAGTACTCACCTCCTGCTGCTACCATCTCGGAAGAACATACATCCATTCTTCCCCACTTCTTACAAAGTAACCTTCTCTCACTAAACCACCATGTCTGGAAACACCATCAACATCAGCGATGTTATAGCAGAGCTTATGACTCTCCAAGAAACTGAGCCGCTCATATACGCTCATATCATAGCATCTCAGGAAGAAGACACCAACGCAGCCTTCAACATACCGCTATCACCTGAGCAGCAGGCGGTGGCCAAGCGCATAATCCTGTTGTTTGATGAATTGGATGACGACGAGAATAACAGTGTCGGATCGGAGGAGGGTGAATCTGATACCACGATGTTTTCCTCTTCTATGCCATCTGAGCACGAGGATTACGGACCTGGAAGTAATTCCGATGAGACGAGGTTGTTTACTTCCCCACCATCCAAGCCGAACGATTTTGAATTTGAATCGGAAGATTCCCAACTCGATGATGTGCCCAGTTTGTGGTCTTCAAATGGAGATTTAGAAGATAGCTCAGAAGGCAGTACGCCAGGCACACCAACGGAGGATGCATCTATGCGCGTATCAGCATTTTTCCAAGACCTGCATTTTCGCTCAGAACATCCAGGACGTTCTTTCAACAGTGGTTCTGAGATTGCGGACCTACTTCCTGTAGAGGGGAAGTGTCAGCGTGGGTGTGAAAAGCTTAAGAGAATGGAAATGGCAGTACTCCAACGCGAGAGTGGATGGTAAAAGAGGACATTGAGATCATGAGATGGTACATAGCATGGGCTGGCTAGTGTAAAAGTTGGTCGGTAACTGTGATAACTCCTTGCTATGCGTCGAGTGACATACTACTTTATAGATCTCGCTCTCGCAAAGCTCTCAAACAAATGTTTAATATCCATCTTATGTTGGCTGAGCTCGCCGGACCTGACAAATAGAATGAACAGGCTTATAAAGTTCAGCTCACAGTCGGTCCACACAAGCTCTGTCATAATATCAAGCATCTGTATATGCAAGTAAAGCTGCAAAGCAGCCGCGACCTTGCTACAGCAGAAACCTTCGCAGTTTGCCACGGCATCGACATGATCCTTTATGGGCGGCCTTACAAAAAATTTGCATTCCTCCATTATCCGTGATGCAAGACTAGAGTCGGTAAAGTCTCTTCTCTCTAGGAGAGCTTTGTGTCTATCAACACATTCTCGAGCCAGCTCAGACTGAATTTGCTCGTAATGCTTTATTCTCGGAAACTCGGTCCTCACGTCGAAAAATCGCTCCAACACCAGCCAAAAGTTGTTCCCGCACACGAAGCTTAGCCATTCATCCTCGATCTCCAGCTGTCGAGGCCACTTGACCGTAATTTGTGCTTCTTTGAAAAGAAAAGAGTACAATTGCCTGTAAGCTTTGCGGCGAGCTGAGATGCAAAACAGTGTCCCTAACAAACGTAGATACCAAGGCCGAATAACCTTTAGACCACATCTGTTTCGGACGAAAGATACCAGCTCTCGATGAGACTTGGGCAGGTCAAATCGTTTTCTGATTGCCGTGCAGTTTGTGAGCAAGGTGTAATGTGTATGGTCTGTCGTGCGATAAGCCATATGATCTGGCCAGTCGAGGATATGGTCTGCGATCTCTAGACGTATCTCGGGCGGGATGGTGCAGAATGGGCTGAACGGGGAGTTGGCTTGAGATGGCGGGGGGCCCATATCCTTCTTGGAGTTGGTTGAGACGACATTAGCTGGTCGGGGCGATGGAGAGCTGGAGCGGCACGAGTGGGTGATACCCATGATTTCTAGAATAGGTCGTTAGTAAGTTCTTAAGTACTTAGTAGATACGGTTTGGGAGTTGAATCGTTAGGCTCACCTCTGTTTTCGGAACTATCCTGGTGCACTGATTGTTGAAGAGTACATGTTGATGACTCTGATTCAATGCAGTGTGATGGTGGGTGTCAAGAAAGCATTACTCCACGAAGTATCGTCAGCTAACCGAAAAAGCCTTGAAGAAGGTCTCGATTTCCGAGGTATCTGTCCTCTTAACGAGGGCACTGAGCTGCCAGGAGCAAAGCAGAGAAGCTTGGGGAGTATGCGGAGACTAGAACGAGTGAATATCATGAAAATTACTTACTAATCGTTACCGGAACAGCTACGGAAATCATGCTAGTGTCTGCTGGTTGTTCTGTAGAACTCTCAGTCGAGGTTTGTCGGGAAGGTCAGTTAAAGGTTGTTGCTGGAGGAGAGGGGAGAAATGAGATCCAGCACATCTGCTCGAGGTAGTAGGCAACTGGACCTACAATTGTCTTCATCGAATCCACGACCATTTCCAAAAACGCACGGGCAAGTAGGACCGAAAACTGTATTTGTACAGGTTGTAAATAACAGCGTTGCTCCATAAAACTGTCAAAAAGCACCAATGTAGTCTACTTACTTACACCTAACCCATGATCTCTCCTATGTCACCAACTCCACCCTACGGCAACACAAGTTCCTCCCCCGTCCTCGCCGTAAACTCCTCCAACACCTTCCCAATCGGACAATAATAAGTCAGATGCCCGATCTCCCCCCTCCTCCCAATAAACTTCTCCGCTCCCCACATAACGCCCACAAGCCTCCCCTCGTATCCAAACGGATATCTCGGACACCACTTCTTCTCAACAAGCCATTCCCCAGCATCCCCACTCTCATCCGCTTGCCCCCAATCGCAATACCCACTGCCCCCCACCGCCACAACATCCGCCCTCGTAAACTCCGTAGACCCACGAAACTTAATCGAGATCTTCGCCCCATAGGCCCATCCGCTAACATGGTCAGCTTTTCCATATCGTAAGTGCTTGAACACCATCTCGCCGGCGGGGAGCGCATCGGTGCTGATTGCCGTAATCTGCAGCTCTAGTTCCTCGCGCGGATACTCGCGGTACTTCCAAACATTCCCCCCCGCCGTCTTCCCCTGCGCAACCTCAGCCCCAACAACCCCCCCACTAGCCTTCAGCACCACCATATCCTCCTTCCCCTTCACCTTAAGCACCCTACTCCCACTCCCCTCAGAACAATACGTCTCCGACATAAACGGGATAACCTCCATTTCCGTGATCTCCCTAAGCTCTTTTTTCTCCTCCTCGGTAAGTTCGCGGAACTGGTCGGAATCGACGAGGAGGGCGATTACCGGGGTGGGGTAGATGTCGCCGTAGTTGATGAGGGTGTGGCCCTTGAATGGGCGGGACTGGGAGGAGCAGAAGGAGTCGAGGTGGGGGGTGAGAAGTTCGTATTTTTGGATGGTGTAGGGGTGGTCTTCGAGGGAGGTGAGGCCGGGGAAGGGGCGGGGCCAGCCGCGGTAGTTGGTGATGAAGGGGGAGATTAGGTTGATGGTTTCCATTTTGTTGGTCTTGTTTGTTGGGGTTAGGTAGATGATGGGGCGGTGGGGGATTTGGTTGTTGAGGTAGTGGAAACTAAGGAAAGTTAAACTTTGAAAATCTGGTTATAGTGAGAAAATACTTACCTCCGTGCTCTCTAAGTGATTTATACCGGGGATTTGGAGGGTTAGATAGACGACGGAGATGCTGACCACGTAGCTGAATATATGTTGAGGACTTGGGTAGCGACTGAGAGGCGAGCAAAAGATAGTGACAGTGATAGGAAAAGAAATACAGAGAAGCAATGAGTAGGAACCGTATGGATATGAATGCAACGAAATTGAATCAATACTGTAGAACTATCCGTCCGTCTATCAAATATAAAATGAACTCACAGCAAGCAAGCAACGCCCAAGCAAGTAATAAACCAAGCAATACGACATGGTATTCTGTTCCAAGTACAAACGCTCAACCAGCAAGCTCTATCCCATATTAGAAAAGTCACAAACTTTTTACCACACTCCACCCCATCTCCACCCCTCCCTAGTCCACTCTCCCCAATTCCCACTCCTTACTCCACCTTTCATACTAGCATCCTACTGCTTCACAAAGACACCCGAGAAATCAAACCCATTCTCACCCCTCTCAACAACCCCCTTCTCCGTCACAACAGCATCAATATACTTCCACGGCGTGACATCAAACGAAGGGTTATAAACGCCAATCTCCTTTGGCGCTACAACAACCTCCGCCAACTCACCCTCTCCACCGACAAGGAGTCCCTTGACAATCTTGACCTCCTCTGCAGGACGCTGCTCAATCACGATATCGGCGCCCTCCTTGGTGTCCAAGTCGATGGTGGTGGTGGGGGCAGCAACGATGAACTTGATGCCAAAGTGTCTTGCGAGGATAGCGAGCTGATGGGTGCCAATCTTGTTTGCAGTGTCACCGTTACGGGCAACACGGTCAGCACCGACGATGATGGCGTCGGGCTTGTTCTTGACGTTGACGTCGGTGAGGAGAGAGGTGACCATCGAGTCGGTGATGAGAGTGGCTGGCATGCCCTCCTGGACGAGCTCGTAGGCGGTGAGACGAGAGCCTTGGTTGTAGGGACGGGTCTCGGTGCAGTAGGCGTGGGTGAGGTTGCCGGAGGAGTGGAGGGAGCGGATGATGCCGAGGGCGGTACCGTAGCCGGCGGTGGCGAGGGAGCCGGTGTTGCAGTGGGTTAGGACTGTGGCGGGGCGGCCGGAGAGTTGTGAGAGCAGCCATCCCGAACCGTGCGAGCCAATGGAGGTGTTGTCGGTGATGTCCGAGGCGAGGAGAGACTCGGCCGAGGTGATGTAGAGGTTGATGAGGTCTGAGGCGGAGGTGGTGGAAGGAGAGGCATCAATGATGGTCTTGAGCTTTTGGACGGCGTCGGCGAGGTTGACGGCGGTAGGGCGAGAGGTGACTAGGTAGTCGAGTTTGGTGTTGATGTAGTCGCGGACGCTGGTGGAGGTGGTGAAGGTTGAGGCGGTGGTGTGGAGGTCAACGGCGAGGGCGAGGACAGCCACAATGGCGATGGCGGGAGCACCGCGGGTTTGCATAGTGCGGATTGCAGACCATGCTTGTTCCGAGTTTGTAATGTCGAGATAGACCGTCTGGTGGGGGAGGAGGAGCTGGTCGAGGATGCGGAGAGAGCCGCGAGTGTAGTCGATGGCCTTGAGCTTGGAGGCGGCGTCGGTCATTGTGGCTGGTGGTGGCTGTGTGGTAGAGGTGGTGTTGAATGAGATGGAAGGAGAGTTGTGGTGTGGTTGAAATGAAGGAAAGAAGGAGATGTTTCTAGATGAGGTCGGAGTGAATGGTGTTTTGGGGTGTCCTTTCTTCGATGGCGACAAATGGTGATGATGGTGGGGTCAACTTCCACCAAACGAGGCTCTGCTGTAAAATTTTAGAATGGCGAAATCGCAATCGATCGAGATTCCAAATCTCCCAAATGCTTCTCTCCTGGGCTGTGCGATAATCGCCATAGCGACAACCGTTTGCTTCTAAATCGAGTTGTGAGACAACATGCCACAAACAAGCACTATCCAAGCCCTCACTAGCAGAAGGAAGAGGCGGTTCCGGGGCCTATCAGAACATTCAGACCATCACGACACCTCCTCCTGCATTGTTGCTGCATTTCTCAGCTGAATCGGAGGCTTCTCGGTCCGTTTGCGTATTTATACCACCCAAGCCCCCCCAAGAACTCGTCTTCTTTCTCTTTTCTACCTCATACAACAAACAACAACTCTACACAGACAAGTCAAAAGGTTCGTTGTCTTCAAGTTGCTCACCCTGACTCCAAACGAACCAAAGCTAACCTCTCCACTCATCAGACTCTCAAACACTACTCAAACAACCAAACCTACACACATCACCACAACACCACATCCCAACATGCCTTTCACCTACCACAAAGCCACCAGCGGTCGTCGCAGATTCGGCTTCGGCATTTCCGTCAACAAGAGCGGCATCCGCCCTCACGTCCGTGGCCGTTTCTGCGGCTTCAACTGCTTCCGCTAAACAAATTCTCACGAACCGAAAAAAGTCGTTTTGATGGATTCAGGAGGCATTCATAGAAGGAGTTGGAGGACACATTAATGTGGAGGCTGGTGTAACCGGAGGCTCAAGAGGCACAGCCTGGATTGACAGATGGGTTACAAGTAAAACGTTGGCGTTACGGCCGGGATAACTTTCGGATGGCGTTGGGCACTTGATGGATGGATCGGACATATGGATTATGATGGATTACGACTCTCTTTTTCTTTTTTCTCGGTTTCGGAATGGAATACCATGGCGTGTTTTGAGTTTCACATCGTATTTTTTTTCGTGCGATTGCTCTAGGTCCCGGAATGGTGAACCGGTCTCAACATCATGATTTGCATTTACTCAACCGTGCTGTGCAGATCGTCGGACGACTTTGACGTAAAGTTCGTGATGCTCGATCGCTCCAAATCGATGATCTGAAATAAGTACCCAATGATATGGACAAAGAAAACAAGCCTGGTATTATAAATTACATGAACTGTCGACTGTTATGGACCCGAGCTCCCTGCTCAGCACCACAGACGCAGGCATTCTATACAAACAGTAGGAAATAGTTTTGTGCAAGCACACCCAACCAATCTATCATTGCAACAACAAAGGAAACAAGTGAAAAGACGTATCCATACCCAATGCCATAAACATAACTCCATACCATGTCCACTCCATCCCCCTTAAACACCCCTAGCCCTCATCCAATCGTCCTCATCGTCGTCGTCATCACTCTCTTCCTCCTCGTCTTCCTCCTCTTCTCCTTTCTTCCCAGCAGGTGGATCCGTCTCCATCGGCGTAACCGTGGTCGCAATATGCCGCAGTTGTTCCCTCTTCTCCTTCAACTTCAACACCCGCTGCTCCAAACTCTCCATCTCTTCAAACTCCTCCAGCAGCTTCTCCCGTGCATCGTCCAGTTCATCAACCTCCGTGCTTCCCTCCACTTCCTGTGCCTCCTCGACTGTCTTTGATGCATTGATGTCTTTGTTGAGTACCGGCGCAGCGCTGATAATAGCACTCGAGTAGTCTGGCTTCCCATTCGCAGTCTTGTCTCCGCCCTCTTCTTCCTCGTCGTCGATTCCGGCCACGACAGGGGCATTCACCACCTCTGCCTCAAAAGCGGCCCATTCGTCCTCATCCACATCGCCCTCTACCGCTGGTGCTGCTCCAGTCCCACCGAAAAAGTCTGCCGGTAATGCACCCTCATCCTGCTTCTTTCCGTCTGCCTGTTTCTCCTGCTTGTCTTTTGAACTTGTCGACTTGTCGGCGGCCTTTGGGGCAGCAGCATCCTCGTCAAAGAAGCCAGCTGGGAGATTTGAGGGATTTGAAGCATCTGGCCCATCGGTCTTTTGGCGCTTACTCGAGATGTCGATTCGGGCCGTTTGGGAGGTGAGGGAGGTTGTGTCGGATTCTAGGGGACGTTTTTGGGAGGTGGAGGGTGCGGCCTTGTTGGTGCGGGCAGCGCGCTCGGCTCGGAGGAGTTTGCGGACGTCGGCCATGGATTATCGTGGCGGTGGTGTATCTTTGGTGGTGTTGAGAGCAAACTGAGATTGAAGGGTATTTGGTGAAAAGGGTATCGACGTCTGAATTGGAATTTCTGGGAATTGGTGATGATCTGCGAGCTGAGCCTTGACGAAAGGGTCGCGAACGCTCGGTTCAAGATCTCCATGTAGATTGATTATCTCAACAGAAGATCTGATTACCAAGCTTGGCACTATCGTGACTAATGGTGTATCGTAGAGCAAGGAACTTTTCAAACATTTCCTTCACGTCAAAGTCAACACCGATTTCGCTCCGCCTTTTCCACGCTTTCATCCCTTCTACAGCTCCATTCGGTGCTTTCCAGCAATTCCCAGCCCGTCAACTCCCCTTACGATAGCAACCCGCACCTCGTCCCTGCATTCCGGCAAGGCCCACACGTAACGAGCCTCTTCTCCTCTCGAGACGCTCAGCAACTTCTCGAGTCCACCGACTAAACGAGGCCCGCGACAACTGCTTCGGAGAACGAACCCCGCTTTGAGAAGACTCGCCACAACAATTGTGAGGCGCTCTAGGAAACTCGGATACCTCAACGGACTGTGTTTCCTCGCGATTCCTTTGCAATCTGTTTTTCTTTGCCGCAGTTTTTGAGTTGGGATTTCTTTGGCGGCACTCTTCTGCTTGTCAAGAACATCATCTTTTTACAACAGAAAAAGACACTTGAGCCTGAGATTACTGCTTGATTGACTACCGTGAAGACCCGCTTGCCATCAAGCTTCATTCGCGATTGTCACTTCATCAAACTTCCCGTCTCGTTGATTTCCCTTTTGTTTTAATAGCAAAGGGCCATTCTGTTACTGGTGTCTTCTTTTGCTGCAAACCATAGAGAACTGGCCATCTCGCTTTTCGTCATCGTTCATACCAGTCAGTTCACACGTTTGCTGCTGCACCACAACCAGAGATCAGTAACCAAGTAACTTTACAATCTCACTGTAGCCCCTCCTCTGTTTCCTGATTCACGAAACTCTCGACCCTCATCCTTCCACAAGGGGATTTCTTCTGTTCTCCCACAACCCACAACGAGTACACCACCATCATCGCTACATATCAGCAAACATCACAAAGAGCTGATAAACTGAACCGTCACATTTCGGCGCCGAGAACCTTGCAGCACTAAAGCTATTTATCGTTCCGTCCCGTTCTCTACAAGACTCGACGGATTGCTTCTTTCGTCAACGCACATCAGAACAAAGGAAACACTTGTTGCCCCTTCTTCTCACTCAACACACGCACACACCTCGACCTCGGATTGAGACATCACAATGGCAGGTAAGTGGCCTACACGAAGCTTGCGCAACACCAATGCGTACTCCACTCCGTTTGCTCAGGTTGCTAACTCTCGTCCAGACACTGAGCCTAGACGAAGTGGTCGTGCTACCAAGGGAAAACACACCCGCAACATCGACTTGGAGCCTCCAGAACCCCCTGCTCCACCAAAGAAGAGTGCCCCAAAGAAAAAGACCGACAAGCGCGCCTCGCAAGCGCCATCAGCCATCGACGAAGAGGAAAAGAAGGAGGAGGAGCAAGGCTCGGAGGAGAAGAGCGACGAAATCATTCGCTGCGTCTGTGGAGCAAAAGAGGAAGAAGACGACGATGGGCGTATGATGGTGCAGTGTGAACAATGTGACGCATGGCAGCATAACCAGTGTCTGTTGATACCTAATTCCCGTATCCCCGAGCATTACTTCTGCGAACTCTGTAAACCCGAAATGCATGTTGATTTTCTCGAGCGGGTCAAAAATGGTGAAAAGCCGTGGATCAAGAAGAAGAAGGGTAGAAAGTCCACGGCCAGAGGTCGCAAGAGTACTAGCAAAGCGGAAAGTGAAAAGGCGGAAAGTGAAATCGCCCATTCTTCGGCTGCTCCGACTCAGCCGGGTAGCCCAACTACTACTGCAGCTTCCGAGAAGGAGAGTCATCACCAGTCTTCGGCTTCTTCTTCGCATAGTCGAAAGGCCTCGAACATCGATGTTGTAGACCCAAGCTTGCAGAATCATACTCCTCAGCAATTGCAACAACAACAACACTACCAGCAGCAGCAGCAACAACAACATCAGCAGCAGCAGCAACAACAACATCAGCAGCAGCAGCAACAACAACATCACCAACAGCAACAACCACAGCCGCAACCGCAACCTACACCGACACCGAAAGGCGAAGATACGGAAATGACAGATGTCCCTCCGGTATCGAGAGATAGCACCGTGGAGATACAGCAGCCACCTACTACTACAACCCCAACGGCGACGGCGACCCCAGTCAACATCCCAGACAGAGACGCAACCGAGTCACCCAAAGTAGGTTCACCACTACCTTCATCTGTTAAACACATATTGACCCTCCTCCAGACTGCTGTTGCTCCTTACCCACCTCAACCAAAGATGCAAGGGACAAAGCGGAAGAGCATCGGAGGAATCGATACCCAGTCTGCCAACGTTGAAGAAATGCGCAAATACTCCATTGCCTCTGTCGGGTCTCCTGCTCCACCAACTCCTCATTCGATACATACACCCACCTCCGCAAAGCCTCCACCGACACCAAAGATGGCAGCACCAACAAGTCGAAAGAAGCGGAGGACGTCAGAGGCCAGTAACCAGCCACCAAAGTCGGAAAAGACGAACCGGGACAAGTCACAGGATGCCATCTTTACCACGCTCAGCGGAAAGTTTAAGAAGACTCCAGACGTGGTCATCCCAGACAACAAGACGCCCGTCGATTACTTTCGCGAGCTGGCCCAGGCCATTGAAGAAGCTTGTCACGCCTACCACCTCAATAATACTGATGGTTACAAGGTCAAGATCAAGACGATCGTCTTCAATGTGCCAAAGAACAGTGACCTATTTAAGGGATTGGTCAGTGGCTCGATTACTCCAGAGAAGTTGGCCAAGATGACTTCGGCGGATATGGCGACAAAGGAACTCAAGGAGTATTCCGAGAAGGTGCGGACAGAGTCTGATTACCAGAATACTCTCAGCAACAACATCCTCGAGAATGGTCCAAGGATCCGTAGGACTCACAAGGGAGATGAGTTTGTTGGTGACACTGACATTACGATGGTTGACGATAAGCTCGACGACGGTCCAATGATGGTCGAGACTAAGCATGGCCATGAAACTATTGAAGAAGGCTCTGAAACTCGACCTAACCTTCCCCATCGGACCTCCTCTGATCACCACAACCTTGCCATCAAGACTGAACGTTCCCGTCATGACCGAGACCCAACTCCCACCTACTCCCCTAACGCTGATGCTGCTCTCGATCAACGGGAATGGAGAGGCATCGTCAATATGGCCTTCAACGCCCGCTTCGAGGCTACAGCCACCCTCGTCGCCGGCTACGACCTCTCTCCCATTTCCAACTGGACACATCTCCTCCCCCCCACCGTCGACATTGACGGCCGCATTGCCATCGACCGCGCCGACGCATACCTCGACGGCCAGCAATACTCCACCTCCAACGCCCTCACCATCGTCTCCATCCAACCCAGCGACATCTTCACGGGTATGGTCGAATTCTCCAAACTCTTCCACTACTTCCGCACCAAGCAGCGCTACGGTGTCGTCGGCAACACCGCCGGCCTCCCCGTCCGCGACTTCTACATCATCGTCCTCGACAAAGAAGACCCTCTCCCCTCCTGGATGGCTCGCATCGACCCCAACGTCATCCCGGAAGCCCCCCGATCAGACCGTCTAATCCTCGCCGTCTTTGTCGTCGTCAAAAAGGAGATCCGGCCTCCGACCTCTCCCAAGCCCCAGCCAGCACCAGTGGTCCACGATGAATACGTCCCACCACCCCCAGAAATGCATCACCAACCCCCACCCTTCGGCCACTTCCAGTCACCGGCTCAAACAGCGTATAGTCCACATCAGTATCAGTCTCCGTCGGATCTGCATCATTATAATCAACAGGCGCAGTATCAGATGCAGCAGGGACCACCGACGAAGAGGTTTACGTTTGAGGCGTGGCCGGAGCTGATTGCGACGCTGCCGGAGTTGGATGAGGGGCAGGTGCAGTTTATCAATGACCTTGTGGCGAAGCACCCGGAGGCGGGATCGAATCCGCAGTTGTTGGCGAATTTGTTGAGCCAGGGGCAATAGTCGTAGAGTAATGGGAGGTGGAAGAGGAGGTGGAAGTGGTGGTTTGGAGTAGTGTTGGTGTAGCTCTTTTGTTCGTTATTTTTCTTATGTCATTTTCACTTTCTGTTCTGTTCTTCTCTGTGTTTCTTTTGTTTGGCTCTTCTGTATCAGCGTTGGGTACTGTACCGTGTTTTTTTGTACTGTTTGTGGTTTCATATCTTTGGGGGTTTCTTCTCATCTCATTGTGGCTTTTTGCTTTCTCTTTGTTTTCCTTTTTTGTTTATACTAGGGCTTAGGGGTAATACGGATTGGCGGTTGTAGGAGGAGTAGGAGGCAATACTTATATATCAATGCATTTTTGCTGGTTGAAATGATGTTTTGCTCTCAGATGTGGAGAGGTAGTATACTTGGGTGTATTGAGTGTAATGGAAGGTATATTCAAGGAGCTCAACTCGAAAGTAGAGCCGTAATGAAATGATGGGACTGATGTGATGTGTGGGCCGACTTTAAGCTGCTTCGAGGAACGTTATTTCTCACAGCGATTAATGCGTAAATCACTTTAGAATAAGTAGCTGTCCCAATACCACAATAAATCAACATGTATTTTCCTTAATCTTATCCAAGCTTCCAAACCGTGATCTATTGTCCTTCTCTGATTTCAAACAAATACACACCGCCGCTATCATCTCCCCCAGAACCTCCACCTCCGTCTCCACCAACTGCCACCCGCCCCCCAAACCCTCCAAAGCTTCAACACACCGCCCCGTAAACCCCACATCTTGATAATCCGCAAGATACATAAACCCCTCCACCGTCCCCCCTCCATCCCTCGTTTTCACCAGCACCTTCCCTCCACAAGCATCCTCTTCGACGACAAAGCCCGTTGCTTTTGCCGGCTGTAAATTCTCCGACAAGTAGACGGGGAACAAGTGTTGATCGTGGATATGGAATAAGGGGTAGAAAGGAAGTGGGGCGGCGTGAAAGATGCTGCGTAGTTGAGAGGTGATGAAGAAGAGGCGTTGGGGGACCCAGGGGCGGAGGATGTGGCGGGGAAGCTGCGGTGAGGGTATGTCGATGGGGACTTCTTTGTGGGCTTCTAGGGCGGCTAGGTGGAGTAGGAGGCGGGCGGGGAAGGTGGATTGTTGGTTTGGGGGGGTTGTTGCATGGGGCATGGTTAAGTATAAGAGATGGAGGAGGTTCTGGTTGATCAAAGTCGTTGGGGATGCTGCCTTGTTGTGGATGAGGGTGAGGAAGCTGGTGTTTCTACTATGCAGTGTTAGCAACTTCGAATTTGTCTACTTTTCGCCTATCTTGGGGAAGTGTCCGTAAAATTTTGAAGACCACATTGACAGAGTCTCCTCCCACTCGAGTTACGTGGAAAGATGTTCTACCGTGGAAACATGTTCTACTTGCTAGCGATCCGTCGCCATGGCGACGCCTTGGGGCGTGACTTCGTTGGTCTTCGTTGTGCAACTATCCGATGGTGCTTCTCTTTGTTCCACCTTTCTCTTGCCTTCTTCCCTCACCCCTCCTCATACGCAAGCAAACATCTTTTCAGAATGCAGAGTCTTCTGGCTTAAATCTGCGCACTTCTTCTTCCGTTCTTTCCAAACAGCAACACCACCTCTCAAACGGCTCTTCTTCTCATTCCTCCTGCCTCAGAATCATTTCCGTCCGAAAACGCAAGTCCGCAGCGCACGCCATTCCTCGCCAAACAGTCAACGGTCGATAGTAAGTCTCATTCTTTGGTCTCTTCCTCTCTTTTTTCTCTTGTCATGATGACTCTTGCTGGTGTCCTACTTTACTCAAGGCGATGCTTGACGACACCATACCCATACTGACCACCGAACTCTCACTGTTCCTGTCGGATGTGCGGTTGTCTATGTAACTCCCTCCCAGGGTCTAGCACATCAACCTCCCACCGCCACCGGTTCTCATACTTCAATTCTCGGCAAACTTGTGCACGGATTGCCAATTGCAACAGGACTGCCAGTTTTCGCCGGTTTGACAGCAAGTCTTTTTCGTTTGCCTCATGGAGACGGCTTGCTGGGTTCATGTAAATGTTTGTTTGAAGTGATAGAGAGACTGTAGCCTCATTGATTTGGCTCTACGGGATGAGTCTGCCTTCAAGATCTATCTGTTACTTTTGGATTACGTGCCTTGTTCTGCTGTTGATGACACCCAGCTAATATGCCGTTACAGATCTACAAGCGTATACCCGCCCGTCAGCACCGTCGTTGGCCATCACAACAACTCATCGGTAAGGACGAGCATCCCGGATGTAGATACCTCCTGCCGCCTCGCCGCCCATTGATGTACGTTCGATATCCTCCTTTCTGGCTCATTCACTGTGAGTGGTGGTCTCTTTCGATGGTACTCCCGTTTTTGCTTGCTGGTTCGCATGATGAGCACAATATCCCCTTTCATTTGAAGAGGAAAGTCCTCTATGAACAAAACATTATCTCTATGAAGAGCATAGTCTCTTATGATTAGAATTGTCTTGTAGGTTCGAGGGGTCTTACTCTTTTATGATAACTACTTTACTTTGCTTTTTGCTTCTGATTTGAACTCAGTTTTTGCTTCATCTCTTCTGTTACTCGCCAACGTGGAGGGATATGTAGTAGTAGTAATTTGGTATTTTATTGTGACGCCATTTCAACCTGTCGCCAGGTGCTGATCTTGCTAGATATCCAGTCGCCTTCTCGATAACCACCCATAACTTCAAGCTGCCTTAACCATACTATACTACAAATTCAATCCTAGCCAATTCTGGTGCACCAGCTTCTACCTTTCTGGGGAATCCTGCCTCCGACAGGAAAGGAGGCCTTGCCACTTATTAAACAACCTAAAGTTGCAGTGACGGTTGAGTAGAAAGGATTACCCAATCATCTGTCTCTAAGTGCAAGCCAAGGGAAAACTACACGTAGATGAAAACCTTGAGTCACAAGGACATACTATTATAGCATAGATGTATAGGAAAAACCTGATTGCAATGGAGGCAGGTTTTTCCTTTTACCAAGTATTATCATAGATAACAGGGAGTTAGATAACTCTACTTGGTTGCATATCATCTGTCGGGTAGATACACAGGGATAATTCTAGTGTATGAGCAAGCTCATAGTGGGGACTGTTCTGGAGTTGAACCAGTGACTCTTGTGAACCCAGACTTCTCAGGAATCATATCATGATAGCACACACCAACCGTGCTATCCAGCCCATCCACCGTGGAGGGATATGCTAACTGGCCTGTTCGAAGCAGATATAGGAATCTCATGTTCATCAAGCTGTGCGTCATGATTAGCCTACGGCAAGTCAAGCTCGCCTATCCATCATGATCACTTCTTAACGGGTTGTATTTGACGTTATCGTCACAGGCTGTGAGGATTGTGATCAGTGCGTATGATCGATAAACTGACGCTGTACTCCATATCCTCGTTGGTCTCACCACAATCGTCGATGTAAGTCCCGTTCCTGTAACTTCCATTTCCCTGTCACGGGTCGAATGATGCCTACAATACATTCTTTATATGAATGAGCAGAATCTTCTTTGACTACAAACCACCCCTATGAAGAGCATAGCGGAAGGAAGTACTTTGCTCTAATGATTAGAATGTTATACTTCGGAGTTGATTTTGCTCTTATGATCTTTGTTTTATTTTCTGATTGAACCGAAACGTCATTCTGCTGTTTTTTTCACCCTCGACAGAATCAATGCTAACTTCTGAGCTACAGGTCTCCCTGCTTCACATTCTTCCAGTCACTGGATCCAAGCAACGGAACGGCCGATTGGGTATGGATTGTCTTGTATCAGTCAACAGAGTTATATTTTCACTTTACACATGCACCACAACGCGGCTCGTACCAACAATCATCTTTCCAAAATTATCTCATCACGCCAATATCAAAGTAAGTTATCCTTTTTGTCGCACTTCCTGCCTTCTGCTTGCTGGTTCGCATGATGAGATATTCCTTATACATTTGAAAGAGCGTGGCCCTCGATGATGAGCAAAACCATATTCCTATGAAGAGCAGTGCCTCTTATTATTATCATTTTGTCGCTTTCGTCTGAAAGGGCTTGCTCTTAAGTGTTTATTCTCTTTGTATCTGATTTGAACCGAGTTTCTTGTTGAGTCCTACTACTGCTACTTCAGATACAAAGGTTGCTTGTCCAGGGGCACCTCCCTATCATGTACTCGCCCTAACGCTCTGTACGGTCCTCTCCAGCACACTTGTGCAATATTCCTCACCACGAGGCCCCTGTGCATGACTGTATGTCTCAAAAATGGCCTTATACACCAGCTCCTCGTCCCAGTCATTCCTCAACTCGACGTACTCAATCTCACCCAACTCACGTCTGAACCCACGCTCAAGACACGTGCCACAAGCTGCGAAATGGCAGCATTCGCAAAGGAAATCTGCCGGCCTCTGCCAGTGACGGCCCGAGCCGGAACACAGAGAGCAAGGAATGACTTCAAGAAGCCTAACGAAGCTGAGGCAGGCAGTGAGCCTCCGGACGAGGATACGATTACCACAGGCGTGGGTTTGCCGTTGTAGGGCTGGAGCATTCTCTGCTGGAATGACTGGGGAAATGTAGGCTTGCCCAGCAGGAATGTCGGCAGGATTGACTCCGTATGGGTGGGCAACTCCAAGGGTTGCCGGTTGGGATGGGTTTACGGCCTGGTAATGACCGCTGCCTGTGGTCCTTCCGGTTTGAACCCAGATGTTGACTGATGATGGGCGGTTGTGATTCTGCATTTTCTGCACAAAGGTCTACTACACCATTAAGTTATTAGATCTCCGTCATACAGGTGAAATGAGTAGAAGAGGAACGTTTATGGACTCGTATATACGGCCAACTGTAATTTGCCAGTACAGTAAAGTTAAGCTGTTCTCAGTTTTGAGTGGAGGAAGTTACCTTGTGATGAGGTTGTGAATGATATTTAATGACTTGCCAGTGATCTGTTGTATAACACTCAACTGCTTGGATACTTTAAATATACATCAGCAATCAGAGGGGAATTCGAGATATATATAGTATTGTAGCAGCTCTTACTTACATTCGGTTCTGGTATACTAAACTGTCCTCTGTACGGAGATTCGACAGTTGATCCAATGTAAACCATAGGCCATCCCGCCGAGTATGGTATGTCCAAGTAGCGAGGTGGGTGAGGCCAGAAAGATAATAACAGAATGGGGTTCTTAACAATCTTGAGAGCAAATTCATCCCGCCGAGTACGGTATATCCAGGTAGCGAGGTTGCTGAAGCCAGAAGTATGTAGTACAGAGCGGCTTTGTTAACAGTCTTGAGAGCAATCGAGCTTGACAAACGGAGGTAAATATCTCCTAAGACGTACGGCAGACTTTTCAAAATCCACCTGTTTAAATTCCATGTAGCGAGCACCGCCGAGTCTCAAGGCCAGACGGAACGTATTTCTTTAAGACTGACGAGAGAGAGAAATGGCACCTCAAGCACCCCCCCTCTACTTCTCCACCAACCCAACCCTCTCCTCCGGCCTCCACCTCGGCGCATCCCCCCACCGATCCCCCCCTGCTCATGACCGTGAAAGAAATACTAATCCGAGTCATCTGTTGCAGGTATCGAGGCATTTGCCAAATCCGCATTCATATTACAAGCCCGCTTGGCCAAGTGGTTGAGGCAGCACTTTGTAAATCCGGGACCGACTCCGTGAGAGGGGGTTGATGGCAACGGTTAGAGAAACAGTTAGACCGGCGGTGTTGCGAAGTTTACATCCAACCACCACACAGTTCCCTCAAGGTGAGTGGCATGCTCTATCTCTTTCTCCCTTAGCAGCAGCCACGCCCGGTAGATTAGTCCCCAGACTACCACTGAATTCATACAACTTTATTCTTCATACATGTAACACGTCACCATCAAATCGTGAGCAGCAAACCATTCACCGAGCCAAAGATGTCTATCAACCTTTTGAATTCCCAGATGTCAGCTTGAATCAGTTCCACCAGAGTGCTTAAACTAACGAAGAACCATCAAACCACCGAACCAATCCCACAATGCTATAATACATCCAATCCTTCCCACCTCAAACTCCACAAAAGCGAAGCCAAAAGCACCCAAACCAGCAATAAATTACAACTACAATTTCCAAGCTCTCAAGAACCCAGGCGACTGTAATAGCCAAAAAAAAAGAGAATAATCAAACCAGGCCATACTTCCGTATTTCAACCAAGGTTCCCATAAGATTAAACAAGATTTTCATTGAGAATAGAAAAAAGATTTCAAAACCACCGACATATAATACCATTTCATACCGTATTATAGCCTGTGATCATAGAAAAGAGAGAGAAATAAACAAAACTTGAGATACTCGCAGACGGGCATCATATCCAGAGGTAGCAAGGAAGCAAGCAATAAGATCGGAACAGAGCGAGGCGGTAAACGAAAAGGATAAACTATAACGAGTAGCAACGCTTCAAATGCAAGCAACGCTTCAAGGTACTTAGGTAAAAAGATAACAGGAAAAGAAGAAAACAAGCATTGAATAAAGTGAGACCCCAGAGCAAAAAAAACACATACGAAACGGAGATAAGAAAAGCAAAAACACCCATTAGATAAACCAATAAAAAAGACAAATAGAGAACCCATCATGATAATACCACAAAGAAAAAAGCATATGTCCAGTCGTTTCTGTTAATCTTTTCTCTTTCCCGGTCTAGGTAGCAAAGCTAGCTCCATTCCTACTTTCAATCCTCCTTCGGTGAAGTTCCTAGCAAAGGCTTACCCTCGACACCGCTGCGCTTAGTAACAGTACCGCTTCTCTTGCCTCTGGTCTTCTTCTTGCGTATTGAAGGTCCACCTTCCTCTTCGCTGGCAGACTCGGAACTTGAGAGCTCGATCACGGTTTTGGTATAACCGCTTGCACTCTGTCGCACATTCTCAACCAAACTTCCACTTCTAGCGACTCGTTTGGAACCGCCGGGAGTGTAGGTATCAACGGTAAGGAATTGGCGACTGCTGGAACTTGAACTGGCGCCACTCCTGTTACCTGGCGTAGTGCTGTTGGGTCTGCTATTGGGCTTGACAAAGGCATCAAATGGATCATTGTGGTACTCTGGCATTGGCGATATCGAGCCATCTCTGTTTGCTGGAGGACCGTTTCCATCAACCGCACCGTAAACGGTGTTGTGTTCGTTATTTCCATCATAGGGGGAGAGATGTTGAGAGTTGTTCGATTGAGAGTTATTTGATGGTCCGGGTGGATGGGGGCCGACACCCTTGATCTTGACGGTTTTGCTAGTGGTCTTTCGTGGGTTGGCGGCAGCGTTGGATGGACCAAGGTGCTTGAAGTGCTGCATCATTTCGGGGGTGATTTCGTTGCCGAACTTGAGAAGGTCGAGACTCTGGGAGTGCTGGTGTGCTGCACCAACGCGGGCTTCTTTACCATTCTTGGCGGCAGTGATTGTGACTTCGGCTTCTGACGGGTTGATTCCTGCGATTTTACCGGCATCAGAGGCTCTTTGGGCGAGATCATCGACCATTGGACGGGCAGCGGAGATTGAGCGGCGGAATAGAGGGGATGGGTTCAAACGACGGATAGCCTTGTGAACGTCAATGAAGACATCAGACTCGTCAACAATTTCCCTACTACTGTTAGTACGAGACATAAACCTTCGGAAGGACTTGTAGACTCACTCTCCAATCAACTCTTCAATAACATCCTCAAGCGTTACGACACCGAGAGCGCCAAAATTCTCGCCAGGATGCTCGGAGACAAGCACCATGTGGGACTTTCCTTCCTGAAAGAAATTGACAATATCGAGACAACTAGTATCGGGTGCGGTTTCCGGCAGAGTAGCAAGGTTGAAATCGCTAACCTTCCAGGCGTCCTCTGGGTCGTAAGTGATCAAGATCTTGACGAGCAACATTCCAATAAAGTTGGTTGGTTCACCGACGGCGTGGATAGGAATACGACTGTAACCGGCCCTCATGATGGCATCTGTAGTTTCCTCATCCAAAATGGCATCGGCGGACATGGTGAATACGTCGCTAATTGGTGTCATAATAGCTTCAACTGGCTTGTCCTTCAAGTCCAGCACTGCGGTAATAATGGTAACCTCATCCTGGTTGAGACGGTCCGATGGCGAGTGACCGAGGGTCTTGTGGAGAGTAACTAGCGTCTTCAATCCAGCCTTCTTGTAGACGGTTCCGTGATCTTCACCGAGGAGATAGTCGAGGAGAAGGGCGATGGGGTAAGCGATGGGGTACATGATGTACATGAGCGTCAAGACCAAACTACGGGAGGCTGATTAGAACCCTGGAGGATCAACACAATTTCGGGAAGATCACTTACGGTGACAACTTTGAGCCAATTCCAAGACCATAGCGGACACAGATGGACTGAGGAATAACCTCACCAAAGATGACTGAAGAAGAAGAAGAAAATTAGAAAAAAAATAACCCAACCTCTGGGAATCGTACAACATACCGATCAAAGTTGTCGAAGCCACAACGGCAGGCCATCCTCCTCCCAAACTTCTGTCGAGTACGATTGGAAGCGTTTCGTTGGTGATGACATTGCTGAGAAGTAGAGTGACGAGAACCCAATGCTTTCCTCTCTTGAGCAACTTCAAAACCTTTCGTGCATCGAGCTTTTCGCGGGGTTCTCCGGACTGTTCAATGACCTGAAGATAGATTTCATCCTGTCCCATCAACCTGTAGCACTGTTGTTAGCGATGGATCCTCCAAAGCCTCGTTGTAAACAAACGTACGCCAAAGTCAATCCAGCAAACACACCACCAGCGACAACCAAAAAGAAGGCAACAGCGACATTGAACCAAAAGTCGGCGCTCGTCAGTGGTTCACCCTCCTCGAGAGCGTGAGGATAGGGCGCACGTTTTGAGAATCGAGAGTCGGGATTTGACGACGGGAGGGCTCGGGCGATAAGGAAGCCGAGTCGAGCTATCGTAGACGTTGTAGAAAGCGCATTTCGGGCAATGGTAGGTGGCATGTCCTATCAAAGTCGATGAATAGGACGAAACGGTGAAAAAAATCGGCGGCCTGACGAAAAGTTTTGGTGTTGAATAGGTTAGGAAAGGGAAGGGTGAAGGTGAGTTGATTAATAGAAGGATCGAAGCTTCCTGGCAGTAGGCGGAAGGGATAAAGCCGACGGAAATTCAACTTTCAATTCTTGGTTCAGCCCCTTCCAACACGAGAATTCACGGAGGAAAGACAAGAGCTTTTGCCAAGTTCCCAAGCAAAAAGTCCAATTTGCGCAGAGAGATCAGGGGCAAAACGGATTTTCCAGCAGCTAAAACCCACTAAAATCAAGAGGGAGAAGTTGCCACATGTTATGCCAGCACCTGTTGGATTTATATTTTTCCGTGCCATCATTCACGGATTATAACGGTGGGTTTATAGTGAGCAGATGGCCGTTAGGTACACGTTGTGATGTGCCGTATACCACTGAGTAACTACACTCCAAACGGTCGTACATACCGATGAAGGCGATACAAGTACCCTCCAGTTTGCAAAATTCAGAGTCCCCCCAACCCTTTGTGGTTTAAGGTTTAGGTTGCAAAAACGACAGACATGGATATCACACATTTCCAGTGTTTCTCCAAGCCTTTCTCCGTTTATGCCATTCTCAAACTGAAGCGACTCGACTCCCTATCCACTCCACGATGTACGATCGATCTCCCCAGTTGTTTATGAAGTCTCCCGCTCGATTACAACGCATATGAGGTCAATGTCATGATCTCTGTTTCCGCCCTTCAACTGGTTACCGTGAGCTTCTAAAGTACGTCATACAGGTGATGCTTGCCTTTGTGGGACTGCCGAAGCGGAAGAGGCACAAACGCTTTACGGCAGACCAGGCGAGCTTGAACATCTTGGCATTCGCATGGCCCAAGCTTTCCCTCAATGCCCCGAGCTGCTTCGGTAAGCCCCGGAGCAGAGTTGTCTGGGGTAGCGAAAATGTGGGGGTGCCGGTGCTGAAATCGGAAGAGTGAAACCTCGGGCCGTTATATACCTGTTTATTAAAGACAGTGAGCGGCGTTTGATACTGATCTGTTTTTGAGCATCTCGATGGTAGTCAATTACTTGTACATACTTGTACTTCGTACATGCCAGGATATCGATGGATGATCAAGGGTTCGCCAGACATGAGAATCGATTCGCCAGCATGCGCTCTCCTTAGGCTTGGGCTTTATCGGAGCGCTGGACCCTGAATAAGGAGATTTGATATCATGAGTCCCTACCTGGAGAGCTCTCATGCTCTCTTGTCGATTGTAGATGATGGACAAGGCAATAACACGTCTACTAATACCATCACGAGAGGGATGACAAAAAGTCAAGTCCCAGACATGACAGCCCTTCTTTTCACCGTTTGTTTGTTTGTAGTGCCCCATGTCCCAGTACCATGCTCCTCGCGACTCACACAATCGCCGGAGACGTCGGCAAAGCCCAGACAGACACCGAGTCAACCTTCTTTATTCAACCTCACACAACTCATCGCCATCGCCCTATTCGTCAACAAGCTGGGAGTTCCTTTGGGACAGACATGCAGCCCAATCTCAAACATTATCCAGCACAAGGCCTCAAAGATACGACAAGGGAGGTTGCTGCCTTCTTTAAAAAGCCCAGCGGAATGGCAGAGCCGTCTGTCCCTTTATCGTACTGCAGAGTCCCACCTCAAAGCTTCCTTGCGCAATATCTCATCTCAGTGTCGCGATATCTCCCTATTCCATCTCTGCTGGTCATCGTCTGCAAATCTGTACGCTATCCTCGCATTACGCTGCACGATCTCGTTGTTTTTGTGTCATTGGAATAGAATTTCGTAGGGCGACATCTGAATAGGAAAGACACCAAGCGATACTCAGCGATGGCCGCTTCTCTCAGCGCAGCTCGCCAGAATGGAGTCATTCCCCAAACAACCCAAACCTCTCCGCTCTCCGCTCCATCCAAACGTTCGAGTCTCAACAACTCCACCACCACCACAACTCAATCGCACGCGACTCCAAAGTCTCACGAAGCGCAGCGGCATCTCCAATCGAACGGTACTTTCTTTCCCGACCTGTTGGCTTGTTGCGGATCGATGATGGGAGTGGAGCGACAGAAATCCCCACACAGTCGTACACCGACGCCTTTACCGCTGTCTTTGGGTGAGCCCGTTCGATCCATCTGTTACCATCCGCACCATTGCAGAGCACCATCACAAGGGAAGAAGATCCAGGTTACCTGCCAAAGGATGCACGACATGATGGGAAGGCTGAAGCTTGCTGTGTCGGATGGGACGGAAAATCAGACAAATGTTTAAAGTACAAACGAAAACTAACGAAATGGGCATCGATGCTCTTCTTATACAGACAATACGGTTTCCTCACCGGCATTACTGCCCACCCAGCTGCATGACGATGGACCTAAGCTTTTGCATAGCGTAAAACATTCGGGCTCCATCCTCTCATTGGCCGTTTCCAACGACTTTATTTACGCTGGTACCCAGAATGGCGAAATTTTGGTTCGTGGACCCTTGCACCCCCACACTCCCACACATCCCGCGATATGCGCTGACGATGAACCCTGGCGGTAATAGGTTTGGTGCAACAAGATTTTTGAGTTGAGAGCGACAGTCAAGGGACATGCAGGAAGTATCTTGTCCTTGACGATATCAGAGGACCAGTCGCTTTTATTTTCAACAGGTGGAGACGCCATAGTGAATGTGCGCTATACCCCTACCCAAAGGCCATCACGGTTCTTGTCCATGCTGACTCGAGAAATAGGTATGGGATGCAAAGACATTGAAGATTAAGTATTCGATATACTCGACGTATGACGTGGGGGATGTATTCTGTTTGGCCTATTCCGCCACTCTAAGGACGATGTACTTTGGCGCACAAAACACGTCCATTCAGGTATGCCTCCATATTGCAGGAGATCTTTCGATACTGACATGCTAGTAGTGGTGCAGCCTGGAATCCTCACCTCGCCCAACCCTCACCTCGCATCCTTCTCGCCGAAATCACAGATTCTTCGATTCAAAAGGACCCGGCGGAAGAAGTACGCCTCGACCAGCGTCCGGAGACTCGACCTCAACTTTCCAAGGAGCCACCTTCCTCGAAGTCGATCCAAGTGCTATAGTTCAATACGCTCATTATGGTTTTGTTTACTGCATGCAGCTGATTAAAGGACTGAGCGGATCTGAGGAGGAGGTTTTGATCTCGGGCGGTGGTGATGGTGATGTCAAGCTATGGAAGATTGACCCTCAAACTACGGAACTCATCGAATGGAAGACATTGGAGGGAAGTGACATGAGTGTACTGAGTATTGCGGTGAAGGAGACATTCTTGTATTGTGGGTTGACGGATGGCGATATCAACGTCTGGGATCTCGACACCTTCCAGATGATTCGCTCGGTCAAGGCACATCAAAGCGACGTCCTTACGCTGGCTATTAGTGGTAACAGTTTGATTAGCGGAAGTGCTAGGGGCAATTCCAAGGTGAGCCCGGCTTCGCTGTTCTAATGAATCTGGGCTAACGTTTGTAGCAATGGAACGATAGGTTCGAATGCGTCCACCACTGGCAGGCTCACGAGGGGCTTCTTTTGACATCAGTCGTCACTAGCCGAGACGACAACATCCTATACTTTACTGGAGGAAACGATGAGACGGTTAGTGCTTGGCTATTGGATAGTCTAGACTTGAACCAAAAGAGCCCTGTACAATCTCAGAACGGTAGGTACACCTGCTCTAGCACATTCACTCAAGACTGACAAAAGTAGATGCGCTACTCAGTTGTCTCGGGAAGTTGGTTGGCTTCCGCACGGTCTCGGGAAACCCGGCATACACCGAAGATTGCAGGCGTGGAGCTGCCTACCTGAAATCCCTGTTCAAGAGATTTGGTGCCAGAACTGAATTGCTTCCAGTCAAGGATAACCGGAATCCAGTCGTCTTTGCTCGGTTCTGCGGATCCAATCCTACAGCTGGCAAGACAATTCTCTTCTACGGCCACTACGACGTTATCCATGCCGAAGAATCCGGCAAGAAATGGCAGACAGACCCTTTTGCGCTTACAGGCATCAACGGCTATCTGTATGGACGTGGTGTCTCTGACAACAAGGGTCCTTGCTTGGCTGCACTGTTTGCTGTTGGCGAGCTTGTGCAAGAGCAAAAGTTGGAGTCTGATGTCGTCTTCCTGATTGAAGGTGAAGAAGAAGCTGGTAGTCATGGATTTGCCGAGGCGGTCAAGGCGGCAAGAGATGTTATCGGTGATGTTGACTGGGTTTTGTTGGCCAACAGCTACTGGCTGGATAACGAACGGCCATGCCTTACCTACGGTATGAGAGGTGTCATCCATGCTACAGTCAAGATTGAGAGTGACAAGCCAGACCTTCATTCTGGTGTTGATGGTTCTCGGTTGAACCATGAGCCCACGGTGGACCTGGTTAACCTCCTTGCTCGTCTCAGCTCCGTAGACGGCAACATAAACATCCCAGGTACGCAACTTTCCTACCTCTCTCCCCAGAGCAAATGTCTAACATGATTATACAGGTTTCTACGACCCCGTCCGGCCCGTCACCGCCAACGAAGAAGCCATGTACTCTGCCATCGTCGAAAACCACCTCCGCAACGACCCTACCCTCGACGCATCAGCCCTCAAGGACCGCCTCATGTCCAAGTGGCGTTTCCCATCACACACCATCCACAGAATCAACGTTTCCGGCCCCGCCAACGCAACCGTCATCCCCCGCTCCGCCTCCGCCTCCATCTCCATCCGAATCGTCCCCGACCAAGACCTTCAAACCATCAAATCCACCCTCACCTCCTTCCTCCACTCCCAATTTACCACCTTCCACTCCAACAACACTCTCACCATTACCATAGACCACGAGGCCGAACCATGGCTCGGAGACCCACAGAATGAGGCCTTCAAGACGCTGGAACAGGCCATCGAGACCGTCTGGGGCGAGGGCACAAAGCCGCTGTATATCCGCGAGGGAGGCAGTATTCCGTCGGCGCGATTTTTGGAGCGCGAGTTTGGTGCGCCGGCGGCCCATTTGCCTTGTGGACAGGCGAGTGATCATGCTCATTTGGATAATGAGAGGTTGAGGTTGACAAACTTGTATAAGAGTAAGGCGATCCTGAAGCAGTTCTTTCAGGAGTTGCCAAAGAAGTAGATGTCGGGGATAGGATGGTGGTAATGGGTGGAACGGTGGGAGATAATTAATGGTGGACTCGTGGACTGGGGTGCTTCGCAGCAATTTTCCGAACGACAACTGCAAATCAAACGTTCGGGGGCTGGGGACGAGGCTAGACTGGGGTAATCATGTCTGTCGCTTATACTTCTTGGATTATGGTCGAAGTACGGTCTCGGTTTCTCTAACTATTTTCGTTATACACTTTCCTTATTTTCCTTTGCTCCCTTTCCGTCGTTTGTTCCTGGGATAGAGTAGTACGATAGCTGGATAATCCTGTACACCATTTAGACCTCCTTCATAATACCACGCTCTTTAAAGCCCCCCTCCCTTTCCGCCGTCCCGTGCACATTCCCAGTCAAAAGCCTCCATCTACCACCTACAATCCATCCCCCCCGTACCACCCTCCCTCAACTCCCCCAGCGCCCCCACAAACACCCCCACCACATCATCAAACCCCCCCAACACCCTCCCATCCCTCACCGCCTCCTCCAACATCATCACCATCAACTCCACATGCTGCTCCTGCTCCCTCCGTAGCCACTGCCCTAGCTCACTCGTATCGCCTCTCGTACTCCGCCAGGTCTCGAGGAACGGCCACATTATTTCCAGCAGTTGTTTGGTATGGGTGTGGTACTCTTGGCGTTTGTGGAGCGGGTCGATAACGGGTTTGGGGTTGGCTTGCGAGGGCGTGTACATGGGCCGCGTTTGGAAGGTGTTGACGAAGGTGTCCATGAGGTGGTCGAGGCCGTCTTTGGGGGGTTGGTCGGGGGGGTGGCCTGGAGGGAAGCGGTGGCCGTGGGGCATGGTTTTGGTGATGGGGAGGGGGGGTCGGATGGTGAGTGTTTGGTTGTTGTTGATGTTGTTGTACGAGTACATTTTGTGAGTGATTTTTGTAGAATTGGGATTACTGGGATTGAAAAGTTTGAACGGGTTGCTGCTTCCTTATTTGTTGCAGTAAAGAATTCCGGCGTACCTGTTAAGTGGTTCGGAAATGTCCTCCAAGCGAGTTGCCTCGTACGCCCCTGTCCCGGGCAGTTTGACAGAGCGCTTCAATGGGCGAGGTGTCGAGATACAAAGCACTTTACACAATCACATTTACAAAGACATCAAAACAGCTTGTTTGTTCAGAACCAAGTAAGATTTGTAGACTAACTACCACACAAGTAGAAGATATGTAACCAAAATAAAAAACAGCAAGAAAGAAGCCCCAAACGCCAACCAGACCCCCCAATAAGGCCGGAAAGAAGTAGTAAGAAGAACCGGAAAGTGCAATAACCCCAGAATGCTAATGATATCGAACTAAGAGAGAGCTAGGAAACCGGATATGTAGCCATGTAAGAAGAGGAGAAGAGTATGTACAAAGAGATATGTAAGAGAAGTGGCCAAAAACCGCCAGACCCAACATAACAGTTAAGGTAAGAAGAAGTGTGACAAAGGGAAATAAAGACAAGTGCAAGAGTGAAAAGTGAAGTACCGCAAGCCCTTTTGATCCCGAACAACCGGATAAACCAAATGATAAATCCCTTGTGATGCAAGTGATAATAAAGAAAGGTAACAAAGAAAGTCGACAATGCGCGGGTATTCGGATGCTGCTGTAGACCGAAGAAAACACATGCCAAATATGGAAATAAGAAACAGTCAGAGCCAAAGGTGTGACTGAAGCTTTAGTGCGTTGTGATGGATGACGCAATAAGAATAGTGCGCTCATGATAAGATGACAGAGGCAAACTCGTGAATCGAGCAAATGACTTTGCAGTTGGTGTGTGTGCCGGATAGTGTGTGTAGTAAGATTGGTGTTGAGTGTCCGACCTCAGAGTTTAGGTTGCATGACATCTGCCGTAAGCTGTCATATGCAAGCAATAAACCTCCACGCCTCAGCCTGCGCAACCCATTTCCCACTCCGAGAAATGCAGACAACCCTCTCCTCCAAGCCGCTGTGACCCTTCAAGCCCATCCGGATCCTCTCCGAAATCCCCACTTGGTGTCGTCCTTGGCGTCCTCCCGCTTCCTTTGACGAATGACCTTCTTCTTTCTCTTTTGGATCTTTCCGTCACTCTTAGTGCCGGAAAATCCAGCAGATGCTGCGCGAGAAGCCTGTGCACGTTTCCATGATGCGTCGCTGTCGGAATCGGTCAAGTCTTCGGACGAGGCTCGGCTTGAGCGAGGTGATGAAAGCGAGATTCTGGGAGCGATTGTCTGAGGAGCCATAGCCTGAAGCTGACTGAGAAGCATGCGCTGCAGACGAACATCGGTGTTTAGTGTATGACTAACTGTGCGAGGCGTTCTGTGTCGTGGGTGTGAGGAGGATCTGGAAGCCGAGTTGTGAATCTGAGATCTGCCAGAGTTGATCGATGATTCACTGTATCTTGGCGAGGGTGTTGAAGCTGAAGCTGGCTGCGACCTGTGGTTTATCGAGAGGCTGTTGAGGGAGGTGCAAATCGACATCTTTCTTCGTGATGGTTGCGAGGATGTGAGCGAGTAGTCTGGGTCGAAGAGGGACGAAGGTAGCTGTGATGGGGCGCCCCAGGGTGACTCTGTCGGTGAAAACAATGGCGAGCATCCGTCCATCGAGTCGTCCGCTGACCGAACGGTATTGCTGAAGGAAAAGTTCTCAAACATGGTGTTCGTGATGTTGTGGTTCGTGGTTGTTGATGAAAGTAGTAGTTGGTGGTGAGGAAGAAGGAGTGAACCGTGTTCCGTATGAAAGTCTGTAGATGAAGATGTTCACAGGGAGATCTCGAGTGATTGACCTTATGATGAACAAAGAGATTCTTTTTGAGTCTTGGATAAATGATCTTTTGGAATTTCGTTGTGGAAAAGAGCGTAAGAAGTCTTTGTGAAAAAAGAGGGCTTACGGGCAAGGACTTGCGTTTGTATTTATTCACAGACTGGGAAGCATCCCAGTTTAATAAAGGACGGCAACACTCTGACCCAGCCTGTGTGCTTGCCACCCATTCCAGAACGCCGGGACCACGCCAAGGCTGGATTAATCTTGCATTTCGCAAAAGAAGGGAAAAAGAAATTCCTCGTTCGCCCGCCTTACCCCAACGACCCTGGCGCTGTCTTGGAGCCATCGGGCCCAAGCAAGACGACAGCCCGGCACCTGATGGAAACGCTGCGAAGCCTTGCCCGAGCCTGGAACTGGGCAAAGCAAAAGGGCGAAAAGCTGCTGAAGAGCCAGGCGAAAAACGGTGTGGCGGCCTGCTTGGTGCCTGTGGCTTGACCTCTGACTCGTAATCCCATTCCCAAAGGGGCTCGTGCTAAGCCGAATCTGTCTCTCGTTGGCCTTGTGGCTCCTCGATTTGACGCCTGGTTTGGGTGGCACACCCTTTTCGCCTCAGCATGCACACCACTCTATCGTGCTTTCGCTTTGCGCACCTGCACATCAAATCGTTGGTCCAGGTGCTGGAACCCTTCTGGAAAGTCCCACAGTTACATCGTGCTCAGGTATGTACCGGACTACATACCCTACCTCTAGGCTGTGAAGCCCAGCTCCAAACTAACCATCACAAAGTTCCGCGATGCACTCGTTAAAGTGAAGAAAAAGACCTTTGGCTCAGCTCGTGCTCGACGCTTGTCCGCTTGTTTGCCCCAGTCATCCAAGCGCTTTGTCACAATCACTCTAAACCGTGCCACACTGTCCTCCTAACCTTACTCCCGGGTCGACTTTTTGCCTTGTGAATCACAGCGTGGAGGGCCGAATCACACCTAGTCGACTTGGGGAGGAGGAGGATGCCCCGGAGGAGGCAACCGTTTCGACTTGTGGATTCCTGGCATCATCGAGCTTCTGGTGCATGGACTTTTGTGACAGGTATCCCGGTAGCAAGCAACTTCAGGCGCTTTTCGAATGCAGAGTTTTCCATGCTGATGCTGATGCTAGTTAGGTATTTTACATTCCGTTTGTTCTTCTTCGGTGTAATAAATATCACCAGCTTTTCCATTCGATTCTCCGGTTTTCTCTCTACCCCTTTGGTTCGTCAGTTCGATCCGTTTGCACGCAAGGGACGCAATCAAACCCCTCCTCCTCCGCAAGAGTCATCATCAAAAGGCACCCCTGGCCATGTCCGGCCTGGCGGTGCAGTTACAGATGTTGATCCCGACCGAGCCTTGCCGACCTGGGGAAAGAAAGATTCGCAAGCTGTCGCTTCCTACCGCTTCCTACCGACCGGCTTGTGTATTTTACCGACAAGTGATCGGTGCCTTTTTTCGACCGGTCCAGTTCCCAAATATCCGATTGGGTTTCCTACATTTCCCTCCCTTGCTTGAGCTGAGCATTTGAGCAAGTCAGAAGCGCAGCCCAACAACGTGGACCGTCAGCATTCCTCCTTCGACTACCCGTCAACTTCCCCGCTTTCTCAGCTGCCCGATGGACGAAACTCTCTACAAGTACCCCGTACATTCTAGGGCGGAGCGGCTACATACGCACTCTATCCATCTATCTCATGCACATCATAAGTTCGGATAGCTCGCGGATTATCTTACTCGCACCGTTGCGCTGAAAGTTTGGAACCGAAAAGGTCTGGATAAGCGCCAACCTCTCAAATGCCACAAAATCCAGACTGACGGGATCGCAAATGTTTCTTTCCGTTGATGAAGGGGACGCCTGCTGGGTAAGGAAGGAGCATCACTTAACCTGACGGGGGGTTACATTTTGCCCTGGCGCTAGAGTGTGTCTAGGGTACGGACGTTGGCTCCCTTCTAAGGACAGGGTGGACGGCCCGGTTTGAAATTGAGGACTTTACCCTAGAGGGCAGTAATTGACTTTCAAAACACCAGCGTTTGTACCTGACGACGCCATAAAGTAGTTATCGTCATACCTATGGCCCGTCAGCTTACAATTTTACGAGATACCGGTGCTTGAGGCACGTTCGACAAGACTTGACGTCGTAAAACTCGCAAGCTGCCTTCCTTCTGTCAAACTTCTCAGTTTGCAGTCCCTCCTCCGAGCCTTGTCTCGGAATTCCACTTCAATTTCCAGGAATCTTTAATGCGTCATTTAACGTAGTACCGTAATCCCAGTCCATAGACCATGGAATTCCGATTCATCTGCATATTTGGCATGTTCCTGATTCACTTTAAACCAAGGATCCAGGTTGGACCGTGTAGAACCAGGCCAACAAGTCATCAAATTCCTACCCGTCACTCCAACAAACGGGCCCGACCAAATCAAACTAATCAGGCCCATCAGGCTTACATCCTTACCCGCATACCTCTCCAGAACCCGATACCCCGATTGCGGCTCAAGCCACAACAGCATAGAGCACCACGCATACGTCTCCGAGTCCTCAACTCGAAACACTCCTCCCCTCCCAACACTGTCCCTCCCACCAGGGCAACCCTCCTTCCAACACCCACCAACGCCCGACTTTGACCCCTCCTTCCAACCAGCTTAATACTCCCCCTCCTCTATCTCTCCGCCCACAAAGGGTCTCAAATCCCGCACGTATCCGATTCACCACTCCAACGAGCCTGCAGCGTCCCGTCAAACACACCCATCCGCACTGCAAACCGCCTCTTCCCCGGTCGCCGCAGTCGTGGGATTTTCCTCCCAGCCACTCACAAGCCCTGAAGGACACGATCTCATTGCTGACACCTTTGTGTCTATCAAACTCCGTCACGATATCGCTTAACTGCCTCCTACATATGTACAAGTACGAATAATGTCAAACACCCTCGTTGACTTGCTTGACGCTCCTGAAAGGAGATGCACGTATTGTCCCGGATCGTGCATACGCCACACGATGACATGGCATGGACTTGCAGCGCTGGGACTGGACACCCGAGATGCATTGCATACGCTATCGATTGGGTTGGGACGTGTGTGTGACATGCCACAAGGCGGTGGTCGAGAGTGACAGTTGGGCGGCTATCGGTGGTGTCGGTACTTTCGTAGGCAGATATCGTACATTGTGAATTTGGGGCACCGTGAGGTGCAAAGTCGGGGCGTTTGAACGGTGTGTGCCGATATGTAGGGAGTTATTGCGTCCTTTCTTTGCGTTACTACTTGTCAAGTAGTCTCGATTGCAAGTGGTATGTGGCAAAGGGCGAGTTATGTGGTGCGGAGGCTGCCTTTGTTGGAAGGGATGACGAGTTGGCAGTGAGATCGAGCGTATGTTTGCCACTGGGCCTTTGTCAAGTCGATACATGTCCGTCATATGCTAACGGTTCTTTCTTCTCATTATAACTGCTTAATGGGTGGTATAACCATACTTCTTATTATCGGTGGTTTGTCTCGCCTAGTAGCATTCTACAAACCAAACGATGCGGATTTCTCGGGATAGTTGGTCCGCTATAGTCTCCTAGTCGATACTATGATAGACCATGTTATTGTAGAGAAGAAGTGGTCAATATCGCCGCATGCGTAAAACATTTGTCTCTCGAATGCATTCATATCAAGTCATCCTATTCAAAAGTTCGAGACGATTTACCGTCCTGGAACCCAACACTGCAAATCCGGCGCATACACTGTGCACAGAGTCTGTGTCTAACGGAACCAGTGTCACTGTGCTTGTACAGGTAGCCAAAGCTGCAACGGGACGCTGGGTTTGATCAGTGCAGAGCATACGGATAGATGCATGAAATCTGAATCGATTTGGACCTTGGGCTTGCCAAACGCGGTATGTGATACTTGTGCGAGTGCCTTGTCTCGTCTCGGATCTTTGTTGGAGCTTGCGACTTTTCACCTGTGAAATACAAAGTGTCCCATAGAACACATTGTAGGCTCATAGTGCAAGCGAGAGAAAAGAAGGTCGAACTGCGATGCTAGTCATATATGCCCCGCCATCATTGATACCCTAAGCCTTCCTCTCAGCAACCCTCTGAGCATTTCCCTTCGCAGCCCAGCACTTTTTGAACGCCTCCATCTCGTCCTTGCACTTCCTCCAATCCTTGGTCTCGAAAAAGCAGTCGTTAAGCTTCGTATTTTCCTCTTCCAACATTCGTCAGTATGGATCTCACCGGCCACCATTTCCGTTCGGTAGGACATCGGGTGGGAGATTCGAGAAAAAGTACCTGCACAACCCGTCTTCTCAATACGGACATCCCTATGTAGTATGTTAGATCGTGCTGCATGTATGAACAAAGGGGGAATTACCAGGCATCGGGCTCGTCTTCGGGGTCGGTTGCGGGCTTCTTTTCGTGTTCGGACATTTTGGTGTTGTGACGTTGAGGGAGCTTGGCCTGTGGTGGAGGGAAAAGCGGAAATTGCCGAGAGAGATGTGCGCTAGCCGAAGAGGAGCTAGCGCGGGTGGAGGAGAAGGGAAACGTTGCCCCTACCTCCAAGTAAACACCAACAACATCGGCTCGACAATTCATGATGATTCGGTCTGTCTCCCCATACAGATACTTTGGTCTTGTTGCTGATTTTCAACAGTGTGTGAAGCCGCTTCTGTAAAGTATGAGTAAGAAACAGAGTAAGAACCTGGATGATTGTTGTCCAGATGGGTCGGACAGATTCCATCAGGTTCTGTAACAGTTTCCTGGTCTCTTTTTTGGGAGCAGTATCGGATAAGCATAACAGAGCTGGTTATTGCTTGTATGGCGGCTGCTTTCGACACATTCTACAGGAGCTCTTGCAGGATATACAGAAGCTCTGGTTGTCCTGGAGAGAGTGGTCGTCGTGGAGATGACATTGTGAGCTGAAAGATTTTCAAGGGTATAAGCAGAGGGCCGCATGCTGCAAAGAAGAATAATCTCTCTCTCTGGTTCTAAGCAAACGCACAAACATCCACTTTTGCAGTTTTACCACTGTTTTTGCGCACGCAAACCCGAATGCTTCGACTGCTTCACCATCAAGACAAGACCAACAAGTGAATCAAATCCCAAAGAGGATGGAACTCACTCCGGAGTTGTCTGGCGTATCTACGGATTTGGGTGGAGGTGGCTCGATATTTGCGCACTGGAGGATGAAGGAAGAATCGCCAGCACCGACAGAGATTCTTGACGATTTGAATGTTTTGGAATGGGAGAAGACAACAAGAGGTACGATTCCATTTTGGGCAACAAACAACGGGTCTTGACTTCTAACAAGCCTTCTCGCAGATTACTCAAAGGAGGATCTTAGAATTGCCGATCAGCTCTTCTCAATCGAGGACGAACATCAAAGCCTTCCCTTTGAGACTGCAGACGCGGAGGATGGAACACCTACAGAGGAGGAGGAGGAGAAAGAGCTGCCGATGCGCACTCTCGACAACTTTGTTCTTTACGATGCTTCCGACCTCGAACTGGCAGCGCTCGATCTGATCGGCACCGAACTCAATATTCATGCTGTTGGAACCGTTGGACCCATCTACACCGAAGGAGAGGAAGATGAGCAAGAGGATGAAGACGAAGACGTATCTCCTCCTGTGAGAACGGGTACACAAGCGACCTCCGCGAGCGTCACGCAAATGACCGTCGAGCTTTACATCCGTAACATCGTCCAGTACGAGTTCTGCTTCAATGACGATGGAACTGTGGAGACTTGGATACAAACCACGAATGCGCACTACAAGCTCCTGCAGCCAGCAAAGTGCTATACCTCTCTTTACAGGCCCGTCAATGACTGTCTCAATGTAATCACCGCAATCATCACCCTTGCGCCAGAAAGCACCACGATGAGTCTGAAGGATCTGCTCAAAGTCATGGACGATAAGGCCCAGGCGGTGTCATACGAAGAAGTAGAACGCATGTCGGAGTTTATCGTCCAGCACCTTGACCAATGGATGGAAACAGCCCCCAAGAAGAAGAGCAAACTCATCGAAAAGTCAAAGGTCTATATCGACCTCAACAACCTGGCAGGTATCGACATGGTCAGCGGCGTCAGGCCCCCACCAGTCCGACGTGTCACCGGCCGCAGTAGTGCCCCAAAGAAGCGAATTGTCAGGAATATGAATGATGCAGTCCTTCTTCACCAGAATGAGACAACAGTCACCAATTGGATTCATCAACTCTCCGCCGGTATGTTTGGTCGAGCCCTCAACGTTCTCGGAGCAGAAACGGCCGACGTTGAGAATCTCACCTGCGATCCTGCAAGCGCCAAATTTGTCGTACCCCAGAGAAGGCTTCACAAGAGATTGAAATGGGAGACCAGAGGCCATATTCCGGTTTCTGAGGAAGAGTACAAGCATATCTATCAAGGGAAGAAGTATGCCAAGTTCTTCGAGGCCGTTCGAGCTGTTGATGAGTCTAAACTCACCATCAAACTTGGAGATTTGGTCTACGTCCTGGATCAAGACCCCAAAGTTACTCAGACTCAATTTGCTACTGCTGGGAGAGAAGGCAGAAAGAAGGGCGCGGAAAAGGAAAAAATTCAGGTTAGGTTTGGGCGAGTCCTGTCTATCCGCCAACCTGATTCAAACTCAAAGGACGCACAGAATGTCTTCATACACGTCCAGTGGCTAGTTCTCGGATGTGACACCATTTTGCAGGAGATGGCCAGTAGAAGGGAATTGTTCCTCACTGATTCTTGCGATACCGTCTTTGCTGATGTGATTTATG
Organism: Ascobolus immersus RN42; assembly: GCA_003788565.2. Taxonomy (NCBI): domain Eukaryota; kingdom Fungi; phylum Ascomycota; class Pezizomycetes; order Pezizales; family Ascobolaceae; genus Ascobolus; species Ascobolus immersus. The sequence continues at coordinate 334,103 of ML119657.1, read as the reverse complement.
GTGTTGCAAAGTTGACGCCTCTTGGTGCGAAAGACATTCCGACGGTGGAGTTCCACGAGAGCATGGCTACCATGATGGGCGAGAATGAATTCTTTGTTCGGTTCAAGTACAACTACCAGGACGGATCTTTCACGGATCTGAAAGATGTAGACGCCGAGCAGATAGGAACACCTCAGCCAAGGGTCAACACGCACAGGAATCCTGGATATTGCAGTAACTGCCGCATAAAGTACGACAATGAGCGGACAGGCGATAAATGGATCTACGAGAATGATACAGAGGGCGAACCACGCCTATTCCGGAGCTCTAAAGGGTGGTGTATCTACGCTCAAGAGTTTGTTTATCTTCAGCCTGTCGAAAAGCAACCAGGCACAACCTTTCGAGTTGGTTACATTTCAGAAATCAACAAGTCTTCGGTCATCGTGGAGCTTCTAGCGAGAGTTGATGATGACGATAAGAGTGGTCATATTAGCTACAGCGATCCTCGCCATCTGTACTTTACCGGTACCGATATCAAGGTGACTTTCGACAAGATCATCCGCAAATGCTTCGTCTTCCACGACAGCGGTGACCAGAAGGCAAAGGCGGCCTTGATGTATGGTACGTTGCAAAGAGATTTGTACTACTATAGGTACGAGAAACGGAAGGGCAAAGCCGAGTTGGTTCCTGTCAGAGAGATCCGGAGCATACATGAACAAACACTCAACGATTGGGAGTCCCGAACCCAGATTGAGAGGCATGGTGCTGTATCTGGAAAGAAGCTGAAGGGCCTGGATATCTTTGCTGGATGTGGTGGCTTGACTTTGGGCTTGGATTTGAGCGGAGCTGTTGACACAAAATGGGCTATTGAGTTTGCACCTTCGGCTGCCAATACTCTTGCTCTGAATTTTCCAGACGCCCAGGTATTCAATCAATGCGCTAATGTTCTCCTCTCTAGAGCCATTCAGTCGGAAGATGAGGGTTCCCTAGACATTGAGTACGACCTGCAAGGCCGTGTGTTGCCGGATCTGCCGAAGAAGGGTGAAGTGGACTTTATTTACGGTGGCCCTCCCTGTCAAGGATTTTCTGGAGTGAACCGCTACAAGAAGGGGAACGACATCAAAAACTCTCTGGTTGCCACATTTCTCTCATACGTCGATCACTACAAGCCACGCTTCGTCCTTCTGGAGAATGTCAAGGGTCTCATTACTACCAAGCTTGGTAATAGCAAGAATGCCGAGGGCAAGTGGGAAGGTGGAATTTCCAATGGAGTCGTCAAGTTCATTTACCGCACTCTCATCTCCATGAACTATCAATGTAGAATTGGGCTTGTGCAGAGTGGAGAGTATGGTGTACCACAGTCTCGACCACGAGTAATCTTCCTAGCAGCACGAATGGGTGAGAGACTTCCGGATTTACCTGAGCCAATGCACGCTTTTGAAGTGTTGGACTCGCAATATGCACTTCCTCATATCAAGAGATATCACACCACACAGAATGGCGTTGCCCCACTTCCTCGGATCACCATCGGCGAAGCTGTCTCTGATTTACCAAAGTTCCAATACGCCAATCCAGGAGTTTGGCCTCGTCATGACCCTTACTCCTCCGCCAAGGCTCAACCCTCTGACAAGACCATCGAGAAGTTCAGTGTCAGTAAAGCAACATCCTTTGTTGGTTATTTGCTCCAGCCATACCATTCGAGGCCACAATCAGAATTCCAACGTCGTCTCCGTACCAAACTTGTTCCATCTGACGACCCTGCCGAAGAACCGTCCCTTCTCACCACTAAACTCGTCACCGCCCATGTCACCAGACTCTTCAACAAAGAAACCACCCAGCGCATCGTCTGCGTTCCAATGTGGCCCGGCGCCGATCACCGCAGCTTACCCAAGGAAATGCGTCCATGGTGTCTTGTAGATCCAAACTCTCAAGCCGAAAAGCATCGTTTCTGGCCCGGTCTCTTTGGTCGACTAGGAATGGAGGACTTCTTCTCGACCGCCCTGACTGATGTGCAACCCTGTGGGAAGCAAGGCAAAGTCCTGCATCCTACTCAACGCAGAGTTTATACCGTCCGTGAGTTGGCCAGAGCCCAAGGCTTCCCGGACTGGTTTGCATTCACAGACGGCGATGCCGACAGTGGTCTTGGAGGCGTCAAAGAGTGGCACCGAAACATCGGGAATGCCGTACCTGTGCCGTTGGGTGAGCAGATTGGGAGATGTATTGGGTACAGTGTTTGGTGGAAGGATGATATGATTGCGCAGCTGAGGGAGGATGGGGCTGATGAAGACGAGGAGATGATTGATGGGAATGATCAGTGGGTGGAGGAGTTGAACACGCAGATGGCTGCTGATATGCCTGGGAATGCAAAGGAGTTTCTTCCGGCGAGAGTTTATGACAAGAAGTTGGAGGGTGGAAGACGTCGGCTTGTGTGGGCCATGTTGTAGTTTGATATGGGTGCATGGGGATATCTGGTCTGGTTTTGGGTCGTTGTTACTTCTGAATGTATCGTGTGCGATGTTTGTGGAGTGTATATACTGTAAAGTAGTCAACATTGAATAGTGTAGCAACTATACTAGCTGTATACTTAAGTACATATACATGTATTTATACGAGTCTTTCTACTTGCTAAATGTTGGGGCTATTTGAAAGCGCTCTCAAAGCTTCCAGATCTGTAAGAACTACAGCATTTAGAATCTGCCTGATATGTAAGAACTACAGCATTTAGAATCTGCCTGATATGTTTGTTTGCCGCCTAATTAACATCAGAGGCCGCTTGGCGCAATGGTAGCGCGTTCGATTCCAATTCGTACTTGCCTCGTGCTGAGGTGGTGTAGAATAATCGGAAGGTTATCCGTTCGATCCGGGTAGTGGTCAATTCAAGAGTAATTTTTGGCGAGCCCATTTTGAACAGGCATGGAAACGAACAAGGTCTGTTTGCCGAGATTTAGAAAGCACACTTTTGACGTTTAGAAGCTGCTATCTTCTTGCACTAAGAACTGCTGTTCATGACTAGCTAGTGCAAATGATTATGATCTAGAAAATCCCGGTACTTTCCAACAAGCCTCATCGATTTTCAAGTCAGAATTCAAATTACATGGTGGTTCATCTGTTCAAGAGACTTGTTATGCACTCTGTAGTAATACTCTGAAGCCCAACAGAACGTAGCAAAAGTTTACCAGTATATCACTTAGGCAGCTCATCATTCTGTCATAATTTAAAATAGCCAATTAACAAAAAAGAAGAAAATCCTACCAAGACAAAAGCAAAATTCAAAACAACAGAATTCGAAGCTCCGAGCTGGTAACTCACTACCGAAAGTATCATAACCATGGCATTCAATATCCCCAAAATAACCCTCCATATTCCTGTAGTTCCACTCACCCAAGTCCTCAATGTCGCTCCACGATTCAATCATTGTTGGCCCTTCTCGGCCTCCATCGGCGTCCCTTGCCCTTTCCCGTCTGTGGTCCCTTCTCCTTCGCAACAGATGGCATCCTAGTAGATGTACCCTTAGCAAACTTTGGCTTCCAATGGCGTTTCTTTTGCTTTCTCTTCCGTGACATCTTCTCATTCAAACTCAAAGTCTCCTCCACAAGTGACTTTTCATCCGGAGACCCACGAAAGTTCAGGCCGACCAGATCCATCAAATTGCGGCTCTTCTCAAGTCGGACTCCTCCACGCTCATCACTATTGTTGGCAGATGGCTGTGGCTCTTCTTCGCCACCAAGCTCTATGAGCATGCCCTCTTTATTCACAACCGGGAGCATCCAATCGCGATCCACCAAACTAATTCCCATTCGGCTCATCAAAGCTTCTCTATCCTTCACTGGTACCGGCTTCAGGATCCGTTCGACGACTCTCACAAGGTTGCTCTTGACCATGTCGATATGCTCCGAGACCAGCGATTGTTGGTGGCATTGATGTAGATGGTCGAGGCAGATGCTGTAGAGTCGGAATGCGGTGGCGAGGTTTAGACTGTAGTATTCTTCCTCTTTGGCAGGGGAGGGCTGCTGGTCGAGTGGTTAGACCGCAGCAGGCGATCTTGCGAGGGTGTGGACCCTCTCAATAGATTGTAGGTTCGAATCCTACCTTCCCCTTCTTTCCTTTGTATGGCGGTTACCACGTATCCTCTGGCTTTCAGGCATTTCCTGTTTCATTTCTACTGTTCATGCTAGTCCTAGTGGGGGTTTTTAGGCATTTTCCCTTCACTATTTCCCAGAGACATGTGATTGGGTAAACCAATCTGGTCAAACCAAGCCGCGGCTAATTGCATCACCGTGACACTGGCATCCTTTCCAGGTGTGATTGCTTGTCGTCAATATAGGCTATGTGTGCTTCCATGTCGCAATAGAAATACTGGGTCTTCCAAATGGGTGGGTGGGTGTGACATAGTGGTTGGTCCATATGGTCTAGGAGTCTGGTAGAAGGTCTTAGGATAGTTGATGGCGCTTCATAACTTCTGGTTGCATAAGCGCGTAATAAATTGTGATTTAACAACAACTTCCTCTTTGGCTAGACAGAGATAGATGTAGGATTCGAAGAAGTGCGAGACGATGCCGAGACGTTGGAGCTGCTCGTCGAGCAGGTGGTGAGCTTTGACGTAGCTTCCTTTGGCGATGTGCTTGACGATTTGGCTGGTGAAGATTGGTTTAAGGCGTTTTGTTTGTTCAGACTCGTTGAAGAGATCGTCGGGAATGGCCAGCTTCATGGTTGTGCTGATTTGAGAGGTCCAATAAAAGCAATAAAGTCGAAATCGAAAAGGGTTGTGGAGCCAATGGAAGTTAATAGTGGTGGATGAAAAGTTTGGGAGCTGAGGAATGATGAATGTTATTGCCTTTCTGACGAGCGGTCTAAAAGGAAGGAGTGAAGCTGTTCAATTCTGGGGGAAAGGATTTTACTTATCGACAGTAACAGTGACGGCTATGGTCGCAAGGATTTAGTAGCAGCAGCTAAACTCAATGCAAATTGGATATTGGAGTAGTGGGATCAGCCACGCCATTGCAATGATCTACTCTTCATCGATGCATCGATGCATATGGCCACACCGGTCGCAAGCACAGAGTAGACTAGAAACATACTTCAAACAAACATCCATTGATAGCAAAAGTACAAGAGGAAGAAGAAGAAGTAACGATCATAACCCATTAAACGCTATATAATCCTAACTCGTCCGCAGACATCAAATCAATAATCTCGCTCAAATAAACCCACCATCATATCTCGCCCTCCAAAGCTGAACCTCATTCTCCTGCTCCTTAATCTCCCTCTTCAACTCCTTGTACCGTCTCAACGCCTGCCACCACATGATGGGCCTACTCACGTATTAGTTGAAGTATCCACCTAGAATTCGACATGCAAAAAGAGGCTGTAGCAAGCAAAAGGGACTGGCGACTTACTTCCACTTATCCTGCTTCTCACGACAATCATATCTTAAGTTTCCATACATCAACTGTTCCTCCTCACCAGCCTTTTCGTTTGTCGTCCCCTCGGACCCGCTACATTCCAACTCAGCATCGCCCTTCCCACCAAGATATGGCTCGGGACAATCCAGCTTTGGATCACTCCAATTGTCGGTATGCGTGTAGATAAGAGTCGAGGAACTTGGAGGCCTGGAGGCGGTGTTGAGTTGGGTGACGCTTGTTTGATCGGTATGGATGACTCCTGGGTTGATCCCGTTATGATTTTCGGTGGTGGTTGTGGTGGTGATTGTAGTTGTCGTGAGGATAACAAAGGGCCCATCTGGGGTGTTGGGTGAGGGGGTTGTGGTGATTGAGTTTTGGATGGAAGTATGATGAGACATCCTGATGGAGGTGGTATAGACTCAACGGAAGAAGAAATGAAGAAAAACTTCAGAATGCTCTTTACAAAGGAGGAGTGGAAAGTAAAGTAGGAAAGAAATGGTAGAGGAAAATCAAAGAACGGAAAATAATTCCAGAGACGAAAGGAGCCCACTACAGTTCTCCGTAATTTCTTAAGCATCTACCGAGGACAATCGTTCCTGCTAATTCCGCATCAAATCAGGAAGCAAGCAGGCTCCTGTCGAGCATATTGGCGTCATTCCAGTCCATCTGGCAGAAACAACTATGACAACAAGACACATGCATGACCATACCAACGAAGTGCCAATGTTGCGAGAGACGAAGATATGCAGAACCGCCAAAGTGAGCGAGACATTGGAAATAGAAAGAAGCAGTGGAAATTCATTTCTCGTAACAACTACTTAGCATATGTACGAAGTAACTAAAGATCATAAATAAGTACTTGCCAAATCCAAGAGTAAATCAAAACCAAAGCCATAGCCAAGTTCAGAATATCCATTTGACAGATGTGTCAAAAGCTGTGACCCAAAATAACGCCCAAACACCTGAAAGATTAGTGGTAAAGGAAAAATAAACCAGAAAAAAGCGAACTAAAGCAGGAAGTTAGGAAAAGAAGGATATCATTGATGAACCGCTCCTCATCCACCTGCCCGGTTAACCTCTCCTCGAATCCTATACCCGTGTCCCATCATGATAGCATGCCCATACTCGTAACGCCTAGCCATTCCTTAACCCAACTACCAAAATGATGCAAAGAAAGCAAGAAGATCAGAATAAAATCAAACTCTAACCTCTAGCTTGAACAACCAAAACGCTTGCCTTCACTCCCGAAGCAAGAACCGCCTCAGCAATGTCACCCAGCACAGCAGCGTTACCAGCCTCTCCTCTGGCAGAGAACTCGTTTCTGACAGCTCGTCTAACCACAACATCACCAGCCCGTCTACCGGTGACGAGTAGATCACCAGCATTATTCTTCGTTGTGCCCAGCTCCTCCTTTGCGCGTTCAAGAACGTAATCGAGAGGATGGCTGGCGGTAACAGTCTCGAAGATAACGGATTGAGTAAGGTCGGTTGGAAGAGAGTCTCGGAGCATGTTGAAAAGTGTAGTGTCCTCTGCCTGGTCGGAAACTTCCTGAGCACTGGATTGGGCAAGCGATGTGCTGCTGCCTCGTCCAACGATAGCAACAGCTTCAGGGGCCTTCGGTTCACCGCCAGCGGTCTTCTCGTAGAGAACGTGAACAAGCGTGGCTGTAATGGTAGAATTACGGCAGAGCTGAAGAACCAAACGAAGAGCAACACGGTCATCTTCACCACCAAAGAACGGGAAAAAGATGTGATGGCTTGGATCAGCAACCGGGTTGACGAGATTATCCGACTTCATTCGCTGGCGGAGGGACGAAACACTTTGAACTCGTGACATCTGTGGGCGCTCCATGCCACCACCAAGTCCACGATCAACGAGAATAGCAACATTGGCGCTTGCGGTGTTGAGAACAGACTTGACATAGGCGTTTCCGGCGTTTGTTACCAAGGGAAGTGCTGTAATGTCTTGCTGCTCCTCAGCTTCAGCAGGCAAAGCGGATTCGGCCCAAGGTAGCAACAGAAGATCGCTGCGGTTCTCAGAAACTTTCTCCGTAACTGCCTCGGCAAAGTTTTCCAAAGGAGCAACAGTCAATGCGGTTGAGACCGCGAGACGGTTGAGCTTTCCAAAGGTTCGGAACACCTTTAGAATTGGATCGGACTGAGCAAACTGGTCGACTTCGGAAACCTGCATGACGGCGGAGGTACGTTGAGACAGCTCCACAACTCGGATACCATGGACCTTGACTGGTCTCTCTTTTGGAACAACCAAACTATCCTCTGCAATATTCTCGAGCTTCGACTTGTGGACTTTCCTTTCGGTCTTTTCCCTTGTGTTGAACAACGTGATGAAAGCAAACAGCGCCGGCAAGCTCTCGAGGCGCAACATGACGGAGACGTTTGAGAGCTTTGTCGAGACCTTCTCAGACAGACCACCCTCTGAGCTATCATCAGTTCCGCGGGTTGGAGTGCCATCCCAATTCAGCTCTCCTTCACGCACTCCGTCACACAATTGTTGATACCATGGTGGGTACAACCAGGTGGTAAGTGGAGTCGTAGCGAACGTAGTGACAAGGGCCATGACGACGAAAATAGTGAAAACCCGAGTGGAAATGATACCAGCAGTGAGACCGATATTCTAAAGGAATGTTAGCACAACCCTAGAAGGACGAAAATGATTCCTTACCAGCACAATAAGTTCCACCAGACCCTTGCAAGACATAAGAACGCCAATAGTGGCGGATTCTCGCCATACCAGCCCGTTGAGTCTCGCAGCAAAGGTGCCACCAGCAAGTTTTCCGAAGAAGGCAACGAACAAGACGGCAAAGACGTAGCCCCAAACAAGCCCACCATTCAAGAGACCAATGTTCGTTCTTAGACCAGAAAGAGCAAAGTACAATGGCAAGAAGAGAATGGAGACCAAATCCTCAATCTTTTCCGTAAGCTTGATAGCGAAGCCACCCTCGTGAGGACATATCAGGCCAATCAAGAAACCACCGAAAATGGCGTGAACCCCAATAATGTCGGTGAAGAACGCGGAAGCAAGCACCATGAGAAGCGTCAATCCTACTGCAGACTGGGTTGGACCATTCTCTAAGGAGCCACTCCACTTGAGATATTTTAGGAACGCAGGGCGTACAGCGTAGATCAAGAAAAGTACCCAAGCGATACAGACCAAGAGAACGTAAAGCGCAGACAACCCTGTACCGGCGTTCACGAGTGTGACCGTCAAGGCGAGCAAGACCCATCCAACAACATCATTACCAACACCGGCTGAAAGAACGATAGTACCGACGGTTGTGCGAAGCAGCTTCAACTCCGTCAAAATGCGGGCAAGGACGGGGAAAGCCTAGAATGACTGTCAGTAAAGGGCCACTCAACTTCTCTTTGGGAAACCTTACTGTGATAGCCATAGCAACACCGACGAAGAGAACGAAGATACCGAAGCTAACGTTACTGTTTACGCCCTCATCATCTCCAAACTGATTGTACAATCCATAGGCGAGTGCGGCACCGAGCCCGAAAGGGATAGCCATACCGGCAGCACCCACAGACAAGGCAACCTTCCAGTTCCTCATGAGGAGACGCATGTCCACTTCCAATCCAACCAAGAACAGGAACAAAACCAATCCCAGGTTTGCAGTCAAGGTAAGCATAACCATCGAATCCTTCGGAAAGATAGCATCCATATATCCGGGTATCCGCCCAAGTGCAGTTGGTCCAAGCAAGATTCCACCGATAACTTCTGCAATAACCCGGGGCTGGCGGAGTTTTGACAAGGGCCAGTGTAGGAGACGACATGCTATAATGATGATGGACGCCTGCCAATGTCAGAATAACTCACCAAGGGGATGAAATGAGGAAGGACGTACCTGAATAATGAAGAGGGTAAGAGGGTTGTTGACATGGAATTCCGAGGGGTTTAATCCTTCGAGGATACCGGCCTGACTGGCCACCTTCGGCTTGTCTGCAGCGGTGCTATTTGTCGACATCTTTGCGCTCTAGATGTTGCTTTGGCGCTGAAAGGTGCTAGATGAGAGTTTCTATGGAGGATGGACTATTAGTCTTTGCAAGGGAGATTTAAGGTTGGGCAGGAGCATTCAGATGAATTGCGAGCGAACGGGGTTATGACATCAGGGTCACAAGGAAAAACTTACTGCGAGACCCCTTGCAAGTGGACCGGAGATTTTGTTTGATTTCCGAACGGAAGCAAACAGAAAACCTGCGAACGGTCGCGTCTCAAGCTTCCGAACACGCTCTTCCCTTGTCAAGAAGACGCAGCCAGCCGTCGTTCTTGGTCGACAATCACAACCCAAGAAACGTCAAGGAAATGACGAATCTGTAAATGTCGAAATATGTCGAGATGGCAAGAAAGAAACGAGGTGATTGAGGAAGAAGAGAGGGAAGAAGAGGAGAGGGGGATGGATCGGACTTATAGCATGGGTGGAGGCGGAGAGAGAGGGTGGTGAGAAAGAGAAAGAGGAGAGGAAATGAGAAAAGGTTGGGGTTTTGGGGAGTGGAGGTCGGGCAGTAAGTTGAAGGCGTCAAGTCCCAACTGGTAAGGAGACCACTATCGTCGCTTAAAGCAAGTGGCGGGACTACATAATACGAGAAGGTATGTACCCTCGTGAAGAAGTACATATATTACGGGCCCAGATCACACCGAAGCGTAGTGCGGCATGGAAACTTGCAAAGGGACTCACCCCGGCATCCTTTCAGGTAGGAGTGTATCCGAGATGCTTCCCAATCCACCCATATCCCAAGCAACCCATACTCATATGCTCATGTGAGCCATCACCACACTTTTCGTTTGCACTGCCATTCCGCCTCCATTCTTTTCTGCCTCTTTCCAATTGCAATTGGTTCCAATCAGAAGATTGGGCATTTTCCTTGGAGAGGTCTCGTGCACAACTCGCCTTCGACATGTCCGACGAGATGTGTCGTCCACCAGATGAAGCCATCACGGCGCCGCTTTATGTCAAAGCACTCCACCTGTAGAGAAATCCCACAAAATCGCATTGTGGTTGAGCACTTTGGCGACCCGGACCCCATCACATTCACCATGTGTCCGATTTCAGATGGCTCGAAGCGCAAAAGCGGCATGTGCACTACAGTTCAAGTGTGTGTGATGATTGCTTTTGGGGGCCGCAACGCCTGTCCAACAGGCTGCTTCAAGTTTCGGTAGCGCCCATCACTAGCTAAACGTGCGAGCTGCAGGCAACCCTAGCTTCGATCTGTCAGCTCGTTTCATTCAATCATGCCAGTCCGCCAGAAACAACTCCACTTCCAACGCGACCCCACTCCCACTTGGAGACGTGAATTTTTTTGGCATTTCCATCATCCTCGAGAGTTGTCTGATCAACGGGCGGATGGTCAGTTCTCTGTGCTTCTGCAGATCTTCGACGCTGTCTTCTGGGACGCCTCTTTTCCTTGATACAACCTGAGACCAGGCATCTCGAGCTTGCTTGCTTTCATCTCGAACTTTCTGTAAAGCGAACGATGAAGAACTGTCGAATTCTCGCAAAGAAACACAATAGTAAAAGCGGGGATATGGCAACTCGAAATGCCTAGCAGATAATGGTGAAAGCTAACGATCGGTAAACTGATCGAAGTCCCTCCCCATAGCCTCCTTCACAAGCCAAAAGCATCTTGCGGACCAGCGTCCTTTGCATTGGCGTGGCGTGGCGACGATGCAAACAAGCTTTTCAAGCTCCTCGGCACTGTCAGTCAGATCTCCACCAAAACTGAAGCGGAAAGGAAAGGGTCCAAGAATGACAGGAGCCACTTACTGGTCTGTGCGCCCTTCGTTCACACACCATTCCACTTCTGGCTTCCCCACACTTGGCCATAGCTCAAGGTCGGCTACCAACGGCATCATCAATCCCGAAGAATAGCAATGGCCTGCCTACCTTGACTCTGCAGATAAGAAAACATCTCAATCTCTTCAACTCTCTCATCACCCCATTGCAGACCCCGAATACGCCACAATGGTGCCCCAAATCTCCTCAGACTCGCCATTCACCCTCGACAACCTCCCCTTCGGCATCTTCTCAACCACCACCACGAGTCCACGTCCAGGTGTTGCTTTCGACAAATACGTCCTCGATCTTGCTATCCTCCTCACAACCTACCCACCCTTCAATCCTACTCCACCTCCAGCGCCACATACATGGCTCTCCATCTTCACCTCCCACACCCTCAACCCCTTTGCCTCTCTCGGCCGCTCGCACCACCGCGCCTTCCGCTCAACCCTCCAACACCTCCTCTCCAACCTCCTCCAGAACCCAACTGATCCCTCCTATGAACCCGTCTTGAAATGTTTCATCCCATTCGAAGATGTCACTATGCACCTCCCAATGCAAATTGGCGACTACACCGACTTCTACGCCGGTAGAGTTCACGCCTTCAACGTAGGCTGCCTCTTCCGTGGCCCACAGAACGCTTTGCAACCAAACTACGAATCTATGCCAATTGGATATCATGGCCGCTCATCCTCCATCGTCGTCTCGGGCACGCCAGTGATTCGGCCGAAGGGTCAACTCCCACGGCTTGATGGAACCGTCGAGTTTGCGCCCTGTGAGAAGCTGGACTATGAACTCGAATTGGGCGTCTTTGTTGGCAAGCCGAGCAAGATGGGAGAGAGGGTGAAGATGGAGGATGCGGAAGAACATCTCTTTGGAGTGGTCTTGTTGAATGATTGGAGCGCAAGAGACGTGCAGAAATGGGAATATGTCCCGCTGGGTCCATTCCTTGGAAAGAGTTTTGCGACGACCATCAGCCCCTGGGTTGTCTTGATGGATGCGTTGGAGCCCTTCAGAACGCAGCTGTTGAAGAGGGAGAGTAAGGTTGAACTTTTGGACTATTTGAAGGAAGATGAGGACAAAGGCCGAGGCTACGATATTGGGTTGACTGTGGCAATTTCTGATACGGATGGTGAAAAGAAGGAGTGGACTGCTACATCTACTTCTAGCAAGAACCTTCTCTTCTCCTTTTCTCAGTTTGTGGTGCACCATACGAGCAATGGATGCGGCTTGAACACCGGTGACCTCATGGGTACTGGTACTATCTCGGGTCCGGGTGGAAAGCATGAATGGGGAAGCTTGTTGGAAATTACAAGTGATGGCAAGAATGGTCGTGGAGGCGAAGTTGGAGGTGATCGTGCTTGGTTGCGGGATGGTGAGGAGGTCATCTTGCGCGGACTTGCAAGGTCTGGAGAAGGCGCGGACGAGATCAGGATCGGGTTTGGAGAATGTAGGGGAGTTGTCTTGAAGGCTAGAGACTAGCGAGGTTCTGGGTTGATTATTTGTTCTTGTACGGTTCTGCGATTGGCTTGTGGCGTTTTGGTGCGTGTACATGGTTGTCCTTTGCGTAGATGCACATATCACAAGTTCGAGCAAGTATACCCTTTAGTTGCCGTAGTAAGTAGGTAGTTCTTAAATATGATGGGATTGTGCATGCGGATAAGAGTTCACATGAGAGCAGGAACACTCAACACCAAATCGATCAACTTGATCGTGTGTTCGCCATATTTACAGTTCCTTAGGATCGATATCCGGAGCTTTCGCTTCTACAGCTCCATTGCCGTAAAGAAAAGGTATACCCATTTCAAGGCCAGCACTATCCAACAGATCTCCACCCAGCGGAAGGGCCAATTATGTACTGAGAACGACCATTTCCTGAAACAATAAAAGTTCCTAATACTCGAAAAAAAGCTACCATATTCAACACATACTACGTACCAAAGCACTACAACATTCCTTCACCAGGAAACACCAGAAACACAGCTTCCAACCAGCTTCCAACCCTTCCTATCTTCAAACTACATCCAGAATGACATACAGTCTCCCCCATTTTGATCAACCACCTCAGATCCGCAAAAGAAACCGACTCCTCCTAAAGCAAGCCATCCCAACCGAAAGGGACATACTCAATGCAGCCACATTTCTCAACACTATCGACGATTGGTGTAATGATCTTTATCGGGACATGATGGACCTGCTCACGCTCTTCCGCAACCGCGAAGTTGACGATGAAGAAGCAGTCGATCGGGCTCATAATCTACTCGACCGGCTGCCACAGGAGGTCTGTGAGGAAATGGTCGAAGAGTTCCGCAAGCTAATACGGACCGAGTGTGGGAAAGAGGGGTTATTCGCGGAGCTAGAGGACTATGAGGACTGTTACGCTGAGGAGCATAGAAATGATGCTCTTGAAGCAGAGTTAAAGGAGTTGAGGGAAGAAGTCGAGAGGTTGAGGGAGGTTGAACGGAAAGTAAAGGTGCTGGATATTGAAAAGCATTTTTTGAAGGGTTATAATACGAGGTTGGTGAAGGAAAATGAGGACCTAAAGTTGCGGTTGGAAATGGTGAGATGTGCTATGAAAGCAGAAGGCCCAGCACTGGCGAAAGCCGGTAGGAAGCGCAGCCTATATGAGGAGTCGGTTGAGGAGGAGGAGTGTGAGTGTTCGAAGCGTATTAAAGTATTGCAGAACGATTCGGAAAACGCTTAAAGAGCCAGAAAGTTTAGGACATGGATCAACATAGTAGATTTTAGGGCGGTTATTGTTCCCTCCTATTTAGTACTTAATCCACTATGAGAAACCGGTATCCTTAGATGAATGAGATCTCATATAAGATATGCTCTTCTCAACCCCCACCGTTGTCTTGAAACCCATTCTACCCACCTTCCAACATCCTCCCTCTCCGCCAGCAGTTCCACTGTATAGTAGCTCTTAGCCAGGCTTTCATTAGTTTCTATCCGATGTACGAAGCTATGACAGCTTCGACAAATCCATGCCAGATTCCGCGTTTCCTCCTCTGTCCTCCACTTGCGTCTAACTGCCTTGGCCGCCGCACTTCGAGGAACTAAATGGTGCGCTGTAAGGGGTAGTTGATCGCGATGGCAGAGTTCGCATTCCGTGATGGCGACAGGCTTCTCTTCTGTTGTGGTTGTTGCTGTCGATGTGTGGTATTGGCTGAGAATTGCTGACAAGAAGGAGGTTGCTGAAGCAAGTGATGGGAAGAGTGAGTAGGTCGTCAACGTTTCGAGAAGTTCGGGTGGAATGGTCGATGTTGGGGATATCGGGGGCGAATCATCGTCGACCTCTGACGGCCTATGATGCGCTGGTAAAGAGGTTAGGAGAGCAGTGGCAATGTACTAAGAATAGCTCGTCAGTCTTGGGTGAACAGGTGGAACAGAACCATGGTACTCACATCAATAAATTCGCCCAGCTCTTTGTCCTCATCCACCGCCCTCTCTTCGTCATTTGAGTCGCGTTTTTCGTCGTCCGAAGGCTCATGAACAAAGAAACCCACGTCTTCCTTTTCCTTCTCAATGCGAAAGATTTCCCCAGATCTCTTCTTTCTTTCCTTCTTCTCTTTCCTCCGCCGACTCTTCGTGTTCGATGTCTTGGGCTGCTCATTCAAGCGTGCGTAAATCTCTGGCGCAAGAAGGGCGTGTAGAATTGACAAATTCTCCTTGTCTTCAGTTGTTTGCTTCATCGTGGGCCGAAGCAATTTCCGACGCACAACTGCAAATGACACGCTCGGGAGCTGGGGACGAGGCTAATCGAGGGCGTATATGTGCAAAACGTAAAATCGCTATGGTATAGAAAGCTGCTAAAGAAAAAGCAAGAAGCCGGGGAAACAAAACATCAGTGTTGGTGGCGGAAGAGGATGTTTTGTATCAGTTTCCGTCAAGTCGAAAGCGACTCAGGCCCACCGCTCGGTTGATGACGTTGAGCGCCAAGCAACATTCCAAAAAAGGCAGAAAGTCTGATGGCCTTATGGCTCACACGTGCATGCAGACGAAGGCCAGAAGCTCTAGAAGCTGGAAGTACTTGCAATTGCGTGGCCTCCTGGTGAATCAGCGAAGCCTCAGGGCTCACCCCTGTTAATTATTAGTATGTAGACATGCCGGGCGCAGTCAGAAGGCTGTCTGGTACGACCTAGATGTTAAACTAACAGCTAACTACTTAAGCACTCGTAATTACTTGTGCAATTCCACCTGCTCGCGATCGCGATTGATCAATTGATTCCTTATCGTATCAATCTTGATCTTCCGGTTATAAAATACTTACTTAAAGTATACTGCTCAAGTATCATGGACGCTATTGATCAAGAAGACCTTCCAGCGTTCCACTACTAAGTATTCAGGGAGAACACTACTGACGAACTTAGATTACGGGCATACTCGCGAGCTCGCATTTTACAGCGGGCAGGCACAAAGGCCAATAGTTATTACTAATAGTCTCGAATTGAGCAACTGAGCAAAGCCACGACTGAGCATAATATGGAACAGTTCCATGCATCCTAAACTTTGCAGTGAGTACTGCTTCTTAGATATAATATAAACAAAAGTAACGCAACATCCCGCGGGAAGCAGAACTGGATACAGAAGCAGGTGTCAACCGAGCCTCAAATGATCATAAAAAAATATACATTGGGGTAAGCTTGTCATTCAAATGGTAGCATGCATCGGAATTAAGGAAAACGCGGAAGAGAAAATGAGAGTTCGATAGAAAGCTCGAAAGTAGTGAGCGGATATATTTGGTATACCGGTAAGCATAAAAGGAAATAGTGTTGCGGATATATATTAGAGACATGAAAAAAGCATAAGTATGCTAGGAAGTAAAAAGATGACCAAGTAGATGCTCATGGTCTCTGCGAGCGTCACCACCATAGATCCCCCCAGACGAAGAAAAAAAATCAGACGTTAAAAACAATGAAAACGCAAGAACCCTGACCGCATCCCATAATTCCCGAACCAATCCCATCATGTCCATTACCCATCATTAGAATTCAAAAAAACTCCGTGCGTCAGAACCCCGGCATTCTTTTACTACCGCACAAGGCAACCTCGGCCATGCTAGAGGAAGCTCCGGCCGTGGTGGCTCCGCCGACTAAGCGTAACCACTATCCGGTTGCGGCCCATCGTTCCAGCTGTCTTCGGTGATGAGAGTCCAGAAGAACCATAGAGAGGTCACCGACAACAACGAGAACAACGTCTGGAAAAGCGAGCCATCGATTTTGCCGTTAGTAGCGTTGCATATGTGGACACTAGCCACAAAATTGAAAATTTGTCCGATGGCGAATAGGAGACCGGTTAATCCGAGTAGTAACATTGGCTTTCGCTCACCGAGCACCATAAGGACGACGATGGTAGCCAGAATGACGTATAGTGCAATCATGATCAATGGCTCGATAAGGTAGAGAACGTAAAGGGCAAGGTTTTTATAGTCGCCAGAGTAGACAAATTGTGAAGTCCACTGGAAGGCAGTGTCGAGTGCAATGTAACCTATGGCGCAAATTAGTATAACGTATACGAATTATAAGAATGAACGGCAGCATACCAGTGCCAGCGAATATAATCAAACCAGACCCAAGAACGAGACCGATCGAGAGGAGAGTACCATCGTCGAGATACTGAAATTTGACGATTGCGAAAATAAAGAGCGTCCAGAAAAATGCTGTGATGCTACCGATATGGACTGCACTGAATCCTTTCACAACCTTGTCGAGATCCGCCGAGTTCATAAAACCTCCCACTGAGAAGATCTCCGCTAGAGATATGACGATATACCATCCGAGAAGAATTTGCATTTCCCTACACCCGTTAGACGCTATTACAACCGACATATAAACCCGCACCTTCTTCCGACAGCGGCTTGCTTCTTTTCAGACATCCATATTAGCAGCGCGGTGACGAGAATAGCGATACCGGCAATGAGCACGACACCTGTGTACACAATTAGCTCATTGAGATCCGATGCAATACCGTACAATCCTACCCAAGTTCCGAATCCTTCCACCGCCAGCAGTCTCAAGTCCTTCGAGTTTGCAAGACTGCAAAGAGGTTGGGTCCTCGAGGAACAACTAAAATGACGCTTCCGTTAGCCCTATGCAACCTTATTCCAATCAACCTTAAAACCCCACAAGGCACCGATCTCGCATCGCGAAATTGATTTTGGGGCTGAAGACTGATTCGAAAGAGTCAGAAGAGAGAAATGACTTACATTGCACACAGGTAATGTCGAATCGCGACAGAAATCCTACGTCCACGCAAATACAATCGTCAGCATTCACACCTTTCACGATCCAAAACTCTCCCACTTTCCCCCTCGCCTCCATAAAACCCTATTAGAAGGACCCTTCTTCTGAGCACCGGTAAATCCCACCCCGCCCTGCCTTCGCTTCTCGCATTCCGTCCCATTTAACGCCCTCCTCTCTTTCCCCAGCAATTCTCGAACCCGAAGCTTCCATCCATTCAATACTCACATGGAATTTCCCAAACTTTGACATGATTGCAATCTAGCCGAAGCGCTTCGTCGTTTCCACCAATGTCGACCTCTCGTTGAATCAAAGTTGCGGTCGGTGGCCGGTTCCTCCTAGCACTCCTTCTTTTGGATGCCGTTCTTTGTCGCTTGCACTTGTCGGGCTAGAAATCCCCCTCTCGTTGACTGTCGATGCGGATTCGTGTTGATGAGACGTTGTTCGGTTTGTTGACAGTTTCGCGACCGTCAAGCTCTGACAAGCTGAAAAGTCGAACAACAGCGCAACAACTTTTCCACTCCGGTTTATCGGCCCTTTAGCGCGGAGTTGGTTTCGAATATGCGATTAGACCGTAACTCCTCCTCCTGGCTCTTTGCTCGAATCTTCTGAATACTGCTTTTTGAAAGCGAACGAGAGACAAATAAAACTGAAAAAAGGAACGATCGTAGGTGCTCTGCTGGTGTTGATGTGAAGGATTGAGAGAGTGAGTGGGCTGGGGAGAAGAAAGAGAAGGCGAGGGTTGCCGGGATGGGAAGGAGACAGGCGATAGAGTGGGAACACAAGAATTCTGTGGGAAATGATGGAGGGATGAGGCGAGACCGGATCGCACAATCGAGTAGTTACTTACTTACAAGTAGTACAGGTGATTGGAAAACTGTCAAAGGTTCGTTTAAAGGCAAGTAAGTAAGTTAACGGGATTATTTAGCTTACTACTTAGCTGCGATTCCCAAGTCTCGCCTCAGTTATCCGAAGTTACTTACTTGAGAAGTAATCAGACTAGTACTAAGTACCTAGACTTACAGTGTATCATTGACCATTCCAACGAAAGGTCGGTAAATCGAACTGAAGTAAAAAGCCGAGTCGGGCGTATGTGACGAAGCCCTTACTAAGAAGTACTTAAGTACTTAAAGTATGTACTTACTAGTTAGTATCGTCCGGACTTGTAACTACTTAGTACTTACTTTCTTCTTGTACGATTCAGTTTCATTTTGCGGTTCAAAATGAATGAGCTGGCAGCTGGGGTATGATATGACTTTGCTCACGGAGCTGTATGAAGCCTACACAGTGAAGTTTGCGGTAAGTTAGGGTTACGACTTGCTTCTGGTCACGTCAGTAAGTATACTACTTATCCATAAGCTATGACAGCTGCATCGCATGCCATGCCAGAGTGTTTTCATCATGGCTATGTATTCGGCACCCTATTTAAGTAATTAGCTTAACTATCCCTCTGATTCATTTCCTATTACCATTCAATACGAAGTACGTGTTATACCTAGTAGTACTGAGCTCAGATCAATG
The DNA here is from genome assembly GCA_003788565.2 of Ascobolus immersus RN42. Classification (NCBI taxonomy): domain Eukaryota; kingdom Fungi; phylum Ascomycota; class Pezizomycetes; order Pezizales; family Ascobolaceae; genus Ascobolus; species Ascobolus immersus. Next base: position 315,162 of record ML119657.1, on the reverse strand, counting down.
ATTCACGAAACTGACTGGTACTTCATACTTAAGCTTCGAGCTTCGTACTCTGTAACAAGTACGCTTTCCACAAATCTTATATTATGTACTTCACGCACAACTCGATCAATCGCCTCGTTATGTATAACCCAAAATAACTAGCCTGAAACAATCTGCTGACAAACCGACCTGTGATAAATATGCAGGGGCCATCAGACTCGGAACAACCGCAAGAAACTCAACAGCTACTTATGTAATTGGTCGAAACACCAACCATCAGCCACAAGTGGCGAAGCTCGGGATTCAGGCGGACGTTGTATGGAGGGTGTACATACTTCACAGATTATTGAACCGATAAGTCATCACGAAATCGGATACTTGCGTCAGGTCTAGAGCGAGAAGTACCATACTACATAGTTCGTAGTAGTATTCGTAGTAACCTGTCAAATGTCTTCGATCAAGCTGGCCCTTGCCCACATTCCACGAGATGGCTCCGACGTTTCAGGTTTCGCCTAATATACGACACCAGGTAGGAAATAAGTTGAAGTACTTGTACTTATACACTATGTACTTGCTCGAGTACACACAACTGCTTTGCCCAGAATGACACCATGACTGAATTCAACCAGATTACGTTCGGTGCGTTGACCATGCATATTATCAGCAATCTCGGATATATACAGGTGAAAATGTCTTCAGCCTCGAGCTCGCGAACGTCGTCGAACATTCATTTCTATGTTTCGTAATGCAGTTCTGTCCATCACTGGCACTACGGATTGAGCAGAAACTAAGTGTCGTAAATGTTGTAAATGGAGGGTTTGCAATCGCTGTTCGCCCCCGTCTGATTACCCAGAGCATTCGTAACCAATCATCCAGTATCCCGAAACTGACGTCGTGTTCAGAGCATGTGACTTGCCAGTCACTCTAACATACATCTTCAACATCTTCTGGCACGCCCTCTGCCCCCAACTCGACCTTCAATGTCCTTCCAAACAGTTCGAAAAGAATTTCCAATCCAACCTTTGTGATGGCGGCATCATACCTTCCCTTACTGAATTCGTCACGAACAAAGGCATGCTGAGCCCACGGGAACTCATAGAAACCAAACCTCACGCCGTTATCCTCCAGAGTCTTCCGGATCAAGTCCCTTCCAGCAGGTGGTACATGGGGATCCAGCTTGCCAAAAATAAGAGCCAGCTCTCCCTTGATTTCCGCAGAACGTGCCAAAGAATCATCGGACTTATTCAAGCCAAGACTGTGGGAGTGGATATCTAGAAACAGTGTCAGAAGAAAAGTATTCTACTAAATGAATACTTAGAGAGGGTACCGGTAGCAAAGAAGCAAGTAGCAGCAATTACCCTCTTGTCGAGAGCTGCCCGATATGCCAAATGCCCACCCAGGCACATGCCAGTAGCACCAATTCTTCCCGTGCATGTCTTCAACGAGAGAAGGTAATCGACGGTGAGTTTGTTGTCTTCGTCGTAAGAGGCGACCGTCTTCTGCACCTTGTAGTCGTTGCCTTTATCCGTTCCAGGGCCGTCATACGCTAGCTGTCGTGGGCGTTGCTGTTAGCCAGCTCCTCATCATAATCATCGACGGCCCCACATGAACTACGTTGTTTGATAGAGGGAAGCACATACTGGTTCGGGCCCCTCGAAGTCGTGATAGATGCTAGGCGCGACGCAAATATATCCTTGACTGGCAATCTGTCTTGCGAATCGAGCGACAGGTCCGGTTACTACAGTACAAGGTGTCTGTTAGCTTGGGTGCATTCAGTCTTTCCGTTGAGAATGTACCTTGGTAGATTTCGCTGTAGACTATGACGCCCGGGAATTTTGCTTGCGGGAACTGGGGAATGTGGGGATGGTAGACGAATATTCCTGTGATGATGGCATGGTGATGCTTCATGTCAGCCAACCGCAATCTCCTCGTTGCCGAGTCTCGCAAATGATTTGAGAGTCAAACGATAAAAGAACAAGGGAACTATTGTGCGTCTCACTCATAGTCGTGCCTCCAGAGGTAAGCACATCGTGATGGGACTCTTTGATGAGCATATTGTTGGTGAAATGGAGTGGTGGAGGTTTCAAGTTGTTGTGGTTTGGTGGGTGAAGTGTGGGGCTCTTCATGAATGGAGTTTTTGGGAAACCAGCCTAAATGGGTAGGGCATGTTCCGCCAGAACAGGCATCTGAAGAAAGTAACTGAATAATGCTAGTCTACAGGTATTACTTGTACAAGTAAGTGCAAAAGCAAGTACTGCTCGGCACAGTTAAGTACTTAACCTGAGGTTCCAACGACTGCAAATGTTTAAACATTATTAAACATAAAACTAGAAAATATATCACTAACATCCAAAACATTTAAGTACTTAGTCTGGTTTTATTTGAAGGCAAGTTCAAGGACGGAAAGCAAGATTTAAAGGGTAGAATCACGAATAATCATGAATGAGATACCGATGGTACTTAGTATTAGCGACGCGCAGGGCTTCAAGTTTAAGGACTTGCGCAATGCACAATGTCTTCGGGTATCGATTCCATCTCAAGCGCTTCTAACACTCCCGCCAATACTCCCACCACTTTCACTGCCAACCTCACTTCTAGCATCCGGACTCTCGGTATAGTAGCCTCTAACTCCAAACGTATCGTGAGCCCACTCTACAAAAACACCAATATCCCACAACTTATCTAACGGGACGGTTCTCTTCTCATTTTTGACCATCCTTTCAACAAATTTAGAGTACGCCTCTATTACCTGGTCTTGCACAGCACCAACTAGAGCATCGCGAGTCCTTTGTTCGGGTATGTAGGCGGAAAGCTGCTCACGAAGCTCAGGAATAAACCGCTGACAATTATCCTCGATCGTCTGCATAGGTTCTTGAGCTTTCGGATGGAGGGATATGGATGGCGAGTCTTGAAGGTACTCGGTGATTTTCGAGGAATAATATGTACAGAACTCCGTAATGACCATTCGCAACCGGTTGTCCAACTCCTGTGCAAAGGGTTAGCGTATTCCACGTATTCCCGCTTGTTGAAGAACAGGGAGCAAACCAGCTTCGCATCCACGACATCACCGACCGTAGCAGACCCCACAAGCTTTCCAAAAAGAGAGCCCTTTTCGTAAAAATTCCACAGAGTTTCTGTAAGTCGACCAGTAACAGAGGCAGTGCCCTCATCTTTCTTTGCAAATTGGGCTTGTGGTTGCACATATTCGATGTCGAAGGCGATCATTTGCTCTTTCAGAATAAGTAGGTGCTTAATTAAAAAGAGTTGCCCATCCACGGGCCCGGTATCAGATTTGATACGCCCCGAAGCTTTCATGAGGGATCCCATGCAGGCGTGTACCAACTGATGAGCCAAATCACTGAATATGGTTGGCTTGAGGGTCAGCATAGGAGACACCTGTTGAATATAGGAGGCTTACATTCACGAGGCGGTATATTCGTGAAAGCAACCAAACAGTGCGCCTCAGAGTTGGATACCATCCTGCAAATACAGCCTGGGTGTTCATGTCACTGCCATCCAATATGCTCGCCACATCATCACTTTCCACGGCAGTGGCAGAAAGTGAATCCGAGTTTCCTGGCTTGCCCGAAGGAAGCTGCTTTAACTTTGCCGGATAGTCCAGATCATCTTGACTGGGTGCGAAGGCGGTTATTTGCTCTCGGACGGTCGCTTTAACGCACTCTACAATCTTCAAATGGGTATCTTGCATCGTCGATTGCACTAATCCACCGAATTCAACCTGCGGGTGGAGGTGATCAAAGTGATTCGGGTCTCCCTCATCTTGTTCTCTCTGATATGTCGTTTGCAGGAGGGTGCATAGTTCGCAAATCTCCTTCAGAGCAGTCGTTCTGGCGATTCGAGGCTTTATGGTGTCGTTAAATGGCGCGAAAATAGTTTGCAAAAAAGTACTGCTGGTCAGCCTCACATCACAGGTGGTTCAACGTAAACTTACAATCGTTCAATATCACCGCCAACAAAGAAGGCACGCCACAGTTCGGACTCGTCAGTACAGACAGTCCGTATGTACGAAACGCCCGTCCGGGCAAAAGATACCAGATCGCTATTGCTTGTTGATATTTGAGAAAGCTTAGACTGGACAATAGGAATTATCAGGCGCTGCCGAACCGAAGTAAAGTTCGAGTAGCATTCTCTCAGAATATTCCTATATCTGATTGGTGCATTAGCGTGAATACTGAAGGACATTGGAGAACGTACTCCTCATGCGAGCATCTCTTTTCAATTTCTGCGGTTAGTTTTCGCAACTCGGTCGCATTAGCTCTAAACTTGCTGTGGAGCAGTGCGGCCCTCGTAGAATCACTAGGAGTCTTCAGAGAAGCTAATCGTTTCTCAATATCGGCGACGGAGTCTTTTATGGAATTGACGAAATATACCCGAATCAGCGTCAAGGCCCTAGTCATGCATTGGCGGAAACGCGAGGCGTACGATGGTGTATCTGAGAAGTCCGGCTGTGGAAGAGTTATTAGGTAAAATGCTGTAGGGCTGGTTCATCCATCATACGTGTTTGATGCAAAAGCTGATACAGCGGTCCAACGTGGAGAGCATTTCAACAAAAGCTTCCGTCCGGACAAAGTCGACTCCGGGCTTGTGTAGCTTCCGAACAATACCATCAAGCTGGTTGAACGGCCAAAGACCTTCGGCGATATTCTCCTGTAGCATCTGCAAACGTTGGTCCTCCGCAATCAAGTCCTCGCACTGGGCCTGGAAACTGGATGTGTGCGACCGGACGGTTGAAAAGGAAGCTTCAAGAGACGATAAAACTGATAGTCCCGCGTCTGTTTCGTGAAGCATTGAGTCGCATGTAGAGACGTAGGTTTGGAGGACTGATTGCATTGCTCTACCAAGCAGTTGTCAGTAGTGTCCTCTCTTGCTGACCGTCCCACATACTCAAACTCGTCCAAAGATGCATTCCGTACATCTCCTTCCACCTGTCCGTACCATAGCGAGAAGTCCAATTGGCTTGTTATCTGCTGCGTCCGTTCCACCGTCCGTACTTTCGACAGCTCGCGAATGTCTTCTTGTGAATGGGTCAACCGTAGTCTGGAAATGGAGGGTGTGGTCGGAGAAGATGCCCGGTGAATCGTTGAAGTGCGGGGGGTGTTTTGGCAGCTTAGGTCCTCGAATGAAGTTGAGCGCTTTGGAATGTCCGGTCTGGGGGGTCCTGGTATGGTGGCCTTTCGTTTGGGGGCATTGGTAGCAGCTCGAGTTGCGTTCTGCCACGCTTTGCGTTAACTTTTAGCTTTGAAGAGCGTCGTGCGTTGAAGGGAGGGTTACCGAAGCGGTTTCGGCAATGCTTTTCGCAGAGAGCACTGAAGCAGCTTGCGATTGTGAGGAGTTTGTTGTATGCTGATACCAGTGGTCGTCGAACATCTCGGTGATGAGCCAGTCCACAAAGGCCTGAGTTGGAGGTGCCGCTTGGTGGAATGTGGCCCGCCCTTGCTCGCCCTGCGTCGGTTCGTGAGCGAGCTCGCTAAGGATCGAAACAAGTTTAGCGCAATCTCGTAGTTACTGAGAATGCGTTCGGACGGAACTTGCCGAGTTTAGTTAGATTATTGGACGTCACTGCTCATCCCAACCATTAACCTGCATCATCCTTCCCTCGCAACTCTTTACTCGAGAGCAAATCTTTGCTTTTCAGAACCTTTAGTCGACAAAGATGCTGGGAAGACCAGTGCATCAGATCATTCAGACGTCCGCCCGCCGAGCATGCGGGGCCTCACCTTTGAAGAGAAATTTACATACGAACGGCACGCCTGCCTCAAAAACGTCCAGGTCGTGGGCTTCTCCCGCTCTCGCTCTCACTACCGGAGCGACATTCGCCTATCTCGCATTCGGTAACTCGACTTTGCATGCGGAAGCCAAATCTTTGTTACCGGGGAAGAATAGCTCAGTGGTTAATCTCGAGGATGCAAAGGATCTGAATGGCTGGACCGAGCCCGGTGTTTACTTGTGGGGCGATAATAGGTAATCCATAAAGTCTACGCCCCAGAGCAGCCCGCTAATCTTTTCTAGAGGTCGTGTCATTGCACCTGAGTCTTCAGACATTTGCATTCGAAACCCAAGACGAATCTCTTTCTTCGACGGCAAAGTTCTTCGGGATTTGCGGATTGGAGTTGCCGCCGCAGGTTTGTTTTCATTCAAGGCCTTCGAATTAAGATTCTAATTGATTAGTGGCGGTCAGTGCTTCTGGGGACATCTATCAATGGGGTGTCGATTACGACAGCGAGGCGAAAGCTCCCGAGCTGACACTGAAGGGCAAGAACATCGAGAGGGTTGAGATGAGTACCGATACCATATTCGCTCTCTCTAAGGATGGCATGGTGTACAGTGTACCAATTTCTAGAAAGGAGCAACTGGAAGGCAAGAAGCCAAAAGAGTCTGCCTTGTTCGGACTGTCGTCGACCTCCTCCCCAATCAGCTATCGAATATTGCAACCGGCTCTAGGCTTCGGAGAAAAGTATGACATCTTCCAGCAAAAGACAACATTACTGATAGTTCAACAGGGTTTCTGGTATTGCTGCTGGAGATTCACACCTTGTACTGCTGACCTCGGCTGGTAATGTCTTCACAGCTGCAGCGTCGGCGGATTATCCCACGCGAGGGCAATTGGGTATCAAAAGCCTGACCTGGGCAACCAGACCGCCAGGTCCGTTTGATATGTGCCACCGTGTTGAGCTTCCAAAAGGCTCAAGCAAGATTGTGCAAATTGCTGCCGGAGACCTGCACTCGGTGCTGTTGGACTCCGAAGGGAAAGTGTATACTTTTGGCGACAACACTTTTGGCCAATGCGGATTCGACGCTGATCTGGACAAAGACTCATTTGAAACCCCCACTAGAATACCTTCCAAATACTTCACATCTGCTAAAGATCAGGACCCGCATGTCCGAAAGATTTCCGCCGGGGGAAACAATACGTTTTACATAGTGGACTCGGACACAACGATGTCGACAAGACGCGGATCTAGCAACGTCGAGACGGAGGAGGTGTATGCGTCTGGAAAGGGTATCTGGGGAAACCTTGGTAATGGGAAATGGACACATATGCAAGGTCACCCCACCAGGATCAAGGCGCTTAGTCGTCTCTTTGAGTGTAAGTTTGCCCTTTATACTTCGGCAGTTATGTGCAGAATTACTAACGTGTTATAGTCGATGATGCTACCAACAGCACAAGTCCCATACGAGTAGCCTACTTAGCGGCTGGTAAGACGCACAGCGCCGCCGTGCTTTCCAACAAATCCCATGCCAATCTCACCGAGGAGGGCACAAATATCGGTAGCGATGTGTTATTCTGGGGTGCCAACCAAACCGCTCAGTTGGGCAACGGCAAGAAAAATAACTTCAGCAGCCCTCAAAATGTGTTGCCGCTGCGTTATGACCGATCCAAGATTGATATACTAGGTGGTCCAGACACTTTGATTGAAACAAAGAGGCTACAAGTCATGCCACCGACCCGAATGAAGACAGATGCTGGGAATGTAGTCGTGGAACAGAGAGTATATTGCGGCGCCGGAGTTTCTGCTGTGTACTCGAAAGTAAAGTAAAGCGGTAAGGGACGTTGGCTTGAGAATGTAGATATTGTACGATAGGAGAAAATCGAAGGTATGAACTGCATCCCGATGACGTTCATTAATCAACAAAATAAATTTCCGTCCGGAACCTAAACGATAGTAGTCGTACAAGTGCGGAGTAAGTAAGTAGCAAAGTAGACAACAAGGCAGTAGCAATTACAGACACTACAGATCCCAGTTCTAGACATTAAATTTCGAGTAAGACCTATGTTACATACTTCTTAACTTCTTGTAAAGTAAGGTGTGTGTTATGTAGGCCTTCCAGCTTATAATGGTTAGCGCCTTGGCATGATGAGGCTGTCCCTTGCAAGTCCGTGGTTCAGTCTTCTTTCTCGCTTCAAATTCCTTCTGAACAACGACCCAACAACAACTCCTTCGCATCGCACGACACCGAATGGAATCCGCCTCTCCACCTCTTTAGCTTTTACGAAACCGCATATTTGTCGCTTTACCCGGAAGATTTTGAACCCATTCGCTTCGTGGTCCTAGCATCCAACATTTATCGGTAGCATTCTCGACCCCGTTATCAGCACATCGGACAGTAAGTCGAAACGCTCGAGGCCGATTGCTATCACTTGGCTAATCATACGTCGTATACAGCCCGAAAAACGAGAACACGATGGCGTACGAGATGGATCCAGAGCAAGCGTTTCTGAATGCGATGAAGATGGACGCGTATAATCCAGAGCACAACTTTATGAATACCGACGAACAGCCAGCAGAGGATGCGGAGGATACAAAGGAGGGAGAAAAAGAAGAAATTCAAGAAGATGTTCAGACTGGGACTCCTTTGGAAACTCATAATGTGGAAATTCAAGAAGAGTCTACGCCGTCCAACGTGCCTGTGGAAGACAGTGCTGATGCGAACAACGCTGCTATCGGCGTTGGAGCGTCCTCAGACTCACCCTCTGCTCTGCTCTCCCCTGCAATTGTGCAAGATGAAACCGCCTCAGATACTCAACCAGGAGAGCCGTCGGAATCAGATGCTGCCGGCGCCAGAGAAAACGATGATGCTCAGAATAGTGCTGTTAACTTTCCCAGTGCAGTCGATGTGCAACTCCGTGAATCAGAGTCTGTACCACCTCATACGGCCACTCCCACTCCTCAACCGGGCACCTCCGCCGCGACACCGACACCCGAAATACCGCGAACGTCGTCTGCGCCTCCAAACGCCGATAGTGATGGTGTGAACCCAGGGACAGCAGCTTCCTCTAATAAGCGAAAGCGACTTCCACAGGACAAAATTGGGCAGCTGGAGGATAGGATTGCAGATGATCCCAGGGGAGACATTGATGCATGGTTGCGATTGATCGATGAGCACCAAAAGAAGGGAAAGCTTGACGAGGCACGCGCGACTTATGAGCGTTTCCTGGAAATATGGCCGAACTCTGTACGTATATTTACTGATCCTTTACATGAAGCCGGCCTAACCTCAAGATAGGCGAGTCAATGGATTTCGTATGCAAAGATGGAATTGGCCAACAATGAGCTACGACGCGTTGAGCTTATATTCCAACGTTGTCTTCTCTCGGTATTGAGTGTGGAGATATGCTCGTTGTATCTAGATTATATCCGCCGTATCAACAATCTGGCAACTGACGCTGGAGGAAGAGCCCGAGCGATAATCTCGCAGGCTTACGAGTTTGTGCTGAATCATGTTGGTATTGATAAAGAATCCACTCGTATATGGCAAGACTACATAGCCTTCATCAAAAATGGGCCCGGTACTGTTGGCGGAACTGGATGGCAGGACCAACAGAAGGTGGACCACCTGCGAAAAGTCTACCAGAGAGTCATATGTATTCCAATTCAGGGTGTGGACCAGCTGTGGCGTGATTATGATCAGTTTGAAATGAGTCTTAACAAGTTAACCGTCGGTACACCTTCCTTAGCCACCTACATTTCTCTAACATGAAGAATAGGGCCGCAAGTTCACCCAAGAGAAGTCACCGTATTATATGACAGCGCGCGCGTGTCTCCATCAACTAAATGAGAAAACCGCGAATCTACAACGTCACAGTTTGGCTCGACTTCCACCCATACCCGGCTTCGAGGGCTACGTGGAATGGCAGCAGCAGCTCTCGCTATGGCGCGGGTGGGTGGAATGGGAGAAGGAAGACAATCTGGTACTCGCTAAGGACGACCCAGATACATTGAAGCAACGCATAGTCTATGTGTATAAGCAAGCTGTTATGGCTCTCCGTTTCGAGCCGCAAATCTGGTATGTTTCCCCGCTGTGAGGCAAGCAGATCCCTAACGAGCGCCAGGTTCGACTATGCAGAATTCCTTTTGTCCCAAGATTCCACTGACCAGGCAATGGATGTATTGCGTCAGGGAATTGCTGCCAATCCCGAGAGCTGCTTGTTGCATTTCAAACTGGCGGAGCTTCTTGAAAGCTCGATACCAGCTGGAGACACCCAAGATGCTATCAAGAATAGAGGCCAGCAGGTGCGAAAGCCTTATGATGATCTTCTCAACACACTGTATGGCTTGGCGGATAAGCTCCAGAATAGGGAGAGAGAAGAGATTGCAAAGCTTGAAGCACTCGATGCTCGATCTACTCCCATGCCTGATATGGATAACACTGAAGGAACAGATTCTATGCGGCAGAATGCAATCCGAGCTATTCGTGAAGGTATGAAGGCGCAACAGACCGCTCTACAGAAGACAATCTCGGCAGTCTGGATCAACCTGATGCGGGCTATGCGCCGTATTGAGGGTCATGGTAAGGTCAATGGCCCAATTGGTGGATCACGTCAGATATTCATGGATGCTCGAAAGCGTGGTAAGATAACAAGCGATGTGTTCGTTGCCAGCGCACTCATCGAGTATCACTGCTACAAGGATCCATCCGCTACGAAGATTTTTGAGCGAGGAATGAAGCTGTTCCCTGAGGATGAAGACTTTGCCTTAGAATACCTAAAGCATCTGCTTGCAATCAACGATGTAACCAGTGAGTTGCTTTGTGTTATGTCTGCGGGTTGTGCTAACCATTCTAGATGCAAGAGCGGTTTTCGAGACCTTTGTCGGCAAGGTATCAGCGGACAAGGCCAAGAAGGTCTACCGGTTTTTCCATGAATACGAATCGCATTACGGAGAGCTCGGACAGGTATACAAGTTAGAAAAGAGGATGGCTGAACTGTATCCTGAAGGTAAGCACATGGTCTGAAAGAAATAAAGCCGCTTACTAACCTGGGATAGACTCCATGATTTCCTCCTTCGGTGAGAGATATTCATACAGCTCCATAAATCCTTGCAAATATGCACCGGTTATCTCCTTGCATCAGCTCAAGCCACCGGTTCCCCTTCCGCAACCCCAACCCGTTGCACCTGCTCCAGTGCAGGTCTCTGCACCGCCACCACAGCGTATCACCGATTCTCCCAAGCGTTCTCTTGACGATGCAAATACCTCCGATGCGGATCAGGGCTCCCATAGACCAAGGAAGATACATCGTCCGGACTCGCCTTTGAAAGGTGCTGCAGGACGCAAGCTCAAACAGGAGCGTCAGCAACAGCAACGCAATGCGGGAAGGGGACAACAAGCGCAGCTTGCGCCGGTGCCTCCTCCTTTGCCAGATGGCGTCATGTTTTTACTTGGTATTCTTCCCGGTGCGGACAAATACCAAGCTGCTCGGTTCAGTGCCGAGGGAATGGTAACTCTTTTGAGAACCATTGAGCTTCCGGCTCGTAAGTTCTCTGCAAGCTCCCGTTAAAGAGATAGTTCGGCTGACTTTTTTTTCCTTTAGCTCCTCCATTCGGCAGATAAACCTTTGTGATGCAAATGAATGAGCTTGCCGAGGGCCCTTAGCCGTTGTTTGTCTCGAAAATTGGCTGCTTGCTGGGATGACTGATTGTCTTTCTTTACACCCTTTCTTATTTCTTAATATTACTGAGGTTGAATTTCTTAGGGGGCTTTGCGATAGATTAGTACCGATTTTCTTCTTACAGTGTGGGTAATGCACGGTTGTATACAATTCAAATAAGGATGAAGCTTTTTGAAAGCAAATGTAAAAGACTTGACTATTCTCCGCAAATGCCTGATCGACTTAATTCATGTGTGCAGATTTTTTGAGCTGATGACTTTATTTCGTTTGCAGGTTCTATTGCCATGGCAAGTTGGATTACGGTTCCCTTTGTTATATTTTGCTTTGCTTTGAATCAACAAGTGCCGTTTGCCCCTCCGTGGTGACATGCAGTAAGGCTCAAGTGCCGCTGCTACGAGTACATCACCGTTGTTGCAAATCTTGATGACCAAATGTATTGATCTATATTCCAGCTTTGATACACGCTTTCTACATGTTTTTAAAATAGTTATCTCACAGTTCTCTGCGTATCCAGTACTGGCCAGTTGGTTTCGCTTTGCAGATACATTATACAGAAGCCGCAAATGGAAGGATCCCAAGGTACATGCTAGTTGCCGGGTTGGTTGGGTTCGTGATTGCGGGGTGCGCTTCTCCGCGGCAAGTACCGCTGAGCTGTCAACAAAGGTCGACTGCCGCAATTGGACGGTTTGCTCCTTCTCTACTGGGACGATAGTGCCAAGACCGCCCGTTCGGGCTAGGCCCTTTTGTGGTCACACGAAGGTATATAAACGAAGACCGCCCCGCCTTAACTTTCATCATCAAACACATAAGCAGTTTCTGGTATCTCAACAACAACAACACCAAACAACCCCTCTTTTACTCTTTTCTGTCAACGTTTACACTATCAAGCCCGACCAAGATGGCTACCTCTTTTGGCCATGATGTCAATGTGAGTTCTTGCCTCAATTGACATCAATTGGTGTCGTTTGTACTGACTTGTGTCCCAGGTTTACCCAAAGCGTCCTGGCTTTGGTACCAAGGGAAAGGCCATCAAGCTTGGGTTGAACTCTTTCGGAGTTTCCAAGTTCCCAACTGCAAAGGTTCATCAGTATGATGTTTGTCTCACCAACCTCCAGCCCTCTTCTTCATGTTTGCTAACTTTTGAAAGGTCAACGTTGGGAATGGTACCGAGAAGCGTGCCTTGATCAGGAAGATCTGGAATCGTCCGGAGGTTCAGTCGAAGTTTGGTCAGGCTCAAGGAAGTGTATTGTTTGATGGTTTGTCTTCCCTTTTCTAATTGTTTGGTCTGGTTCGCTAACATGTTTGATAGGTAACAAGCTTGCCTGGTCCATCGTCGAGCTTCCATTCAGAGACTCAATCGTTATTGACGTCGATCTCGATTCGGAAGACACCCGACCAAGAAGGACCCCAAGAGACAACAAATTCAAAGTCGTCATCAAGAAATCGTCCACCGTCGCCCTTCAGACTGTCGATGCCTTCGTCAAGGGACAATACCGCTTGGACAATGATGTGATTGTCGGAATTACATTCCTAGATCACCTCATGCGAGAAACTCCATCAAACAAGTTTCTCTCCATCAAGCGTTCCTTCTTCGAGGGCAAAGACAGCCGTGTTCTCAGTGGTGGTGTCGAGGCTTGGAAGGGTATCTTCCAGTCGGTTCGTGCAACACAAGGTGGTCGACTTACTCTCAATGTTGATGTGGCGACTTCGGTCTTCTGGAGTGCTGGTTCGGTGTTGGACATTGTAGCAAAGCATTTGCGCTGCGATTGTAAGTTTTGCTCTTCTTTCTCTTTGCTTCAATTACTGACTTCTTCCCAGCTATCGACGCTCTTGTCACCAAGCTCGAGAAATCGCCAACCGCAACCCGTGAACTTCGCCGGTTCAAGAAGATCGGCTTCACCGTTGGTTACCGCCAACTCTCCAAGGACAAAAAGTTCACCATCGAGGCATTTACTAGAGATGGTGCCGACAAGACTATGTTTGAACGACGTCTCAAGGATTCCGAGCGCACAGAAACCGTCTCTGTCGCCAAGTACTTCCTTGAGCAGTACAACATTCGACTTCGGTACCCTCGTCTTCCGCTCATCAGAACGAAGAAGAAGAATGAGATGTTCCCCATGGAGCTCGCTCGTGTCGAACCTGGACAGCGCTACCCATTCAAGCTGGACGAGCGCCAGACGGCAGATATGATCAAGTTCACCGTCACTCGCCCAAATGAGAGACGTGCTCACATCATGAAGAACGTCGCCTCTCTCGACTGGGCCAACGATCCCATCCTTCGCCGTTACGGTCTCACCATAGACCCTAACATGATCCAGACAATGGCCAGAGTTTTACCGGCGCCGAAGGTGGTCTATGGGCAGGGATCCCAGAAGAACAACTTCCAGCCGATCGATGGTCGTTGGGATTTGAGAGGGCTCAAGTTTGTGAAGCCAACGGTTATCAAGAACTGGGGCATCATGGTCTTTGCTCGTCAGAGAGAGTGCGACACCGCTTGTCTTCAGCAGTTTGTTCGTCAGTTCTGCTCAACCTGGGTTGCCCATGGTGGTGTGGTCGAGAACCCAAAGCCGCATATCATGTACGCCAACACCATGCAAGTCGACGTCAACTGCAACGAGTTGTACCGAGCAACTGGCAACGCATTCAACTCCCGACCACAAATCCTCTTCTTCATTTTGCAGCAGAAATCGGCCCAGCCTTACAACGACATCAAGTCCTTCTGTGACACGAAGATTGGGATAGTCTCTCAGTGCCTTCAGTCTCGCCATACCAGTTTCCCTCAGGCAAAGCCACAGTACTGCAGCAATGTGGCCATGAAGGTGAACGCAAAGCTTGGTGGTTCCAACCACTGGATCTCTCCTGCGGACACACCATTCGGCAAGGGCAGCAAGCCAACCATCCTCATTGGCGCCGATGTTTCTCACGCAGCACCTGGTTCTGAGAAGCCATCCTTTGCCTCGATGGTTGGTTCCATGGATCTTCCTGGCACTCGGTTCTCGGCAATCTGCAACACCAATGGCCAGCGTGTCGAGACGATCCACACTGCCAACATGATCAAGTTCATCGTCAGACTTCTCCGTTCATATCGCTTCCACACCAATGCGATCCCAGAGAGGATTATGTACTTCAGAGATGGTGTCTCCGAAGGACAGTACGCACAGATTATCGCAGAGGAATTGCGTGATCTCAAGGCAGCTTGCAAGACATTGCAAGACACCTACAACCCTCTCGTTACCGTGACGATCTGCAGTAAGAGGCATCATCATCGGTTCTTCCCGACCCCTCAGGATAGAGACGCGGCCGATCGCAATGGCAACGTCAAGGCTGGTACTTTGGTGGAGAGGGACATCACCCATCCGACAGAGTACGACTTCTACCTGAATGCACACAGTGCAATTCAAGGAACTGCTCGCCCAGTTCACTACCACGTCATCCACGACGAGAATAAGCTCTCGGTGGACGATTTCCAGCGATTGGTGTATAACACCTCCTACACCTACATCAGGGCAACTTGCTCTGTCTCTATTAGTAAGTTCATTCCGTTGTTTTTGCTCTCACAGATACTAACTTTCTCGTAGTTCCGACCGTTTACTACGCCCATCTTGCATCCAACAAAGCCACTGGATGTTACGAGATTCCGGAACTCACCAAGGACAAGACGACCAGTGAAGCACCAAGTGTTGCTCCACAGAAGCCTGCTCAGAACAGTCCGGAGGGAAGTGGTAGCACCAGCAGCTCTTCCGACGAGAACAAGGTTTTGGACATCGTTCCACTCAACCCCAACCTTGCCGCTGAGATGTGGTTCATCTAGTTGTGTCTTTTGTTTGTCGATTTGGGATTGTTTTCCTGCTTTTGTTTTTCTAGTCCTTTCGAACTGTGTTTGAGATGGATTCGTTTCGGTGTTTGGGTATTCTTTTTTGTTAGATTCGTTTCATCTTAGTCTTTTTCGGGTTGCATTTGGGTATTCCTATCTAGGTTTCGGTTTTCGGGTGTGTTCTTTTTCCAGTCAAGCTTTTGTTGAAGGTGTTAGTATGGGTTTTCTTTCTGGGTTTCGATTTTTTTATTTCACTATGAATGACCAGGATATATATTAATATGAATCTGATTTGGTCATACTTGCATGCTCTGTTACTTTGTGCCTAAAATGTGTACAATTACTCCAGGAGGCCATTTGTTTAACATTGCAGACAACGCTACATTCAAGTGACCTTTTCCTTCTCCCTTACACTCAAAGGCTTCCAACAGTATGCTCGTCAATGGCTAACATCTGGCTTTCATGCTGCCACAGGACGTGAACGTCTGTGGCACTTTCACCTTCGAACTTCCACATCCTTCAATTCACGAGCACCACTTTTCATGCATGTTAGACGGACATACTGATTACACTCAAGCAGTTTTGTTCCATGCACCCTGAAGGCCAATGTAACTGCTGACCATACCAGCGAGACCGACAAACCCATCATCCAAGTTGAGATAGCCCAAAGCAGAGGAAGGAATGCAAAAGTCGGCGATATCGGAGAGTAGTTGGAGGTTGAGGACCTTCTTTTCCCTGTAGACACGCAATCGTAGTTAGCACAAGCCTTCTCAGGTTAAGAGTACAATGGAGAAAGCATACTTCTCCAGCTTCATGACTTCTGTACCGGACGGAACAACCGCCTTCTCTGCTCTTCTGGTCTTCTCCTTCATCTTGTTCAGCGAATAGATTCCACTGACGATACTGAAGACAATGCCCGCCAGCCAGAACTTGTATGCCCATCTTTGGAACTTCTTTGCCGCAGCGTACTTGTAGATTCCGGCGGCATCCAACACGGTCAGCGCGTCGAAGGTCAAGTATCCACCATAGCCGAGTTGCCTCCCGACAGACAGGTATCGGGTGATTGGGTCGACTCCACGCTTATCGACAGCCTCGCCAGCAGCCTTGAAATGTTCGACGTTCTTGCCGACTCTCATGATCTTGCGGGTAAGTCCGAGCTGGGCCTTGATGGTGTTGAAGATCCGCACAGTCTCGCTCGTGTGACCCTTGCGGTAGAGGTAGAAGGAGAGGAAACGCGCGAAGTACTGAATGAGACGAAGACATTTGTCGCGGCCGACTGCGGGATGAGTGTGTGATTAGCTCGAGGAGATCAGTGGGAAGGAGGAGAAAAATAGGGAAAGAAGCAGTGTCGGAAAACGTACTGGTGGTTGCAACGAATCGCAGGTAGTGCGCAACGGTTGGGTGATAGGTGAAAGCGTCAACGGCCATGTTGTATGTCTGTTTGGTGGATGGATTTGGGTTGGAATCGACGACGTAAAAGTTACGGAAGAGAAGAGGTGTGGTTATGTTTAAGAAGTGGTGACGATCTGTGTGGATTTGGAGGGATGCGCTTTGACAGGAGCCGAGGGAAGAGACATACCCCAGAATTCAAAATCAGGAACCGAGGATACTACTAGGATCAGGCGCTAGATCCGATATGTGAGGTTATCATGTGAATGGACGTGCGGATTTCCTCATGCTCGCGGAGGACACCAAAAACATTCAGCTTTGGCATTAAGACAAACCCAAGTTGGAGATAATTCAACAACAGCCAATATTCTTTAAAATATGCAACGCATTTTAATTGTGCCGATATGAGGTTACGAACCTGAGTAGTCTTCCTTCCGCAAGATGACTCGCTTGTCGGAATAAGGACACACAGAATTAGTTCCGGAAAGGCGGAGGAGGCTTTGAAGTTTCTCTAGCGTCCCAAATCATAGGGCTGCCTATTCGTGCCTTTGTGGACATACAAGTATCATATGTAAAAAGCACTCGTATTAGAGGTTTTATCATGTATAGTATTTCCCCATAAATTTATTGGCCTGTGTATCTGGCTTCTAAGTAACTATTCATTCTGAAGGCGTGCTTGTTGATCGTGATGAGGCTGAATCTTGAGAGTTTGCAATGCACGTGATACGTAGTAGGACCCCCGCCATTTCTCCGCCCACTGCCCCACTCTGTTGTCGCCCAAATTCACCGGAGACAAGATCGAATTTTAGAGTTTGGTTTATGTACTTGATACCTACTGGCCATGCTTTACTAGTGCGGTTTACGAATGTAAAGTACTGGCACTTAAACACGGTTTAAGCCTTCGCAAGGCTGAGTTTGAAGCGTGGGTGCGACCTTCCCCCGACAGATTAACTAAGCCACTTTCACCACCACCCACCCCCTCAAGGCTTCCTCGACTCGGACAGACCCGTGAGCCAATTCCTGCCCGTCTCACCCCATCGCCTTCCTTCCCTCGCTTTCAACTCGCACCTTCCTCCGTACACATATAACGCACCATATCGAATACCCTTAAATATACCCCAGACCAATCCTCTTTGCTACTTTCTTCCACCCCTCCTTTTCATCATCTCTACCTGTTAAGTTTTATCTTTCGTTTCTTATCTGGGCTTCTCTACAAGACATCCCCTTGTCGGTCTAAATCATCCTTCTCCACAGCTACATATCAGCCATCTTTTTCGATTAACGCTCGTCACTATCGTTCTTTCGTCCTTTT
Source organism: Ascobolus immersus RN42 (assembly GCA_003788565.2). Classification (NCBI taxonomy): domain Eukaryota; kingdom Fungi; phylum Ascomycota; class Pezizomycetes; order Pezizales; family Ascobolaceae; genus Ascobolus; species Ascobolus immersus. Next base: position 297,258 of record ML119657.1, on the reverse strand, counting down.
CGTCCTTTTCGTCACACGGAAAGATCCCCTCTCGTCTCGATCGAAGTACCGCTCGGCCCCAGAAGCATCCTCAACAACGAAGAGAGTTCGAGAGCTGGCTAGACTCGCGAGTCACACAGATTGAATCATCTCCATATATCTAGCAGAATCCAATCTAGCGAAAAAAAAATGTCCAGCAATTCCTCCCAACCGAGAGTGCAAGTCCAGCCTTGCAGATACAAGACCGGGAAGACGCTAGGCCAGGGATCATACAGTGTTGTGAAAGAATGCGTTCACATCGACACGGGTCGTTACTATGCCGCGAAAGTCATCAACAAGAGTCTTATGGCTGGAAGGGAGCACATGGTGAGGAACGAGATTGCAGTATTGAAGAGGGTGAGCATGGGCCATCAGAATGTCCTGACGTTGGTGGACTACTTTGAGACGGTTAACAATCGTGAGTACCTCTGAACCTGGCCGTGCCTCTCATCAGACTCACCGGTTGGGATGATCGTCAATCTAACCGTGCTTGTAGTTTACTTGGTGACGGACCTTGCTTTGGGCGGAGAGTTGTTCGATCGGATTTGTAGGAAAGGCTCATACTACGAATCCGATGCTGTGGAGCTCATCCGATCTACCCTTTCTGCTGTCGCTTATCTCCATGAGAATGGCATCGTCCATAGAGGTGATTACTGCCAGCCTCAGATGGTTTCCCGTTTTCTTACTGACCCTCAATGTAGACTTGAAGCCAGAAAATCTTCTGTTCCGCACACCAGACGAGAACTCGGACCTCCTGATCGCTGATTTCGGCCTCTCTCGTATTGTCGACGAAGAAAAGTTCCATGCTCTGACAACCACTTGTGGCACACCTGGGTACATGGCACCAGAGATTTTTAAGAAGACGGGACACGGCAAGCCAGTGGACATTTGGGCAATTGGCGTCATCACCTACTTCCTCCTTTGTGGCTACACGCCCTTCGACCGAGACTCACATGTGGATGAGATGCAGGCGATCCTCCGCGCTGACTACAAGTTTGAACCTGCGACTTACTGGGCCGACGTTTCAAGAGAAGCGCGAGACTTCATCAACAAGTGCCTCACTATTGCACCGGAAAAGAGAATGACGGCAGTAGAAGCACTTGCACATCCATTCCTCTCATCGGAGACCAAGCACTCCCATGATCTATTGCCCAATGTTCGCAAGAACTTTAACGCAAAGAGGACTTTACACGCTGCTATCGATACTATCCGAGCAATCAACAAGTTGAAGGAAGGAGGTGTCATGAATGGTGCACTTAGCATTGCGCCTGAAGACCAGAGAGAACCCACCGCTGAGGATGAAAACGCAAATAACGATGGGCTTTGGAGAAGACCTACTGGTGGTAGGATGCGTGTTGAGTAGTTGCGCGCCTTTTCGACTCTTGTCAGCTCAGCTGCCTTGTGCTTCGGAAAAGCCTGGACATTTTGCATCCTTCGACTCCACTTTTCTACAGCCAACGCTCAACATCTTCTTTTCACCTCCGCCTATTTATTTTCCTCTCATACTGTTGAGTCCTTGAGCGTGCCAAACCATGTCTTGCCTGGCGGAGTGCAGAATGGTTCCTTAGTTGTCTTCTAATGATCTCCTTGTGTTTAATTCCCGGCTGTTCTTCTCTGTTAGCTTGGCTCCTTTCTAGTGGATATCTCATTTCTGTTTCTGTTTGACGGCGTTTAAGCATGCGTACTTTTCTTTGGGTTGGTTGTTGCACTGGGCTGCAGTTTGTTTACCTCGATTCATTATTCTTGTTGGGCTGGTGACCGATGATTTGGATGCGAGGAAGATGGAAGATGGAAAGATGGGCGCGCGTGGAGTTGGAGAAATATATCACGATTCCCAGGATTGTTTATGGATCTGAGATGAGTTATCGTTGCCTGCTCTGTGCAAATCAATACTAGGCTGCGTGATACCAGCCAGTTCCATTGCCCGGAAGGGCCACATTTTTAGCACTCGAACGTCAAGCACTTTTCGATGGCTATTTTGTAAGTACAAAAGAAGCAAGACAACTCCTAGCCTCCAACGAAATGGGTTGTCACCCGTGAGTCCCATTAAAGTACCCATAGACATGCCGGTATTGTTCCAATGTCGCATTCTCAACTACACACTCCGTCCTTGATTCCCAATAAGAATTTATCGCCTGCCCTAGGCTCTACGACTAAGGAAAACTGGGAAAGAGAAGCAAACAAGAGGAAAGGTGCGCACATATTAAAGATATCGAACCGAAGTAAAAACAGAAAATATGTCAGCTAAAGCCTTACGGGCTCACCACTCCAACTAACCAGTCCCCTTCATTCCCAAACCTCTCCCTTTAAGCAAAGTATCTGTTCAAGCTGTTAGCATGTTTCTCAGCTGGCTTATCGAACGGGGCAGAAACTTACCTTGGCTGCTTGAAAACATGATAATGATGACCTCTTACACCCTTACCCTTAAACATATCCGGGAACCTCCAACCCGGTCTAACCTCTCTCTCTTTAACCCTCCTGTTTGTACTCTCCGTTCCAACCTCTTTGTCTCCAACAACAAACTTTCCAACCTGGATCTCAGTGTCCGTGATGGTAGATCTACTAACTCTAGCATATCCGATTCTCTTGATATCTCTATACAAGATGTACTCGCACCATCTGTCCCAATCAGTAGGATCAATATCCTTCATTCTGCTCTGCTCGGAGACATATGTATTGTAGTTGCCCTTCAGGGGCTTGCTGACAAGGTAAGAGAGGAGGATAAGAGGACGGGGAGAATCTCCCATCAACTTGGCAATACCCTCGGATTGGAGACGACGATCCTCGACGTCCTCTTCTTGACCAGAGTGGAAGACGAGAACGTCAATCATCTCGCCATAGACATCGAGGGTGGCGAGGATAGCCGGGGCGAGCTCACCAACCGGGGAAGGAAGAAGGTGATGGGTAGAGTTGACAATTGGGAACTTGGAAAGAAGGGCGGCTCCCCAGGTGTGCTTGTTTGGTCCTGGGCCAAAGTCCGCGTACATGCCGAGATCCTCAGCAAGGAACTGGGTCATATCCCTGTTACCCATGATGATTCTCTGCAAGTCGGATTCCAGAAGTCCGATAACGTCGATTTCGAGCTCCTTGATGACATCACGCATCCGGCGCTCGGAGGACCACATGTCGTTGTCGAGGGCAAAGTGGACGGTCCAGATACCGGCGGTGAGGACCTTGTCTTCGGGGTGGTAGGGGGTGTAGTCAAAGGTTGGGAAACGGATGTAGGCGATGGCACCGGAGAGGACTTCGAGGGTGAGGAGGATGTAGATGAAGTAGGAGCGGAATCGGCGGCGGTTTGGGGCCTCAGGGCGCTGACGGACGGATTGAGAGTAGACGTTGGCCGAAAAGACACCGGCGCCAATGAGGAGCATAGTGAGAGTGAGGACAATATCAGTTCTCTCACGGAGCAGAGGCCCGCCAGGTACGAAAGCGTAGGCGACAACCCATACGTGAGCAAGAACGACAATGTTGTAGATCAAGAAGGCGGTTCCGAAAGTGCGAGCTGGAGGGTGCTTTGCGGCAGACTTGATGAAGGATGGAACGAGAGCCATGAGATATGTAGCCAAAACCAAAGCTCCGTAGTACCCAAGCCATCCTGGGTTCTTGTAAAGAATGGCAGTACCAAAGCAGCCAATACCATAGAAGCTCCAGCTACTGGCCCAGTTCTCCTTGAACATACCAATCAGAAAACCAGCACCCATAGCAAGAAGAGTGTAAGCACCGTGTGGGACGGCAATTGGTCCCTTGATTGGGAAACCATCCCAGACCCAAGTAATCATTGTGCTTGAATCAGAAAGCATGGAATGAAGACCGAAGAGCAATCCAGCCAATCCAAATGCGGGAAAGATAAATGAACCGTGCTGTCCATCCATAGCGGCCTTCTGGTTTCCGCCGCCCGCAGTTTGATTTCTAGCGGCACGGAGAACAGCCAGGATAGCCAGAACGAGACCAGTCTTGTTCCATCCTCCGTTATCAGCGTTCATGATGGGCCAGATTGGGTTATTGGTGTGATTGGCAAACTTGGCCACAGCCGATGCCAGTAATCCGAGCGAGAATCCAGAGATCTTTGCCTCCATGCGCACTGAATCCTGACGAGATGCAAAGAAAGAACCGGCATAGGAGAGACAGGTGAAGAAGACACCAGCGCCAACGCCAAAGAGACGAGTAACAGGCTCAGTGACAAAGTAGGCGGCAATTCCGAGCAAAGAAAGGAGATGGAAGATGTGCGTGTTGTTCCCAACGAATCTCTGGAATGGGTTGATCCCGAGGAAGTATGGGGCGACACTGGTCATAATGAGAGCCTCGTATCCAGAAATACCCATATGCCAGAGTGGGAAGTCTGTAAAGGTTAAGAGGGCCAATTGGACAGCACAAAGAGGACTTACACCACACTGTGACACCCAGGGAGGTGAGGATAGACCAGAAGACGAACTAGACATGTTAGAACAGAAGGTTCCTACGAGCAGAAGGACAACATACACCAGTGTAAACCTCGGCAGCAGCATCGAATAAATCACCGGCAGAGAACCTTGTAGATAGAATCTCGCCAACTTGTCTCTTCTCATCTGAGGAGGAGTGTCTAGATTACGGTCAGCGATGCACATAAAAACGCAAAAAGTGTATGGACTCACTTGGACTTCTCGGCCACAGTATCAACAAAAGGGGTTGTTTGTCTAGATGGTCTCAATTTCATACTCCTATCTACAATGGGAGTCTATATCCATACCCTTTGCCCAAGCCATTGGTATCAACCACCTGAATCTGCAAGCCCTCGAATTCAATTGCTGTGACAGCGTCGAAAAGAACATCATAGATGATCAACGACCACTCAAAGAAAGCATACTTGGTATAGGCTGGAGGGACGGTTAGCACGACGACAGGTCCAATATGGAACATTCAAAATACCTCCGGCAACCTTGTGAACCTTATGCTGGATAAAGTAGTAGATCAAAGGCACCAAGGTGCCAAAAAACAAAGAGGCCAAAACCTTTCGGTACTTTATGGCTTGTCTGTTTGGCGGAGAGAGTGCAAGACATCCCAAAGTCCATGGCAAGGTGCATACCAAGTAGGAGATCATAAAGATGTCGTGGAAGTCATGATCGTCGGTCGAGGTAATGTAAACCCATCCACCGCAAAGGAATGTACGAAGCAGGCCAACAACTCCGACAAATTTTGGTGCAAAGCTTCCGGGTCTCGCAGCAGTGAGCTTCGCGGTGAGTAGATACCAGAGACCGACCAAGATGAACCGAGGACCTTTCTTCCTGTTAGCCCTGATCGTCGAGACAAGAGATCGATCGGCGTACCTGAAGTTATCGCGATAAAGAGTTGAAATATTGACCTTTCCGGATAGCGATCACCAATTGTTGCGGACACTGACGGGAACCATTCCTGGGGATAACCCTATTGTAGTCGATTAGCCACCCATCCAGCACTCCACCCATCTCGAGCTATGCATCGGGTCCCTACATAGTGTTCGTTCTTGACAATTTTGAGGTAGTGGAGTTTACTGTCAGGACCATTGCGTCAGCGCAACTGTCCCAAACGTCCGGCTTCCTCCGCCCCCAAGCTGAGCGCCAACTTACCATCCAACAATCAAGGCGCCAATAAATCCGGCTGCGAAGCGTTAGCAATCCATTGAAGCTGGAACTGACATCGTTGGCTTGGTGTTCTCTCTTCACGAGAATCAACCCCCGCCATACACCACTGACGCACCTAGAGCGATGACGGTGTGCGCCCACGAAATCCATTTGCCGTTTAGCTGCGGTACACAAACTCCAGTCAGTCAAGTCGGCCCTTCAATTCGTAGTCTGAGGGTATCGACACGGGCGGGCGACGATGTTCTCGAGGGTCTGGCGCGGTGCGGACTCACTGAAAAGGCGACTGGACCATCCTTCTCTTTGACCATGGTGGTGAAATTAGAAAAACGAAGTGTGCATCCAATGGGGCGATATCGAAAACGTGGTGTAGTCGGAAATCGGCCGAAAAACAAGCCGGTGAAAAGCGAAAAACAACGGAGAAATCCAGGTATTAAGGAACAATCTCGACGATGCTAGGCGCACGAGGAGGGAAACGAGGAAGGGTATGGAGGGAAAGAAGAGAAGGACAGGGACGTGTTCCTCCCGTAAGCAAAATTCGAAATAGCAGATCTTGGTGGAGGGACTCTAGGCGCTTTGAATGAGCTGCCTCAGATCATCGATCACGATCTGATAATTGAGCTACCACGGCATTGCCGACTCCCGAGTGCCTGGGCCCTAGCCTCGTATCTTGTATCTAAACTCCAGTTTCATGTACGACTCACGAGACCAATTAAGAGAAACGCGAGAAATGGGGCGCGTCTGCCAAACACGTCTCCCAAGATTTGCCCGTTCACTGCCAGACACTTCCATCGCACATCCCATCTTTTGAAATACCCCCCAATTTCACTTATCGACGCCCCAATTCCCTTAGCATTGAATTTTCGCATCTTTTTCTTTTTGTTTGGCTTCCCTCCAATCCCAGCAATACCCGTGGGCCAGCACAGTAGCCGCAATGTCTCGTAACGAATTGAAGGTATCACCAACAGCCCCAGGCGAGACGAAGCGGGTGGATTGAGCCTCGAAGCTAACTGCCGGGACGATCAGGTCGATGATGAGGTCAGCTTCATTAGATTCTTCAACCGCCTAGAGAAAACCGACTCCATTCGAATATTCGAGCGCAGTGACTACTACACTGTCCATGGTGATGATGCCCATTTTGTTGCGCAGACTGTACTACTCCCTGCCATCTAACGCCTCTTCTTTGATCTGTTTCCTAACTAGCATCATCTAATAGGTATTTAAAACAAACTCCGTCATCAAGCAACTCGGTTCAAGCTCGAATCCTCTCCCATCATGTAACCTCACCGCAGCGGCCTACCGAAACTTCCTCCGAGAGATGCTATTCCAGCAAGGAAAGCGAGTCGAGATATGGGTTTCGCGGGGTAGAAACAACTGGGAGATGGCAAAGCAAGCGTCACCGGGAAACCTACAGGATATCGAGGAGGATCTAGGAGGAAACATCGATTCATCACCCATCATAATGTCGGTAAAGGTGCATACCAAGGGAGATTCACGAATGGTGGGTGTCGCCTTTGCGGACGCCAGTGTTAGGGAATTGGGCGTCAGTGAGTTTGTGGATAACGACCTGTTTTCAAACTTTGAGGTAAGCGGAAGCACTTGCTGGCATCGCTAAAATAGATCTAACAGTTTTTCAGTCATTGATGATACAGTTGGGTGTCAAGGAGTGTATTGTGCAGGAGGACATTTCGAGGAAGGACTATGAGCTTCAGAAGATTTATGCGGTACTCGACAAATGCGGCATCCCAGCAACACCGAAAAAATCCTCCGACTTTGGAACGAAAGACATTGAGCAAGACCTGGAGCGGATTCTCTCTAGTGAAGTGTCCGCCGGTAAACTTCCTCAAACCGAATTGAAGCTCGCTATGGGGGCCGCTTCCGCTCTCATCAAGTACCTCGGTCTCATGTCAGACAGTCTGAACTTCGGCCAATACCAGCTTTACCAGCACGATCTTGCTCAGTACATGAAACTCGACGCTTCGGCTCTGAAAGCTCTCAACCTGATGCCTGGTCCTCGCGACGGCTCAAAAAACATGTCCCTATACGGTCTTCTTAATAAATGCAAAACACCGATGGGAACTCGACTATTGGCACAATGGCTCAAGCAGCCTCTTATGAGCAAGGACGAAATTGAGAAGCGACAGAACCTGGTGGAGGCCTTTTACGAAGACACCGAGCTACGCCAGACGATGCAGGAGGAACATTTGCGGTCCATTCCAGATCTTTATCGCCTTGCCAAGAAGTTCCAAAGGAAGAACGCAAATCTCGAGGACGTCGTGAGAGCCTACCAGGCTGCCATTAAGATCCCTGGTTTTATTGGAACATTGGAGGGCGTTATGGACGAAAAGTACAAGGATCCTCTCGATGCCCAGTACACCAATCGACTGCGGGAAATTTCAGACAACCTTGCCAACCTGTGCGAGCTGGTGGAGACGACTGTGGACCTAGAGGCATTGGACAATCATGAGTTCAAGATCAAACCCGAATTCAATGACGATCTCAAAGCTATCGGTGAGAAGCTACAGCAGCTGAGGGGCCAGATGGATAGGGAGCACTACAATGCCGGCCGAGATTTGGGGCAGGATACTGAGAAGAAGTTATTCCTCGAAGACCATAGGGTCCATGGCTGGGTGTTCCGCTTGACCAGGACCGAGGCCGGCGCTATCAGAAATAAGAGAGAATACAAGGAAATTTCGACACAGAAGAACGGTGTTTACTTCACTACGGACAAGCTCAGCAGCCTAAGAAGGGAGTACGACCAACAGACATCCAACTACAACAGCACCCAGAGTGGCCTCGTTGCTGAGGTTGTGGCGGTGGCAGCCTCATATACTCCGGTGCTTGAGCAGCTTGGTGAAGTAGTGGCGCATATGGATGTAATAGTCAGGTGAGTTCCTAATGTATAGTTTCAACGACGTTTGCTGACATGCACAGCTTCGCCCATGTTTCTGTTCATGCTCCAACTCCCTATGTCCGCCCAAAGATTCATCCTCGCGGTCAAGGCAATACAATACTCAAAGCCGCTCGCCATCCTTGCATGGAAATGCAGGATGATATTCAGTTCATCACCAATGATGTCTCCCTTCTCCGCCGCTCTTCCTCCTTTCTTATCATTACCGGCCCAAATATGGGTGGTAAATCCACTTATATCCGCCAAATTGGCGTAATTGCTCTCCTGGCTCAAACTGGCTGCTTTGTTCCTTGTGATGAGGCTGAAGTTTGCATATTTGACTGCATTCTTGCCAGAGTTGGTGCCTCAGACTCGCAGCTCAAGGGAGTCAGTACATTCATGGCAGAGATGCTGGAGACAGCTACCATATTGAAGAGCGCGACAAGAGAGAGTTTAATCGTCATTGACGAGCTTGGGAGAGGTACATCGACATACGATGGGTTCGGACTGGCTTGGGCGATATCTGAGCATATCGTGGAGAAGATTGGAGCATTTGCGTTGTTTGCTACCCACTTCCACGAGCTAACGGCATTGAGCAAGACACATGAATGTGTAAGGAACATGCACGTCGTAGCCCATATTGGAGATGGAAAGAAAGAGCACGATAGTCGGGAAGTGACTTTGCTGTACAAGGTGGAGGAGGGTGTCTGTGATCAAAGTTTCGGTATCCATGTTGCCGAGCTGGTCAGATTCCCACAGAAGGTCGTCAACATGGCAAGGCGGAAAGCAGAGGAATTGGAAGATTTCTCAGGGAAGAAGGATCTGCCAGACCTGAGTGAGAAGGAGGTTGAGGAGGGAAGTGCAAAGCTGAAGGAGCTGTTGAAAGAGTGGAAGGCGAGTATTGAGGGTAGGGAACTCAGTGGGAAGGAACAGGCGGAAGAGTTGAGGAAGTTGGCGAATGGACGATATAAAGAAGCATTGGAGACGCCGTTTTTCAAGTCGGTTATGGCACTATAGACTAGGTTTAGACTAAGTAGATTTGAGAAGGGGGCCTAGGACATTAGAATCATTGGAAGATATTCATGATTTTATGATTATCTTACGAAGTATCGATCGTTCAAATATATCAGCAAAGTAAGTACATATCTACTTGTACTTACTTTCTACAGTTTACTCTTGCTTTTCTTTGATTTGCTAAGGAAGCCCACCAAGCCATTCCTCAGCTCCTCTCCATCCAGCATCACGGCCCCCGCTTCGAAATTATCCCGAGCAATTTCTTCTCCAGTCTTGATTCCAACATTCTTGATACTCTTCCTTGCAATCTCGCCCGCAAAGGGCCGCGAGTTTTTTATGACCTGCTCTGCCAGATTCACCGCTTCATCCACCACATCCGCTCCGTTTCTAGCAATCCTGTTGATAAAGCCCCAGGCATAACCTTCCTTTGCCCCGACTTCTCGTCCTGCAAGTACCACCTCCGTGCCCCGCTGCAGTCCGGCCAGCTCAACAATTCTACTCAGCCCTGTGAAGGGCACCAATCCCAATCCCGTCTCGGGCAACCTAAACCGACTCCTCTCACTAGCAACAACCAGATCGGCATTCAGCACCATCTCAAAACCTCCACCGAAGCAAACACCATCGACTGCCGCTATAATTGGTTTCTTTCCAACCCGTTTAGACATGCCACCAAATCCTGCTTCCGGCAACCCAACAATCTCCGAGCCCTCCCGATCCTCTGATTCTCCAGCTGCCTTCCGTTTTTCCCTAGCCTCTATAAAGGAGCGAAGGGCGGCGAGATCCATACCGGCGCAGAAGGACGGGGCGTATTCGGAAGTAACTTCACCGGTCAGGATGGCGAGTCGGAGAGTAGGATGGGCGTCGAGGTAGTTGTATATGGCTGCGAGTTCATGGTGTTGAGGGTGACCAATTGCGTTCAAATGTGCCGGCCGAGTGAGAGTTACAAGTAGGATTTGAGAAGTGGGGAAGGAGATGGCGGTCTCAGTGCGATTGTAACTCGGGAGGGGTGGGCCGCCAGGAGGTGGGGTCGTGGAGAAGTTGCTCGGCATGATGATGAATTTAAGCTGTAGGTAATTTGTGAGATGAGGGATGAGGCTTTCTTATAAGAAGTACCAGCAAAAGAGCGACGGAAGCCGCCTATGCCGATCTGTGGGGTAACTTGGTCCAGGGATGCACATCGCCCTACATCCTATTAGGACAACGATGAACCTGCATTGCCATTTCGACCGCATTAGCTAGCGATTGGTTGCATTCATTTATTTGGAAACTCGAGATTGCTTCGACGTCTCCATATGGCCATGTATGAGCCTGCATGGCACAATTTATTAATCATCATTTCACAAGGCACCTCGGGCCGCTGACTATACTTGCAAGTGACGACCTCGGCATAGGCAAATCGGGTGAACTTGACCTGCAAATAATGAAGAAACGCAATATGAATGGAAGCAGCTACATGTCCCCATTGTTCCGCAGCTGATTTTGCCTGGATATGGAGAATTACGAGTCGTACAAATGGAAATTTGACATTCATCAATCTAATAACTAAACCCTATCCGGAAGTAAACATTCTAGAGACTCGGATTGAACCAAAAAGGAACAAATGCTCGATCCAGTCTTCTTCTATGGCGCTTGCAAGCTGTCAGTCGTGATCAATCGGTAATTTGAGTCCCTTGGAGTCAGACCTATAGCGGTAACAGTGAATATTGGGAAATCACTGAGAAGTACGGAGGTAAGTCACAGCAGTCACATGTCCAAGGGATTCCGGGTGGTTGTGACGCGATTTGGGGAGCCTTTTGGAGGCTCAATTGGCAGCCGTTAACTGGCGATGGCCTGTCAAACTGCACAAGCTTTCTATTCCGTCAGTATCCTTGCCAATGCATGTAAGGCCCGATAACCCAACGGTTGACAGCAACTCTACTTGGCTTTTCCGCGTCCACTGGTTGCAACAGAGCACCGGTAAGACCGGAGGTAAGTTCTGCTGCATCGCAAGAAAAAAAAGAGAGCAATAAAAAAACCGAGAAGAATATGCTACAGACCTCCGCTGACCTTTCCCGATGAGTACGTAAAACTGCACGTAAGAAGAAATGTGGAATGTGAGTCTTCTTTTCCTCGCGAGCGTTAGGTAAAAACATGAGCGGAGGCCTGGTCGATGTTCCCTGGCAGCCTTTCTCGCAAGGTTCACAACCGAACCACGAACAACCTCACCAAAGCAAAAGCGACTCGCCGCAAAACACCTAAAAAATCGTTCACAAAGACATTCTATACGTCCAACGACGCGATCACGAAGCACCGTCTATTCCGCACTCATTACATCACCAACCGGATTATTGTCTACGGCCTTCCCAATTGTTGTTCGCCCACTCGTTTGTCTGCGACCCGCGATACTGCATCGTTTCCGTCCGGCCACAAACGCTCCTGGTCAACATTCCTGCCTCGACTCGTCACTCTGAATCTCGACTAGTTAAAGGCAATCGATCCAGCATTCCATCTACATCATCATCGTCTCTACGATAATTGTGGGCTGCCTCACTTCGCATCGGAACAGATATCCACCCTTTCAGGGCCATCTTCAATTCGTTTACATCAACAACCGAGCCGCAATCGCCTTTTCTCTCTGCCCTATCGAGCTAGCAAGAAGGGCGAAACAGAAGGTCTTTAACGGACTCAGCCTATCTTCCTCAACACGCCGCGACTCCGCAGCCAATCACTTCTTTCTCAGCTTTCACCGGCTTCAATCGGATAACGCTTGGGAACCCATTGCCCATCAAGCTCCTACCATCCGTCGAACGGTGGTTCTTTGCCGGCGCTGTTGACCGCATCACGCATCCCCTTCAACAGCCATGCTTGTCAAGCTTCCAGAATCGTTGCACTACCCCATAACAATCACACGATGCCTAGTACTCCCTGGCGAACCGGTCGAGCGACTACAGACTGTTCTGCATTATGAGTATAGTACAGAGGTGAAGGAGGATACGGACACGGGAGAAGAGATTTCGGTGATGAAGACATTCCCGGCCCAGTTTGAGTCGCCCGTTGAAGGAAAGTTGACAAGATGGTATATCAGGGTGGGGTCCATAATACCAAGTAGCAAGTAAGTGTAACTGTACATCCTAGTGCTTCTCTTTGGTTGTTTGCTAACGATGTTCCCTACAGTATCGAATTATTCGAGGTTGAAGAGCCCTGCTCTCATTCAGTACATTATGGGGGATTATGCGCCGAATGTGGAAAGGACATGACAGAGAGGGATTACACCTCGTTTTCCTATGCGGACCGAGCCACTATTAACATGTCCCATGATAATTCCGGCTTGACGGTATCACCAGAAGTGGGTATTATACACCAGAGGTGGTTATGGCTCTGACAGTGAAACAGGAAGCTGCACGTTTGGAAATGGAAGCAAAAACACGACTATTGAACGGAAAAAAGTTGTCTCTCGTTGTCGATCTAGACCAGACGATCATCCATGCGACAGTCGACCCAACAGTTGGAGAATGGAAAGCGGATCCAAGCAACCCAAACCACGAATATGTTAAAGATGTCCAAGCTTTCCAGCTGAACGACGAAATCGCAGGTGGAAGAGGGTGCTGGTATTATGTCAAGATGCGGCCAGGATTGAGGGAGTTTTTGGAGAAGGTTTCTGAGCTGTACGAGTGCCACATCTACACCATGGGTACTCGGGCTTATGCGTTGAATGTTGCAAAGATCGTGGATCCTGACGGCAAGATCTTCTCGAACCGACTTCTTAGCCGAGATGAGAGCGGCAGTTTGACGACGAAAAATCTTAAGAGGCTTTTCCCGGTAGATCAAAAAATGGTTGTAATCATCGATGACAGAGAGGACGTTTGGAAGTATAGCCACAACCTTATTAAGGTGCGACCATACAGTTTCTTTGTCGGAATCGGTGACATCAATGCAGCATTCCTTCCTAAGAAGACGGCAGAGTTGCCAGCAACCACAGTTGTTACAAAGAAGGATCTTTCCCTGGGCGCAGCTGGAACACCACTTGTTGGCGCAGAGGTTGACATAGAATTGCCGGATGTGGAGGACGATGACGAGGATTTAGAGAATTTGGCCAGCAACAGCAACCTGTCTACTCTGGAGCAGCTAGTCACCATGAGTGCTGGTGATAACAGGATGCTTCTAGAAGAGCAAACAGACAAACTCTCCGAGGTCCTCCGAGCGCAGCAGGAATCCCGACCCCTTGCAAAGCAGCAGCAATTGCTGGATGAGCAGGATGGGTTGACGGGGGATGAAGCCCCAGGGGACGGCGAATCGTCAAGCGGTTCAGAATCACCTGGGAAGCACGAGCGGCACCACCTGCTTCACGATGATGACCGGGAGTTATATGCTCTTGAAAAGAACCTGCGTGCGGTCCATCGACAGTTCTTCAAAACCTACGATGAAAAGCTGAAGTCCATTGCCCAGAAGGATCATTTACTCAAGGATTCGAGACAGAAGCGAAGGAACAACAACGAGAGTTTTGAGAAGCTACAACTGAAGGCAGTGCCGGATGTCGCGCATATCATGCCGAAAATGAAGAGGAAGACGTTAGAGGGATGTACATTTGTGTTCTCTGGTGTCATACCTCTTGGACAGGATGTGATGAAGTAAGCAACTTTCGATTTCTCTGTGCTGCTTTTCTTTGCTAATCGTTTGTAGGTCTGATGTAGCTTTCTGGTGTGGACGATTTGGAGCGAAAGTATGTGAGGAAGTCAACGACAAGGTGACGCATCTTATAGCAGCCCGCCCTAGGACGGCGAAGGTTCGACAAGCAGCAGCGCACCATCCTCACATCAAGATTGTCGCACCTCAGTGGTTCTACGACTCAGTATCGCACTGGGAGAGAGTTCCCGAAGACGACTACCTCATCCAGATCCATCCCGAGGATCGCGCTCAAGGTGCATCTCTCACCGCACCGTACAATCCGACTGCCAGTTTCGCTACCACCTCTGATGATAGGCTCTCGGAGGAAGACTCAGACTCTGGCAACTCGTCGGATATAGAAGATGACATTGATGATGAGGATCTTTCAAACCTACGCAATCTCGAGAATTCGGATGAACCCCAGCTTGGCAATATTGATTGGATAACAACGGATGCGGAGCTTCAAGAATTCCTGGCCGAGGAGGGTGACACGGATGATTCGGATGGTGGGGTCAGTGATAGTTCCATGGACTCTAATGACTCGCGCGCCTCAAAAAAGAGATCTCTATTATTACGGGAAGGCGACTCGAAAAAGCGAGCACGGGGAGAGGATGGAGACAAGACGGCAAGTGACTCGGAAGCAATATCAGATTCAGAATCGGATGCTGGGGACAAGCCGGTGGCAGGATGGAGACGACAGAAACGTCAGAAGCTTGCCAGCAGCAACTTGAGAGTCGTCGAGACTGTGACAGAAGCGAATGGTGAAACTGCCAGTGTGGAGTCGAAGGAGACTTTGGCTACAAAGGAAACAGTCACAGCAGAGACTTCAAAAGACGAAGAAAAGGATAAGGCTGCCGCGGGAAGTGTTGATGGCGATGATGGTGGCGACAGCGACTTTGATCTGGAGCAAGAGCTGATGGCGGGTCTCGACAACGACGATGAGGAGGACGGTTAGTTTGACTCGGTTGTGCCTCAACGCCGTGCTGAGGCGAAGATATAACTCTTTGTTACCTGATCTCTTCCCCATAGCGTGTGCAGTAAGGACATCGTTGGATATTTGTAGAGGCTTGCATTGTTTTATAGTCGTTATGTTATTCTTTCTAGGTTTTGTTTTATTATTATCCCCTTTAGGTTTTATGGCGGTGATCTGGTGCACGGAATAAAGTTGCTCTGCAATGTGTGATTGTTTGATGTTTTACTTCTCTCAGGATGATTCCGGATATTCCCTGGCCGTTTATGATACTTCCAAGTAAGCTAGGTACCTACCAAGTACTTGCCTAAGTAAGTAGGTACTTACAGTAAGACGTAGATATGAAGTATCTATCAATAAAACTGTAAAAGTACAAGTACCTCGTTTTGATTATGATAATACTGGGATGTCTCCTGACCCTAGATTGATTACTATGTACGAGTACGCGGCCGATGCTCTTCGCCTAGGCCTGCTGGGCATGATTCATAACGGGATGATCGTTCTAAATCCTCCGAGCTTCCAGAATGTTTTATAAACCACTCAACGTCAACAGGACTGATACATATCTCGCACTATGTAACAAGAACTGCCAGGATCTAAGGTTGTCCCCGCCGCGAATAAATCGAGGATGCGGAGCAGAGCAAGCCTCGTTTCTCTGGGCCGGGGGGGTTGTCCATGAGGCGCAGGCATCACTAAGTAAAGTCGCACGAGAGACCTTTGACAGCGAAGAGGTTTTTTGGGATAACATGGCTTGCACCCAACGGAAACAGAAGAAGCAAATATTTGGGCTTCAAGTTTGTTTCGGCGTGCTACATATCTATCGATTGTTCGTCTCACCATGCATTCCAATAAACGAAACGCACGCTGAATGGAGTACATACATAACCTTGTACAGAACAAACCTAATCTCAATTGGCAGTGACACTGGTTGATATCTATCTCCACATGCCATGACCGGCCATGTCCTACGAAGCATGTACGTTCGAATTCAGACGAACAACGGGCTATCATTTGGCTCAACTGGAATGCAAGGCGATATCTCCTGTTTCCAGCATACTTGGAGACTGATGTTTGATCGTTTGCTGTATCCAAGCCAGTCGTGAGGCACTGCTTTCTTTCAAGATCACAGGCGTCCTTTCCGATTCGAGTTCGAGCCATGCTCAGCATTTCAAAGTGGAGTCCATGATTCACCTCCCCACTCGCGCTCGCAACCCCTCAAACCAACCGGCAACAGCTCTTCCACTCTTTCAAGTTCCATATCCTCTACCCTCTCGGCCTAGCCTGCTCACGACATCGAACTCTCCGTCTTTCCACACCACTGGTTGTGAGATCTCGTGGGATGTTGCGGGTTGAACTAGCGTAGTCTGGCGTAACAGGTGAAAGAGGAAGCAGGAATGGCCCCGCCAACGCTTGAGGGAAGAGGATATGCAAGCCTGGCCAATGGGAGACCGCCAACGCAACAATCCTAACCACCAAACCACAGTTGCAGCCGAAGCAGCTTTACCGCAAACATCCAGTTTTCCTCCTCCGTGTGATGGCCCGAGGCTACATACCTTACCCATACAAGTACATCACTTTGCAGTGGGAAACATCACTGCGGTTTCGGATTGCCAGTCACTGCAAGGTTGATTTTCTGTGGAACGGTCGGGCTACAATAGCTTGCTTTGGAACTGGGAACCATGGAATCACATCAGTCTGGCCTCGTGAGAGAAGCTGATATTGCGGAGAAAGTTAGACTTCGGAATGCAGTTGGCATGCAGTCTCTTGACTTCCTGTATGCAGGTTGGGGGTTTTATCTCCTCTCTGTGCCCGGCTGACTGGTACCGAAGCTTTAATCGTGGCATCATGATATGAGTCCGTAGTTTATAAGGGATTGGAGAGCCCCGTTCGTTTCTTGCTCTTTACTGCTCGAAGTTTTGGCTTTCGGTATTCACTGCTTCAGACACTCAATCTACGCCCCCAAATTCTCAAAAGACCCTGATTGATTCAGATCTTTATTCCTTCATACTCAATCCGTTGATTACTTTCATCTTTCTGCACCAAAGGGTTCGGGATACAGCATTACACACACAGCAATCTCAATATCTCGACATCCCTACTTCCTCTCTACAATATCCTTCCTCCCCTAGTATCCTACGCTGCTTACCATCCATACAACTCAACAACCCTTGCCTTTCCCAAATTTATCACTCTACAAACCCATTTCCCATCGTTACATCTTCGGATATTTATTCCTTCTATTCTCCACTACTTGCCCTTTTCATACACTGCTTCCGGGAGGCTGGTGTTTGGACCCAACATTTTTTTTACCGACTCACTACCGCTAATTCAACCCTACAATCACTCCACGGATCAGCACCTGCATTTCTTGAAGAATCGCAGCTAAAGCACTGGTCAAACCAACGGCCTGGCGCATCTTGAGGGGACCCCGTTGGACAACTGAATCACCGACATATAAAGCATTGCTCAGTACCCACCCGCTGGTCGAAACATTCCCACGGTACTTTTACAGCAACTCGACATAGCAACAACGTCGACACAAGCATCAACAAAACACAACAAATTTAGCAGTCGATCAACCTCGCATTCAGATCTGTTTACCGCCCGTGGTTGAGACACGAAGATCGACAAGATGGCAAAGGGACCTTCAACACGAGACGATCCGAAGGCAAAAGGATTGAGCCGAAGCAGCAGCTACAAACCATCCCATTCGGCGTCGCGAGAAACGGTCGTGATTGAGCTTGAGGAAGTCAAGACGGGAAAAGTAATTTCTGTGAGTTCCTCCTATCGCCGCATTTTCAGCCTTCGTCGGCCGCAATCTCCGCACACATCTATCTCCACCCTCCTGAACAGGGAAAAAGAAAGCAAGCCACAGATTCTGATTTCCATTTTCGCAGAGCACAAGTCTCTTCTCCTCGCTCAAGAAGGCACAATCAAACTACAAGGCTCGCAAGGCCCAAGCCAGCGCCGCCAAAGAACGCGAGAAGCGTGAGAAGGAAGCAGCCAAATTCGCCCGCATCGAGAAGGAAGCCCGCCGAGCCGCCCGCAGGGAGAAGCGAGAACGACGAGACAAGGAACGAGCTGAACGACTGGCCAGGGGCGACACCATCGAACAGATCGAGGCCGACGAAAGGGAGCGAAAACGCAAGAAGGAGGAGAAGAAGAACCTACGAAAACAAAGGCAGGCCCAAGGACTCTACACCGCCAGCGAATATGCCGAATCCTGCATTTCCATCGACACCGACACCACCACTACCAGCGAACAGGAGGAACTCGAGCGACACCAATACATTGCCGGTCCCAATGCCCTGAGAGGCCCAGCTGGTATGCAGGTTGCTCGTGCTCCTGTCTGCCCTCTGCCGCCCATAAACTACCAGTTCGATGAAGACACACCACTCACCAGAATGCTCGACAACATGATGTTCTGGCTCGACGAGGTTCAGGCGGTCCACAATAACATCACCATGATTGTTGAGACGCTCAAAGGCAACCCTGACAACTTGATCGCATTCGGAATGACTCTTGGAGACATTGCCGCTTACATGGCGAAGGCTTCTCCTGTCATCGCCGCGGCTGTCAAGATGCATTACCCCTTGATCGCCACCCTTCTCGCTTCTCCACATTTCGGCGTTATTGCCGCTGGTGCCGGTGTTGGAGCTTGTGTGCTCTTGGGTGGATACAAGCTGGTGCAGAAGATTGTCGGGCAACCGCAAAACAACGGTCCTGTCAGGATTCAAGGCAATAGCGTGCCTCTTCAGCCTTATGAGGTTGAGGAGCCATATGATGAGGCGGCTATGGAGCGACGACAGGAGCTTGAGTGGGCTCGTGAGCGGGAACTCCGAGACCGGGAGTTGAAGGCTATTCAGGCCAGTGCTCCACGGAAGGCTATCGAGGAGGGTAAATCCTCCTCGCGGTCAAGTTCCTCTGGCTCCTCCGGTTCTGGCAAGGACTTGGCTGTTCGTGAAAGGCGTAGGGGGTCCCGAGATGAGCGAGAGGAAAAGGAGAGGAAGAAAGAGAAGGAGAAAGAGCGGGAAAAATCAAAGGAGAGGGAAAGAGAGAAGGAGAAGGAACGGGAGCGTATGGCTCGCAAGCACTCCGGATCGAGTACCGGCTCCGGCAAAGGCTCCGACAGCAAGAAGTCTAGTAGCGGTCATCACAAGGAGCCTAGTAAGGAAAGAAAGCCTACAATGGATAGGAGTGTGAGCAGTCGGCAGGAGAGGGAGAAGCCAAAGGATGATGATCCAAGACCTGGCAACCTCCAAAGAAGTAGAACTGATGGTGTTCTCAGTTCGATGCACAAGTTTTTTACCGACAAGTGAGGATACTTTGGATTTCTTTCGTTGTTTCCTGTCATACTGATCTATTTTTTTAGGGAGCTGCAATATGAGTTTGACTAACTTTCATTTCTCACTCTTCTTTACTCAATTTCGACATTCTTCATGGTACCTCTTCTCAGCATTCATATCCATTGCCGTTTGCCTTATTTTTGGCGTTTGTTTAGGAGAGAGCGTAGCCTCTCTGCCTTCCGAAGCGGTATATTATTGCCTTCATGCCATAACTAGGAGTTTCGGTGTTTATTATTATTATTCTCGTCTACTATTCTGCAAGCTCAACTTTCGATACTGGGGCTGCTTCAGCGTGCTGCTCTCAAATTACTATATTACAAATTTCTATTACTTCTATGAACCCCCAGCTATGTACAGGCTGTGAAGCTTGAAGGCCTTATTTCCATCGTGCAGAGTTCTACAATTTCTAATGGTTTGATGCATGATGATGCTCTGATCGGAACTTAAACAACGTGACACAATTTTACGGCACAGTATGTAAAACAAACCAAAAAAATATAGTTGCTCAACATGTTCGTGGCAATCCGTTTGTCTTTCGCATGAACGCATAGAGCGTGTTGAGAATCGTTCCTGAGGTGTTCGTTTGTCGGCATCTTTGACCACGTTCCGCAGAACCCTTCTAACTTTCTGGGTAAAGAACCGTGCATCGCAACGGTAAAGTTTGGCCTAACCTTTGTAACTACGGACCGTTGCGATCCAAACATCAACAACGACACCAGCGAACAACGTCACGGCCTCCCAAATCACTCTTCTTCCTCTCTTTCGAGCTTCCGACTTGCTCCAATTGCGTTCGTCCATATACAACACCCCACCTCCAATCAACAGCCGTCAATTCCCGCCTGAACCCGTCGGACACCACACGCATAGCACCACTTCAAGTTCAAACAAATGGCGCTGCGGAAAAACAAAAGGACAGTGAGCGACTCCGACGACCCAGATGAGCAGGAATCGTCCGAAGAAGAGCTTGGGGAGAACGAGTTTATCGTCGAAAAGATCCTGGCAGAGAAGATGGGGCCCAACGGAGAACCCGTCTTTTTGACAAAGTGGGAGGGCTACGACATGGACGAATGCACCTGGCAAACCGTGGATTCTTTTGTAGACAGGACCCTAATCAACCAATGGAAGCGGGACAAACACAAGGAAAAACAGTTCGATTGGGAGGCATGGGATAGGAAGCAGGCAAGGAGACTGGAGGAGGAGGCTCGTTCCGGGCGCAGACCGCAGGAAGAAGAGTCCTCCTCAGAGGAGAGTTCGGCGATGGAAGAAGAGGCACCGGCGGAAATGTTCCTTCTCGACAGGAAAGGCCGCCGAGAACAAAAGGCGAATCTGGCTGGGTTTGTGGTGGAGGATGACTTCATAGAGTATTCGGATGAAGATGATCTCGACAAGGTGGACCGCGGTTTGAGTGGGAAGAGAAGTAAGAGAAAGCCGGTACGTCTCATATCCAACAGGTCGCCCGGAAAATGGACCACCGTTCAAAGTCTAACAGTAGCAGTCACCACGAGAAGGGAAACGAAGAACCAGCACGTCGAAGACCGCCCAAACGACGAAGGTCATGAAAACGAAAGCCGGACCAGCCAAATCCGCCTCGAATCAGCCCAAAGTCAAGTCGAAAAAAGTCAAAGAAAGGCCCAAATCAACCGGAAAGCTGGGTCCCTCGGTATTTGCGAAAACGTCAAGCGGAGTGCCGGCGGCGCCTAGTAGGGCCGCAATACCCGCAAAAGCTCCTCAACGTAAGCAGCAGCTTTACCATTCGTCCTCGCATCAGTACCGCGCGAACAGAAAGTTTGGAATGGAAGTTGCTCCGGATGTTAGCAAACTCGCTCTTTCACGGCCGGGAATTGATCCAAAGCCCTTGATAAGTCCTGTGGAAGGCCGGAGGATTGTTGACGCCGCGTCGCGGAGTGCTTTGAACAAGGCCAAAAGTAGCAGGGATAAAGAGGATGTTGAGATGGAAGATGCCTCGGATAATGGTTACAATTCATTGTTTGAGGATGATGGAGACGACCCCATGACAACCACACCAGCAGAGACACAACAACCTCCACAACCTCCACAACCTTTGCAACGAACAACGACTACGACCATCTCAAAAGCGTCTGTCGATTCTCGATACTCAAACACCTACGCAGCTGCTTGGGACGGCGTGAAGCAGTCACCGGAACCGATAGAAGGCAAAGCCAGCGACACTGAGTGGGAATCCGACGGATTTGGGCACGAGATGACTTCTCGGTCGCTGCTTGTACATTTCGGAAATATTGCGCAGCGGCAGTCAACATATCCCGAGCTACGATACTTTACTGAGGAGGAGAGGGTTGAGATTGGAACCACAAAGAAAAAGATTGAGCACATACTCTTCTGGGGCCCGAGAATGACACGGCTTGGGAAAGTATCGTTTACAAACGTGAGCGAGGATTTTCGGGAATTCTGGAGTCGATATGGTGAAAAGGGTCTCTGGATATCGAAGGTACTCTCTTTGCGGTATGCACATGGTGAGCACCAAACCGATTTTGGTGAGCCCCAGGAGTGGTTTGATATTGAGCTTGAAAACAACAATCAGTGGCAGCCGGATGTCATGGCCTCTTTGCGCATTGCAAACCTGAATGTCGCGCTCATTCTTGGTCCAAACTGGCACATCCTGATATTCAATGCCGGTCTCAGCAACATCAACCGGAAGTATGGACTGCCGCATGGAACCGGATCGGCTTTGCGAGGATTGTTTTGGAATGTCGGGTGGGATATGCGGAATGAGCCCCTCAGCGAGGAAGCAGACGCATTTTATAAAAACCCGCCGTTGCTGGAAACAAACGATGAAGAGTCCGAATGGGTCCTGCGTCAGGAACGTGGGATTGACCTGGACAAAATTCTCGGGTTGCGAGAGAAGACTTCCGAGGATGTCTATGTCGCGTTTCTGGAGGCAACAAAAGCGAATCTCAGTGCAGAGTCAACCAATGAGATTAAGAAGGTTCTCCAATTGTACAAGAATGTCCAGGTGGTGAAGGTGGACGATGTCATTGACACTGGCGTTTCACTTGCAATGGCGGCAAATACTACTGGTAAACCTCCAGCCAAGTTCATCATTTTCGTTCACTGGAGTCATCAGTTCGAAATGTTCAGGCTCCCAAATCTCATCCAGATCAGGAATCAAATGCCAACATCTCGGTTTTATTTGTATGGACTTCGACCGGAATCCTTATACCCGGAGCCTTCAAAGAAGCTCGTTGGTGCAGTCTCGCCGTTTTGGCATGAAGGTACTACTATTTTCATGACTTGGGGCCTAGCTCGAGATCATCCAGAGGCAGTGTACAGGATTTTGGCGTATGCTGAGGTCAACCAAAACGTTCGTTTGTTGGTCCCAGGCGATTTTATCGATGTTTTCTATGAATCATGGCAGAGAAAGACTTCGGCTACAACCTGGAACACGGAGATATACTCAGAACGGGCTGTCGAGAATGCCTCGTAAGTGGAAATGTACAAGTCCTATCGAAAGATTACTAACATGTTTGCAGGATCGAATTGAGTCTTGCCAATCTTCACATGATAATCAAGGAGGACCAACTCCGACCTGATTATCAGAAGGTGCTGAATAAGATACAGCTTCTGAATTGGTGTCCTGAATGGGAAAACCAGAACTATGTAAGTTTCTCCTCAAGCAATCAGCACTGTGACAAATCTAACCTTATCTCCAAAGGCATTCTCCCAGCAGCTTCAACTCGAAATGTTTGACCTCCATCTGTTGAACTCGCCGCTGGCTACTGCAAGGATGTTCTTATTTGTCGATAATCATCAAGTGGGATCATTATTAAATCTGCAGTTCAAGCATGTAAGTGTCTTTAACCCGCGTGGTTTTCCTTTGCACTCCATTGGGGCATTCGCCCTTCTTATGCCACATTACTCACGCGATCTTTCTCACATAGATCGAAAAGCTGGATCCTTCCGAACTGGGCGATTTGAACCCCATGCTCAAACTTTCAGCGAATGCAGAAGAATTCAACAGGTTTGTTGAATCACACACGCAGGCGACTGCCGAGAAGCAGAAGCGTTCATTAAAGCCTCCCGGAAAGAATGCTCAATCCCGAAAGTCTAAAGCAGGCGCTCCCGGAACGAAGTAGATGCTCCGCTGAATGCCTCTTGAAAGGTTGTCGACATCCGTGGTGCTTATTCCCTCAGGGTGTAGTCCTATGAAAAATGTAAGGAGGGCGAGGTTGTCCAAAAAAAGTGCTTGGAGCATGTTATATTCTAGAGGTGTACATGTACGCTTTGATGTGGTTCCATTGAATAGGTGCAGGCAGCATCATGCATCGTTTTTTTCTTTCTTTTCTTTCTCTTTCATTTCTTGGTGCGATTGATCGATTGGCCATTTGTTTATTTCCCCCTTTACCCATTCTATTTTTTGTTTTATTTGAGCGAAGTGGCGTTCTTTGTCTTCTCCTTGCTATGGTTATCCCTCATAGATTGTTTCTTTTAGCATGCAAGGTTACCTCTTTTGTGTACTTATATTGTAGCAGATAATTACAGGAAACCTCATCTTTTGTACGCTTCTTGCTCTTCCCTGTTTCTTGATGGGCTGCATGCGGGCAGCGGGGTTGTTGCGGCTCACTGCTCGTTTGCACTTTCGAGTACTTCTTGCACTTGTATTATACTTTGTTTCAGCTGCAACGTTGATACGGATGCCTGCACGGGTGCGATCCTAATGGGCGGTCCGGATGGAGTCACAGCTACCCTGACCGTTTCCGGACAGTATATTGGTCGTAAAGCTTTGTCCTCGGTATCTGTACTGACTACTAAATGACCTTCGGTGAAGGTTTTGCATAGGATTACAATGTTAGTGGAGTTGCTATAATTGTTCCGCCTGGAAGTTCTCCCTGCGATCGTGTGGTGGAACCGTAGTAAAGTTACGGGCCCTTACGCAGCCCTATAGCACCCGAGACCTGGCCACGATCACCAGGCACAGGAAACAGAGCGGAAGCTCTCCGCCTTTTCGCTTGAGAGTATCTAAAGGTCATGTCCGAATCGGATTCTCGTTTCGACCACCCCGGTCGTCTGCTGTCCTGAAACTTTATCGTACATGGACGTATGTAGGTAGCCTTCGGATGGTGGCACTATACTAAGTACATACAAGTACTTACTTGCACAACTTCTTCTCATAACTCATTCCTCGATGAGGCACCGTATGTTCCTAAGCTATGCTCAGGCGACGCCCTGTGTGTGAAAGCATAATCGACATCGGCTCAAGAGAATGGATACCAGCAGCATGCATGACTTGGAATGGTCATATTTAGTTCAGTTCGTAACTTTCTCTTGTGGGGATCAACATGACAGTATGAACCTAGTGTTTGCAGCTGTCTTTTGTCTCGGGCTACCTGTCTAACGTCTTGTCAAAGTGTGGGATTTGTCATGATGAGGCGGGGCGGAGAACGAGATTAAGTACGAGAGCGGAGGCGGTTGCCCCCTTTGTAGCTCGAAACATATTGCAGCCGGCCGTTCTTCTCCATCTACCAAGCAATAAAGCCACCTGTCGTCAGCAGATACTCCTTCGAAGCCTAGGTCTCGAGAGATGTGAGGATGTGCAACTGTGTAAGTTTGACTACTTCTAAGAAGTAGCTGCCTAAGAAACGTCCGAAACCAGCTGAAAGCAATCGATACGGGTTTGTGTAATTATAGATCTACCCACTATGCATTTGCCAGGTGCCTACTTCTACGTACTAAGTAAGTACTTAGTAGATAGAATCCTCTCTCCAGTCCGCGCATCTACTCGTGACCATGCACTTTTTCCGGGTATGTAAGTACTTATAGGTCAGCGATGAGTTAAAACTCCCACCAATCTGACGTATGCTAATCAGCCACTAGACTGGTATTCTCCAGGAGATAGGAAAACTTCCGTGGAGGCTTGAGACTCGGAGGTGGTCCAAGGAGCAGTTTACTTCGTAAAACAGATTGACGAGCTTTGAGCCCACGGTAAAGTCCTAGTTACTAGCTTACTTACTTAACTTGTACAAGCTGTGCGGACCTCCGAATGTCGATATAAAAAGCCTATGAACGTCTCCGTACGTACTAAGAAAGTAGAAGCAAGCCATGGCCGTATGGGTCAATCAAAAGAAGATTAAAAACGGGGACGAGATATGCATCGGGTACCAATTCCTTACATGACCTTACGATGCTGATGCGGGATTAAAACTGCAGCATTGTCATGCTGATTGAAGACAGAATCCGTGAATCACGCAAACCGGCCTGGCTTCCATGTGGTATTCCTTCTTGCAACAGTTATCGAGGTGCAGCTCGGCACTTGCCCGGCTCCTAGATTATCGGAAGCCTCGTTCTCATCCAATATGGATGAATCTGCCAGCGAAAGACTTGCAAAATCTCTAGCACGTAAATACTCATGAGTGGGAGCCCAAAGATTGGTCTCGTATGTAGAAGTTCTGAGACATGGACATGCGACAGAGTCTTGAGCAGTGCCCGGAGGTTCTGAATTTGTATCCAGATGGATAAGTAACGGTGCCACGTTGTACGATTTGGAATCTGTCCCTGCCAAGTTTGGGAGAAATCTTCCAGTAATTTCCGCTTTCTGGAATGGTCAAAATCCAAAGCAGCGGGATTCTTCTGAGACGTATAGACTTGCCGCTGCTAGCCTTGTTCAGATAGCTGGGTTGCAGGGAGCAACGACATCCATCCAACGACATCTCCTTCCCACCACCCTCTCCGACACATTAAACTGCTGTTCCTGACAAGAATCGATGAAATTTTGTATTGCTTTTCACTGTCTCGACAGCCTACCGTAAATTCATGCATTCCACCATCTGCATCCAGGTCCAGCTCCAATGAGATGACACCCTGAATTCAAGCTCAAGATGACTACTTGGTACTTCATACGGCGAATGAAGCCATGCGACCACTTCGGCAACAGACGTGTTCGATTCCATCTGGACAGACAAAGACCTTACACGATCAACGCCAGGTGATGTGATTCATCATAGGCATGCGTCGAGGTATGTGCGATTTATTATTTCCTCCTTTAAACTTGCACCGTCACTATTCTCGTGCCTGGTGGAATGCATCAAGCAAGGAGGCCGCATGGTGGTCGGGACAAGTTGAGCAGCGTCACAGACAGGTTGACAACAGTGCGGATGGCAGCAAAACAACGAGCTTGTCAAAGATCGACCTCTTGGTGGAACTCTCAATTCTCGCAAGTTGAACCTGCAATTCGGCTCATGACTTCCGAGGTCGATACCGTTCACGATGATCTCGATACAGATCCAGCGAGCTCTTTGGAACCAAGACCGTTAACCGCAGCGTGCTTGAGACGGCTCCGACTGGCCAGTGGCAACACAATCATCAGACTTTTTTTTCGACACGAATCATTCATATGTAAGTTGTTTCCTCTATGTGTGATGGGGCACGATTGTTTTTGGCATGCACCTAACATGGCACATTTTGGTGGGGATTTCTGGTTAAGCTCCTGTCCAATTCAGGATTCAAGTGCGGACGAAGCTAGGGACGAAGCCGACCTCGCTCCATTGCTGATTCCTGCCAGATCGTAGATCAACTCATGCAAGGCACGGATATTGACACCACCTTGACATCCAGAGTCGCCTGGGCAATCTTGAGGGACACGGACCGAAAGTTTCATCTCTAGTCACTTCAGGTGTAGGGTATCATGGGGTTATGTGTAAGTCAGTCTGCCCTTGTATGAAAGAGTAGTAGGCTACATCGGGGTATTGGATCGGACGTGATAGTTCCCTTACCCAGGACCATCAGAGATACGGATTGCATTAGGTGGAATAGGCTGCGTTAGAAGGTAAAAATACCCTTTGATCGAAACATGCCAAAGCCGCCGCCTCTTCTCGGTTCCTGAAGTCTTGGGTCTATACATTTCCTATTCAGGAACAGCGCGATGGGCCCTGCTCCCGTTACGGAAAGAAAGACCTCGACTAAAGTTGGGAAGGTGCACCCCTTCACCCCCCCACCTTCCCTTCCAGAACGTTCAACATGGGGAAAAAAGAAATGCACTCTCCCCACCCAATTGCTACCCTGGGGCAAGATGGTGGTACGTCCACGTACTGGTGTCCTGCTTCTTTTGGGGGTGACCATGAGGGACTTTCCTCTCTTTCCTCTCCAGGCACCACGTCCTTCTCGATTCGCTCACCCTCCATTCGCTCCGCTTCCCACCTCGCTTTTCATATAAAGTTCCCTTCTTCCTCCATCATCCGTCTTCCCTCATCCGACATTCCTCTTCTCCTCCATCCCCCCCCCCTCCGGTCTTCACGAATCCTCTCGCCTCGCAAGAGAGCACCACAGTCAAAATTTCCCCCTCTTTATACTAAATCATTCTTTTGCGGCTAAGCCTGGACGCGGCGATACTTTATTTGACTTACTACTCTATCAACGACCCCTCTTTCTGCCATCTGGCTGTGACGCTCTTTGCTGCCTTTGCTGGATAACCCTCTCTTAACGAGTCTCGACCTCTCGAAAAAACATACCCTCACGCTCCCTCTACCCTTTTCGAGGTATCCTGCCTTTGAGCAACGACTCCGAAACGAATCCACGCTCATTTTTTTTCTATTTTCAAACTCGACGACGAAGTATCAGTTGCTTGGACAGGTTATTTGGTTGAGGTTTACAAGATCCCGACAACTTTTGGAGGCTTAAGACGGAGCTTCGAGTATCGGTTCTATATTCGCATACGTTTTTTCGTTCTCGTTTGCTATTGTTCTGCGTGCGGAACCTCGATTTGAAAGCCAAAATCGCTTTCGTCAGGCTGGATTAAACGCTTCATCCTCGTTTTTTACGACCTTACGTCCGACGATTTACACTCGCCATTGTCGAACGATCACCGGTACGAGCTTACCGACGTTCAGTATCTGCTTAGGACCCGTAAACGACACTCTTTAGTCCGTACATTTAGCATCATGCGTTTCACGACTGTTATTGCCTCTGCTCTCTGCCTTGCTGAGATTGTTGTTGCTCAGCCTCATGGTCAGGATATATTTCTCCCTTTTAGCTTTTGAGATGGAAGACTAACACTACCTAGGCAGACGACACTACCACCTCAGTTCGGTCAACAAAAGAGGAGCTCTTGCCGTTGCCCAGCCGAATGCTGCTGCTGAGCCCGGCCCAACCATCGTCACTGTTACTGTCACTCAGTATGTTCAAGAAACTCGAGTGCCAGGCAGAAGAGACTCTCCAGCTGAGGCTCCAACTCCAGCACCGGTTGTCCGCAAGGCCGTCAACGTCAATGTTAACACCAACGTTAACGCCAACTCCAACATCAACGTTAAGAACAACGGTGAATCGAGGTCTAGATTGTCGTCATCCTCGTTCCCTTCGTCTGATACGGTTGAGGACGCTACTCATGTTATCGAGGTGGCAAGCAGAGGCATCGCTCCGGAGAATATTTCTGGAAAAGGCGGCATTGTCTGGACTCCTTACAACAATGACCACTCTTGCAAGTCTGAAGAGCAGTTCAGGTCAGAGCTTGGTGGGCTTGGGTCTAAAGGTTATGGTCTTGTCCGCATCTACGGTGTCGACTGCAATCAGGTCTCTCGAGTTCTCAAGTACTTCCCTAGGAAGGTTTTCCTCGGTGTCTTTGATGTCAACAACATGGGCAATGAGTTGAACAGCATTGTCTCACAAGTCGGAAACAACTGGTCCAGAGTTCATACCGTCTCGATCGGCAACGAGCTCGTTAACCAAGGCAAGGCCACTCCAGCGGCTATGAACCAGAAGACCAATGAGGCTCGCTCCAAGCTCCGTTCTGCCGGCTTTGCTGGACCTGTCGTTACTGTCGATACCCTCATTGCCGTCAAGAACAACCCGGCTCTCTGCCAGGCTTCGGACTATGTTGCCGTCAACTGCCATCCATTCTTCGACAACACTATTTCTGCCGCTAAGGCCGGCAGCTTCCTGACCTCGCAGATTGCTGAGGTCCAAAAGATTTGCGGCAAGCCAGTACTTATTACAGGTAATTTGCTCGTCTGCTACGCATGAGGAAAGTCACTAACAATTGTCAATTAGAAACTGGATGGCCAAAGCAGGGCACAGCGAACGGAGCGGCCGTTCCAACCACGGAGAACCACGTTACCGCTATCAGGGCCATTCGCAGTGCGCTTGGTGCTCAGTCTATTCTGCTCACCGCTAAGGATGAAGGGTGGAAGGCTGACGGTGCCTGGTCCTTCTGGGCAGAGAAGCATTGGGGTGTAGTGGAACTCTAAATGTGGTGTCTTTGCGTTTGTTTTCTTTGTCCTATTCTTTCCTTTTCGGCGTCCATTTTCTGTTGAAAAACGTGGGATCTTGCTGAGGTACAGAGGGTTGTCTACATAGGAATATCGGGTTGACAATTATCTGGAGGAACCCGCTTGCAGTTCACTTGAATACAATATGGTTCGGTGTACAATGGGTTTCGTTTTCCTTTTTTTTTCTTTTCCTCTTTTTCAGATCCTTATTTTATCATGATCTAGCTTTTCTTTTCCTTTTCTTATTGCTTTCTCTGATTCCGCTGCCACATATTTGGTTTTTTTCTTTTTCTGCCTAACAGATTGATTGTGCCCACTGTTGCGCCGTCTCCCGGTAGAGACTTGCATTTACTTATACCCGGGTATGCGGATAGGATATTGAGGCTCAAGGGAGCTTGTTACTGCTTGTTTCAGTAGACAGGGATCTTGGTGCTTGCAGCGATATCACGTTGCCATTGATTGTACTGTTTGTAAAAAGATTTTTGAACGTGGGAGCTTGATGTACGGCATGATGCTCGGTTTGGTTGGTTTCATAGTCTTTTCTTCATTTCCTTTTTTTCTTTGAGAAATCCAGATAGGGGATTGCAATGCAACGCTTTGGTTGACCAAATGGCTGCCTTTTGTTTCCTGATGATGTGTTTATGTATTTCTCTCTTGCTGTCATTTGTGGTTTGGCTGTGCTTGGTGATGCGTATGTACTCGGACGTTGTTTGCAGATCGCTTTGTGCAAACTTCCAGGAGACAAGAGGTGGTTTGTATCTGCGGCCAGCCGGTTCGAATCTTTCGCCGATCATATCTTCAATTGGTTATGGGAGAGGCTCTCAGACATCTGTCGCCTCCCGTCTTTCTTTGTCTCAACGGTCAAACTGTATACAGGGCCGGGAATGGTTCTAAAGTGATCTCCCACTTCTCAGCTTCACTGCCTACCTTTGGACCTTGACAATCCTCGCTGACAAACTTCTTCAGTCAAAGTTACTTCCCATCAACAGCGTGTTGACCAATGGACCACGTTGAGTTTACTTCGACGACCGTTGAGTCTTCTATCCTAGAGGTTGACAACACTTTCAGCAATCCCCACGACATTGCGGAAAGCGTCGTTGCTGCTGGCGCTACCACTATTGCAAACAACGATCAAGCTGGACAGGCTAGCCATTCAACTGAACATGCAGTCGCCAGCCCGGTGGAAGTTCATAAGGACAGTGCTGCTGAGGCAACAGATGCCGGTAAGTTGAGCTGTTTGGAAGCACTCTACTACCAAACTCGCATGTCAAACTGCATGATTGCTAACATCTCTGACTTCACAGGAATGAGCGATGTCACCATTTCTGAAAACAAGAACGAGGGAACAGCAGCAGGAGGTCCCGGTGATCCGCCTGCTCGAGACGACAAAAGAACGGACACCACTCCAGCAACAGCGCCTAGAATATATCCCGTATCAGCACAAAGCTATCTTCGCCTGCTCGAGGGGATGATCTTTCAGTATGCGCAAGATCTATCGGCAAAAGTTTACGGCGGCCCGAGAGACCCAGCATTTCTTTCGAAACTGGAGAAGCTGGGAGAAGAGTTCAGTTCTTCCCTCGCAAGCACGAAGCCCAGGATTGTGAATGGAGAAACTGGAGCCCGCCAGCCTGCCACTGCAGCTCGACCCAAACCCGGCAAGTCAACGGATTGCATGGACTTGGAAGACACGGAGTCGTGGATGAACCAGTCCAATCCTCGAAAGCGACAGAGGGAAAATGGAAACACGCCACAATCTGATGCTCTAAACCGCAACAAATACACCCTGGAGCAAATCCGTGATATCAGAAGGGCCACAACCATGAGCAGAGTACCAGGCGAGGTTGATCACCGAGCAAAGGATCCGTTCATCGAAAGAGTTGTCAAAAGCTGGGAGCCTTTGATTGCTGCATACCTATCATCTGTCAACGCACTCGTCAAGCAAATGGCAATTGATCGGTTCGGTTTGTTTTTCCAGGCATTCGACAATATGCCCGTCTTCAGAGTCGGAAGACGTTACGTGCAGGACTTTCTCGACGCTGAATGCCAGCGAGTAGGAGAGCACGTCCGCTACCTCTACAACTTGGAGTTGGGTCAGATATTTACCGCCAATGTCGATGAGATGGTGCGTCACCAGAAGGCAGCTTTAGATTACATCATGAAGATGCGTGCACGGCAGCTTGAGGACGAGAAGATCCAGCGCTTGCAAAGACTTGCTGCATCTACTGAGAGTAGCTATCGCAAGGCACAGATTAAGGAGAAGATCGAGGAAGAGTATAAGGCTCCCGATCCGTTCAAGGATGAGCTGATCATCATGGCGGATGTTCGAGCCTATAATGAGCTTGCGCAGCGAAGATTTTCGGACTATTGCCAGATGACTATCCGCAGCGAATTGGTTGGCCGTAGCTTGCCGAGAGTGGTTGGATATCTCGAGGAGAAGTTCCAGTTGCGGGCTGTGGATGGTAAGCTTCTACTGCATTTGAATGCTCTCTTTCTAACCATGATAGCGCACGAGAAAGCACGCCACCTGTTTGTGGAGGATCCGGTCGCAGATCAGGGAGAGGATGCAAAGATGGAAGTAAGAGAGTCTATCGTGGAACTTGAAACTGGGCCTTTCTAGGTGTACATTGACTGTTTTTTCGGACTTGGTGTATATTCATCTCTGGTTTCTAGTTATTCATGCATATGACCCTGTCTCGCAGTCTCTCGTCTACTTAAGTATTTCTTACTTACTTATTGCTTTACTGCCAGTGATTGTTTACTCTGGAGAAAGCTTGCATTTTTAGACCAATAAATACTTAATTCATCGTACTGCGTTTATCCTTTATAATCTATCATTAAGCTAAGTACTTCTCTATTCTCATGAGCTCATGAGCTCATTATACGTATACCTGTATGTCTTTAAAGCTCTTGCAATGGAAGGATCTCTGAATTCAATGGGTTGAATTCTGATGATGAACGTGATTTCGACATGATATGCTTCTTTGTCAACTATTCATCTAAGAAAAGGGCAAATGAGTGAAAGACTGTTCGTTGAGAAAGATGTGTGTCCATGAGGTGCGGGCATGAATAATTTTGGCGTGCGGGCTACCAAGTTCACAGTGCGGCCATTGCATTCGCCGCCTTCATGGTTCTGGCGGACAGTCGACTCAAAACTGCAAACAGTACACAGTGCGGGACACTTTGCTCGTACGATCGTATTCCTATGCCGCACAACCATACAAGCTAAATATTCTTTTCTTGGGAGCTATGAGTTTACATATACTAACTATTACTTTGTACTTTGTACTTGCAAAGAGCCCTACTTCCTAACGATGCTCACAAGACTGAAACCAGTCCGCATCGGCTAGCTTCGCTTGAGGCTCCTGTTAGAGTTTCCGCATAGGGCTGTTGTTCGTGATGGATCAGATAAGCATGAAACGCCCCATGCCTGATTCGGATGTCACATGTCACTCTGGTTAAGGCCAACCTACCACAATGGCATTGTCAGCATCGGCCAGTTACACTTGTCCCCCTTCAACGGTGCGTCGTGCCTCTATCATTCAATCAACGCAAGCAATCCGCCACAAACAACCCTTTCCTTCCGGCATCTTTCTAATCACCCTTCAACAAAACACACGAGAATAACGAGTACGAACATCTGGACGCTTCGCCTACCGATCAGAAACCACAGCCCGCCCTAGACCACTTTACTCCTTATTACACAACATGGCTAACGACGAGTATGATGTGAGTAACGACCTGCCCCTTCAGACGCCGAAGAGCGAACAATACTGATGTGCACCAGTATCTTTTCAAGGGTCGGTCTATCTACACAGCTACTTCGTTTGTCGACCCCGTACTGAATAATGTCCAGTTGTCCTTATCGGAGACTCCGGTGTCGGAAAGTCCAACCTCTTGAGCAGATTCACACGTAATGAGTTCAACTTGGACTCCAAGTCGACAATCGGTGTCGAATTCGCTACGCGAAGCATCCAGGTCGACTCCAAAACCATCAAGGCACAGATTTGGGATACTGCGGGGCAAGAGCGATATCGCGCCATCACATCCGCCTACTACCGTGGCGCCGTCGGAGCATTGTTGGTTTACGATATCTCGAAGCACATCACCTACGAGAACGTCACACGATGGTTGAAGGAGCTTAGAGACCACGCCGATTCCAACATTGTCATTATGCTGGTCGGAAACAAAAGCGATTTGAGACATCTCAGAGCTGTCCCTACAGATGATGCTAAGGCTTTCGCAGGTTGGTGGAATCTTATGCCGGCGGCTCAGGAGAGCGGGAAGTGCTGACGTAAGAAATAACAGCTGAGAACAACCTCTCCTTCATCGAAACGTCCGCCATGGATGCCAGCAACGTTGAGCTTGCTTTCCAAAACATTCTCACTGGCAAGTACCACTCACATGCTGCAAAAGTATTGGCACTAACTACTCGGCAGAGATCTACCAAATCGTGTCAAGCAAGGCCTTCGACGCTACGGAATCCGGAGGACCCATACCCGGCGCTGGAAAGTCGATTGATTTCGCCAAAACCCCCGATGCCCCTACCAAGGACGGAAAGTGCTGCTAGTTTGCTGCTTCGCACTATTTGCGGTGAATGAATGGGCTGCTAGGGTGGACTGGTGCAGGCAACATATGGGCTTTCTTGGTTTTCACACTCCTTTTGGTCAATATTCCAGCTGGTTCTCTTGTCCGCCTCCGTTGATTTCTATTGCTTCCTTGTGTATGCTTTAATTTCCAGGCTGGTCGTTACTAGGACAGTTTTTGTCCGGTTTCCTGATCTTTTCTTAGGTACCGGTGTTGTGGGGCTCGGAAACGATGGGGTTACGGGAAGGAATATCACGAGTCTATGCGTAATGAGAAGTTTCTTCTGGTTTGTGCGAATATTAATTCTATTATTTCAAAGAGACTGGTAATGCTTGCTCATGCTGATGTATTGCGGATGGCTCTCACTGCTATATTCTTACTTTGGCAGGCTATTACTATTCCATATATCAAATACAAGACTTACAGAATGGTTTCGAAGAATCGAATGGTTTTGGGCGTGACAATAAAACGATGGGTCAGTCAGAAAAGATGTCACCATCCCGGACTTGCATACAATTTGGAATTTTGGGGAGGGAGGTTGGAAAGACGACTGGTCTAATGCAAGGTGCGCGCAGGACGAACTTGGCCGCCTCCTAAATGTGAATGAAACACGCCTTAAGGTCCTTTTATTCATCGAACAGCTCTCTAGACATGTTGCTTTCAAGTATACAAGCTCAGTTATAGGTTTGTAATGTGATCAGGGTAAGTTGTGGTCCAGCTCGGCCTACGGAAAGGTACTGATATCTCATTGTTTTCTTAGCTCCCATGCAGCGAAAACCACTACCTCCTCCTCACGAACATTGGAAACTTTATCATACGCCCTTTCTCCATAGTTACGTCTAGTGCTTGTGTCTAGAGCTAAAATTGGACGATCTTAACGTTTAGTGACACCCCTTGCGTTCGCTGCACTCGATCACCATCAAGGCGGAATCTAGAAGCATGGCCTACAGGTGAGGAGTCTGTCGCATCATGGGCAGGCAGTAGTGCCAAACAGGATGTGAGGGCAGTTATCCTTGCTTTCATTAGCAGACGCCCTCTTTGTTTACACGTTGAAAAGTACTAAAGAGATGCAGAATCTCTGTACTTTGAAGACGTATTTCTAGTTTAGCTGTTTCTTGTGTGTTGGAACGCTTCCTGCCACTTTCGAATCCCCCTCGCCATGTACCATAATACCATCCAACCGCCATACTCCTTCCTTCCTGGCTTTCCAGTCGGAACGAGGTTCCCTCAGGTAAGGGTTCCCCTCGAGATGCCGCCGCAGCTGACAGGGTATTCATAGTTTGACTCGTGTGATACCGACGATTGCTACGAGGACACGAGCATTTTGGACCTCACACCAGTCGACAACATGTCAAGTATCAAGTGCAAGACACCGGTCTTGTATCCCACACCAAATCCTTCCGAAGCCTCCCAGTCACAAATCTCGTCACCGAGCTCGCGACCACAAAGCAGCATTCAGATAGAGAGGAAGGTCGTGGATCCCTTTCATCCTCCTTTTCGACCTGGCAAACCGATTTACAACAACGGAGTCAGCGGGACGGGAGTGTTTAACTCTCCCTTGTATAACACCAAACCAACACCTCAAAACGCATTCCCCAGTACTTATTCACAAGACGAGGATGGAAGATTGGCGGAAGAAGTCGCAAACAGTGTTCTACAATCACCGGGTCTGAGCAAACGAAGGGTCTCGCATGGTCATCACGGAATAACCATGAAACCTCTCGACTTACCGAATTCGCTCTTCAAGCAAACATGGTGCCTGCTTATCGATTTTGCCAACAAAAGCTCGAAACAGTGGGATCTCGTCTTCGGTTCCAGATCTGTGGGACCCGCCACTGCAGATAGCCCACCAGACACCAATGGATTCCGGGAGGTTGGTCACATTACGGATTGTAGTTTGCGGGACCTTTTCGACTCGCTTTATAGCTTCATCCATGTTCTGTACGACTTTTATCAGACACGCAGGCATATTTCAATCTCCACTACTGTGTATGAGGGACTTATATCCGACATCCGGTCAATCGGAAAACAGTTCACCATCTTTGCAGCTGTGAACACAAAAGATGGAGCGCAGAAGGCTGCCTCCCTGTGCCAGACCTGGGATCTGATCGACACTCTTTACGTTTCCAAATATCGTCTCGAAGAAAAGACTTGTGATAGATCGATTCAAACACTACTTCGACTTGCAGCTGAGAAGAAGGCGCTCTTCGAGATGTATGTCAGAACCGTCGAATCATACTTCCTTCTTGACAATTTTCGAGAGTACTTTAGCGCATACGCCAATACAGTCGAGACTGAGCACCTTTCGTACCGGAAGTACGGGGCAAAGCTTATTCTCAGCACCTGGGAGTTATGCAAGGCGCTTGCTTTGGAAGGCTCGATTGACGATTTGGTTATCGACAGGATCACAAATGTTGCTTTCGAACTGAAGAAGATTGCAGTTCCATATTCTTTACATACGAGCTGGAACTTTGCATCAGCCTACAATCTCGCCAGGAATATGGATGATGAAGCAGTCAGAATCGTGACAGAGAGTCGATCTCTTTTCCCGTCAAGGAACGAAGACTTTTTAGACGAACGCAATGATGCAGGATATGGTACTTGTGGCATGCTTCAGGTGGACGCACAGCCAGCTCACTTGGACAGAAAAACGGGCGAAGGTATTGCCCCCGTTTTCGACTTATCAAGGTTGCAGAATAGTATGATCGCCAGCACCTCACCGGACGATCACTCAAAGGTCACTTGTGCAGGAAGCGCAGTTGGATCTATCGGTAACGCTGCGACTTCCCATATGGACGAAAAAGCACCGATTTACGCCATTTATCTCCGTATCCTTATTCTCGCCTGCTTGAAGAAGCATAGTCCGGGAAACCTGGCTGTACAGCCTCCCATCAACATAATTCGAAATACTGCCTATCGACTCCCACGAGACATTCTAGGAAGAAGTGGCTCGAGCCAGGATGCAGCAATACAGTTCAGAAACGCTATTTTGGATCCGAACAATCTTCTATCTAGAGGTGACAAAGTTCTGATGGAAGCGTCCGTCTCCGATCTGGCAAAAGCAGTCCTTTGGAAATGTAAGGAAGGGAGGTGGCAGTGGTTAAAGGAGGTGTTCAGAGATGTGGTTGGTTTAGATGCCGGACAGATACCAATATCGGTGTCTGATACTGAAGCATTGGAGGACACCATTGGATCCAGAAAGATCTCACTGATCTAGTTGCATCAATTGTCATCAATTAACCAGCGTTGGCTTGTTCGGGCGGTTGAGCTTTGGGAAATGTCAGTTGCAATGGATGAGTTGCATTGCATCTGTAGCACGGCTATATTCCGGTCATGGCTTCTCCAGTTTTGCTTTCAATCTTCTTTCATTCTTTAGTTAAACTTACATGTTGATACAAGACAGTCGCTTGTTAACATGGCGGACGTACTTAGTATTATTTCCTTTCTCTTTACTTAGTAACCACTAGTTCTTTCTTCCATATCCTGTCCATACTGGAATGCGTAGATCAGTCCTTCCACATCGTATTCATAGGATTCTCACACTGCCTCTTAGTATAAAGTACGTACGGAGGTACGTATTTAGACGTAATACATAGAAACTAAGTAAGCCCCGAATGCATTCAAATTAGGACGCTTTAATTCAACAAACCGTCGGTGAATGTATGAAGTTCCTCTTGAGAGTTTTATGACGCTTTGAAAGCTCTGCACTGTATTCAACCTCATCTTCTTCGAATCAGGGTTTCATGCTCGGTGAATTAATCTACTTCTCGTACTTGAGGTTAAGTAAGGCACTGTGATTCTTAATATTTCTGCACATGAATCCGCCAGTTCGTAGCACAAATCAGCATGTACTCACGGTGAGGCTACAAAAATCATATCATGAAGGAGAGCTGCAGCCGTTTATCTGCAAATGAAAGCTGCTTCCGAGAACTATCTCTTTTAAGTTTGCCAGCAAACGTAATTGCGCAAGTATCCGTTCAGTACTTACTTATGGAGTGACAACCCAGTAGCCGTCCGCGAATGAGCGTTGTATGTAGAACATAGTTGCAGATCGATCTTGCAATGCCCACGCTGTCGTATATCGAAGGTTAATAAGATCTGTAATTCGGTTAGCACGAATGCTTCTCGAAGTCGGGTTCCGATTTCTGAGATGTTTCACCTGAGACCTCCACGAAAGTCGCTGCATTAATACTTGTTCCGAGAAGCACACTAGCGAAAGCGGCTCCACAAGCGAACTCGCTTACCGGGGAATTTGTCTTGCTGCCTTACCGCATGATAAATTGTGTTACTTCTCCGTCCTTTGACAACTCGCCTCATCATGCATCACGGTTCAAAACAACCTCTTGGACTTACTCACGTTGACTAGCACAGAGGCAAGCACCCGCTCGAGAGTCTCCCGCTATCCATAGGAATGGGGCGCAAACAATCTCTACTCATAATAGAACCTCATGACATGGCATGTCGAAAATAACGGGCAGTTTTCTGGCCAGGAAAATTAAGAATCCGGAGAATGATTCCAACTTGCTTCGAACTTCGAAGATATCCGAAAAATCTTTTCGACGGATAACTTAGAGGACGAAAATGAAGTCACAGGACGGAATCCAGCAGAAGGGTTTTCTTTTGCACATCGGTCTATGCAAGAAGTATGTCAGTACCCCTCCAGAGTTAATGAATATTCTCAAGTATACTAATCCAGCATGCAGGTTACCCCCACATTCGATGGCCAGGGAGCTAAGCTCTGTTGGTGCTGGAGCCCCCGCAACGGTGCCTGTGTTTGTCCTCAAGTTGTGCAAGATGATCATCTGTTCATGCAGTTTTAAAGCAATCCTACGATCGTCTATTACTCTCTTTGTGTACCAAACTTCGTGAGAACAACATGGCAATGACGAAAGACGGTTAATGGTCTTTCAGATGCCCAAGTCCTGCCTATGAGCACAGATACGATACAGCTTTCCTGACCAGTAGCAACCGGTAACAGGGGCCAAGGCTTGTGTCGATCCGAAACGGAAAGTGTCAATGTACGTCCAGTACACAGTGTTTATGCTTACAATATTGTGTAGTACAGTACCGTGTGTCTTACTTTCATCTCTTGCAAGCTTGTGGTTTTAGGCCAGGCTCTCATTTATCACTTGTGAGTCAGCTACATCGGGTTACATGAGCATTGTGCATTATACAACACTTAGCAGCTTATTCTACAGTGAAACAAATACTTCCAACTAACTACGGAAGTCCACTTGATTTGAAAGATGCGAATTGCGTCAGAAAAGTGGTAAGATGGCACCTGAGCAAGGAAAATAATCAATCGTTACTGAAATCTGCGCAGGTGGTTGCTATCGTTGAGGCACCGTTGGCTTCGTTGGACTGGGATGGATGCTGAGCTGTAAACAGCAAGCGAGCCCCATTATTGCCACGAAATCGTTTGCTTCAGATTGATCCTCGGTAGCTGGTATGTCTTTGACTGCCGAGTTGGGCTTTGATGTCTGATATCTATCAGGGCGGATTTTCTGATACCTTTTCAACATCATGAGGACAGGGTGCTTTGGACATGTAGAGTCGGGTAAGATGCGATTACTGTTCATAAAATAGGCCACATACTGACAGGGGAGCCGATTGCCCCACCATTGTATGCACGTTTAGATTTCGGAGAATTGCGCATTGTATGTTGCATTGGTCAGTCCGATACGATATGATATTCTTCTGTTGCAGCTGGCGCTCATAGAGTTTCCCTATCAAGTTCTAATGGGGAAATATTCCCATCTGGTGGCCTTCAATTTGCATGTCAAGTGCAATTCTCAAAATGCCAGGGCTGGCCCAGATGACAATCTGGAGTAACCTACGGGTAGCAAGTTCCATTTCCCAGCGCTCCGGGCATTAATTGGGAACAAGGTAGCGAGCCGGTTGCACATAGATCTTGTGCAGGTTCAGACGCTACACAGGTCAGGAAATGCGACAGACTTTGGTTCGCCCCCATTAAAGTATCCATTTGGGGGAATACTGATGCAGGAGTAGGGAATATTTGACATCATCATGAGCTGTCAGTTTCAAAGGATAGATCATGTCTTTCTTGAGCCGACCGTGCCGAGGTGGGCCCTGTTGGTACTCGGTGCACCGTTTCTTTGACCTCGATGTCTCTCTGGTAGTTACGAAGTCAAGTACTTAGTAGGTGAGGGACGATGCCAAAATACAAATGGCAAGTGTAAACCCGTGGTGCTGCATCAAAGTGAGTACATATGTACCTTTTAATGATAGGAAGCTGATAAACTGTCAACCACTATTCTTTCCTAATGAATAGCAGATTAAGTAACACTCGGAGGAAGACTAGATCACCTTTTCAGGGGTAAGTATGAATATTACTTCCTCACAGCTAGTGTTGTAAGTGTAAAGTGAGGTTCATAATAGGACGGATGGGGGTTGTCTATGCATGCCGCTTCTGCACTGGCGCCTCCAACGCATGCCGCTCCACCAACGACGAATTGGCTAGTCTCGTTTAGACGAGGAAAGATAGCACGCCATCCCAAACATGGAAATGGCTACTTGATATGTCTCTGCCAAACATCCACTTCCCCAGCTTTTGTTTTCAACGGTACGGATATTCTTGCCCCATGTTTCACGACTGTAAAAATCAGTAAGAGGTGAGACCCAGGGAAATGTTTACAACGTTGGCTGACAAAAAAATTTGCTGGTTTACTGTTTCTTTATTTTCTGCATTTGATCGCTGCTGATTTATCACAGGTGGGATTTAAATCTGCATGATCGGCAAACTTGTCGGGGTAAAAGCCAACCAGAACGAGCGTTAACGGCGAGTGTTGCTTCCGCGACACTGTTAAGGCAAAGAACGGCCGTACTTCCACAAACAATTATCTGCTTGCACTGTCCAGATGCAAGCGACTTGGGTCGTCGTGATGATCAGCTCGCATCTCTACTATGTACCAAGATTATAGAGGTAGCCTCCACTTTGACGGATAGCTGCGGATACCTGTGCACAAAGAAGTAGCCTCGGGACTGGTAGCACTGCAGAGTTCAACAATGCAGCGGCTCTTTTTCATTGCGGTTACTGGAATGAGAATGCCCAAATCCTGGTTACTCGTATGGGGAGGAATGAGAGGAGAGAAGGAAAGACGCAGCACGACAGTTCATACCCAGTTACGAATACCTCTTGGTATGCTTTGAACTGACTGTACTACTATGAAGTACCCATACAAGCACCTCTGGTGTTCTCGATATATGGATGAAGTACTTACTTGTATTACTAGGCCTGGATGGAACAGTTACTACTCAGCATGTAGCTATGTACTTACAAGACAGCTACAAGTGCGCTTTACCTCATTCGTGGGGCCCGGTACCTTAATTGAGCTCGGCCGTGGTCAGCCTCCACAAAGCACTAGCGAGACGACCCGAAAAGGTAACTTTACCCACTGGATGTTATAAACAATCCCGCTTCCCATACAATTGGTCCTCTCCATATCACAAGCTCTGGATAGTGCCCAAGTGTCGCATTCCGCAGTTTGACCGCCGGCGACTTTACAAGTTACATTCCTGAAACTCTCGTCGGAATTCTTTCTCTCATGATAGAGAATTGAGAAGAGGGCCTGGGAGTTGGCTTTTGAAGTTCGGTGCGGTCAACCAACTAAGGGTCCCCTTGCCACCACCACACAACTTACCGTCTCTTTTCCTCCCATCCCCCTACACTACGTCTCTTAGGCTTGTCTCGAACAGAATCCGTTTGGCTCCGATCATCCGCCCTAAACCGTTCCAACATATATATCCACCCTAGAACCCCCCCTGGCCTTCTCTTTACCATCATTGGCAACAAACAACATCTACTTAACAAGTACTCGACCAGCCTTACCATTCATTCAAAGCACCCTACTTTCGACACTTGACGACTTGCTCGACTCACAACACCATCTCGAGCAAACTCAGGGTCATAGACCCCCAGTCCTTCGAGCCCAACCACACTACATGCGTTCCGATCCACTCAGTTCAGCCTACAGCAAGGACGGAGACATGGTCCAGCAACATCCCCTCGACCAATTGACGGTGAACGAGGTCAACATTGCCCGGGCAATCGTCAAAAGCGCACGGCATCCACACCCAATAGTGGTCAGAAACATCGTCCTCGAAGAGCCAGCCAAGAAGCAGCTACTTCCGTACCTCGATGCTGAGAACAAAGGAGCCAGTTTGAAGGAATTGGGCAAGCTGAAGCCACCAAGACTCGCCAGATGCATTTACGACGTCGTTATACCAGGCCGTGAGACGGAGACCTTCTTTTACGACTCTGTGGTGGATCTCGACCAGCGTGTGGAGATTGACAAGAACATTGTGAAGGGATTCCATGCACCACTGAGCGCGTATGTACTCCACGTCTGTCCCTTGAATTGGCCTTGTCTGTGTTGCTGACGAGTTATATTCTACAGAGAGGAAATCGAAGTGTTTCCTTCGTTGGTAACGAGCTCTTCAATGTTTCAGGATGCCGTCAAGGACCTCAATCTGCCACCAAACACGACGGTCGTGATCGATCCATGGATGTATGGAGGATGCTCAGAAAACGAACCGCGGCTTATGCAGGGCCTGATTTACGCTCGAGATCCCGGATCCAACAATCCCGATTCGAATCACTACGCCTTTCCTTTGCCTATTATTCCTGTCGTGGACATGAAGACTCGGCAGGTCGTTCGTATCGATAAACTAGCGACAGGAGGCGCGGAAGACGGGTTGAAAGAGGGAACAGGGCCAAAATGTGCTCTCGAACATTGCAAACCGAGCGAGTATATCCCGGAGTTGGTCGAAGGGGGTCTTAGGAACGACCTCAAACCGTTAAACGTTATACAACCCAAGGGACCTTCGTTTGTCGTCATCGGGAGCCAGATAAAGTGGCAGAAGTGGAGCTTCCGTGTGGGGTTCAACCCACGGGAAGGTGCAACAATCCACGATGTGCGATTTGAGGGACGAAGCATTTTCTACCGTCTGAGCTTCAGCGAAATGTCCGTGCCTTATGGAGATCCTAGGGCACCGTTTCATAGGAAGCAGGCATTCGATTTCGGAGACGGAGGAGCGGGACGAGCTGCAAACAATCTTCAATTGGGATGCGATTGCTTGGGCCTTATCAAATATTTCGATGCTGTTATGACGGACACCAACGGGAAGGGTGCGGTTTATCCGAACGTCATTTGTTTGCACGAGCAAGACAACGGGATCGGTTGGAAGCACACAAACTATCGAACTGGAAGAGCTGTTGTTACACGCAATAGACAATTGGTTGTGCAGTTTATTATAACCCTCGCCAACTACGAATATATATTCGCTTATATATTCGATCAGGCAGGAGGCCTCACATTGGAGACAAGGGCGAGCGGGATTGTTAGCACCGTCCCAATTGACCCAGGTTCGTTTGCATCTTCTTTTCTGTTATAGCCCCAGATGGTTTAAAACACTTCTCTAACATTCGGTGTAGGTAAGACGTCACCATACGGAGATGTGGTTTCTCCCGGCGTTTTGGCACAGAACCACCAGCATCTCTTTTGTGTTCGCATAGACCCCGCAATTGATGGGCAAAACAATACCGTCATCCAAGAAGAATCACACCCAATACCTTGGACGCCCGAAGAAAATCCATATGGCCACGGATACAGAACACATCAGACACCCTTTGAGAAGTCCGGATTTGCCGATGCCGCCCCTCAGTTTAATCGAATCTTCAAGATCGTCAATCGCAACAAGACGAACCCCATTTCCGGACGACCAGTTGCCTACAAATTCACACCAAGTTCAAGCCAACTTCAGCTTGCACACCCGGGCAGTCTCATGGCAAGACGCTCAACTTATGCGAGCCACCATGTTTGGGTGACCAAGTATAGGGACGGTGAGCTCTACGCAAGTGGTCGTTGGACCAATCAAAGCGCACGAGAAGTGGGTGGCGTTGCCGATATGGCAGCAAGGAACGATGATGTCGACAACGAAGATGTAGTTGTTTGGCACTCGTTTGGGTTAACACATAACCCAAGAACAGAGGATTTTCCCGT
This sequence comes from Ascobolus immersus RN42, assembly GCA_003788565.2. Classification (NCBI taxonomy): domain Eukaryota; kingdom Fungi; phylum Ascomycota; class Pezizomycetes; order Pezizales; family Ascobolaceae; genus Ascobolus; species Ascobolus immersus. Next base: position 252,944 of record ML119657.1, on the reverse strand, counting down.
GATGTAAGTCCCCCAAGTCAATCTGGTTATGCACTCATCTAATAATGGACAAAAGGCCGGTGGAAATTCATCAGGTTTCGTTTAAGCCATCCGACTTCTTCACCCGAAACCCGGCAATCGATGTTCCCTCTCAAAAGAACCTTTCCTCGGCGTTATACGAAGACACAACAGCTCCGGTAAATAAGCTTTCGCCGAGCTCGACTTTTGATGTCGGTTGTTGCAAATACCCCAACAGCCAAACTTCGAATGACCTGGTTGTAATGCTCGCAGCGGGAGCTAATGGTACCAAGCCGGTTAGTACGGGAGCAGGGTTGTAATGTTGTACAGTGATTCGCATAGATTTCGTTTGCTCTTTCCGCGTTGGTTATGTTTTTTCATGTTGGTTTTGAGGCGTTTTTTGCATCTTTCACTGTTTCTCAAAGAGGTACATTATGGGTGGTCATAATGATTTTTACGTTGGTGTGATTGGCATTATTTTGAGTTGCATACCCATTTTGGCTGGGGCTCCGTTAATTCATGCAGTTAGAGTTATTGTACATCCATGCTTCCTTTCTTTTCTAATGATGTGATTTAAGCTTCATTTCCGGTCATCTCTAGTCGTAGTACTCGAGTATTCCGAGTATGTTCCTTTTTTCCAGGCTTGCCTTGGGGTTTTGTATGTGATGGTCACTTGTTTACTAGACATTGGCATATGCAATGCCTTTCGAAATTTCGACAGGAACTCCGCAGGTTCTCCGCAGGTTCTCCGCAGTCCATATCCTTTTCTATCTCGTTCTTATCTGTTTGAAACAGCTGGTTGGACGCATTGCCTGTCATTTGCAATCTATTTTTGCTTTTTCTTGTATGCCGGTCCTCTACATAGCCCACAGTTGCACTGTGGGGTTTAGGATACTTGCATACACACATTAGTAGTTGTTCGCGGTCATTTCACACACTGGTAACGATGTCTTCAGATAACACAACATTCCTTTTTTGTTTGCATGTACTTGCTGGTATATTTGAAATGATGCGGCTCCTTGGTCGATCCTAACTCCACACGCAACTTCATAGATGTTGGTCGATTGCTGTCGATATGATTTTAATGTTAAAGCTAGGATTCTCACACACCTTTGCTCATTACTCTGATGGCGTTCACTTGAATCGCAATCGTACACAGCCGATACTGCAGAGCTCCCAGCTGCAAATACCGTGGTATCTATCTCGCTTACAGGGTACTTATTATGAGAAGACATAGTTCAATGCACGATATCTCCGTTACCTTGAGAGCTAACTACATGGCTCTTTGACGGGCATTATGCATGTGTAGCACATGTTCATACATAATGGAATGCTCATACCGATACCAGTAGGCCGAAATATCGTACCATTACAATTGACCCATGGCTTTCTTTTACGTACCGAGTAACGAAGGCTTCCGAAAGAATCTCCTCATGATCAACCGATGAAGTAGGTTTTTGCCAGTCACTGCAGCGTTTTTACCGGCAAATAGACGGACATGCTGTTCTTTCCAGCAGCAATCGCAAATTCAAGACATTCTAGAATCCAAACGGACAGCCAAGTTGATCACAGTGGATCAGTTGAACTTATTATCACATAGATATGCATTTGCTTCGATGATGATTCAAGAGTAATCATGAGGTCTACTTGCGGGAACGCTAATGATATAACTGCATGGAGGTTGCATGACGGCGCATGTCTCTGCTAGCCACATATGTATTGCAATTGAATAGCGATGCCGATTTCCCCCCAGGCTATGCTTGATGACCTGCAGCTGATGTGGTGACTTTTTTACCAATTCACGGCAAACGTACAAAGATGTACATACAGAGTACGGATATGTATTTCTTATAGCAGTCCTCTCGAGCTCTCTTGTCATTGTACGTTTGCTCTACCTCTCGAGAATCCATCAAATTACATGCTACGCTTTCATTCCGTTTCGTGGGTATTGAATGTCAGCAAGAGAACTGACGCTGGATTTGCTTCAATTGACTTCTTGCAATGCATGTAACTGAGCCGCACTTGCACAAATTGATTGGGAGTTTGTAATGGTATCGACTACTACCCCACTTCTGCCCCTCAATACCGAGGATTCGGTCTCTTGTGATTATTGCCGTATTAAGAAGTCACAAGCGTGGCCCGTGACTTTCCTAGACCGAGGCAACTCGCTCAGCTTTCCTTCGGAGATGGCATATGAAGTACTCACTCAGTTGCGCAAAAATACTTCCGAGCCATCACTAACAGGAAAATAAATTTAATAGATTCTAAGAGGGCAGCAATAGGCACATTAACGTGGTGCAGAGATTTCAAAGTACATGCTTCTCTGTTGAACTTTTATCAACTGGGTTTCAACTTTCAGTACATGTTGTAACATTATATAGATTATACATACAGCCATAAATTGAAAAGAGTACGGGATCTCGGCTGCTTTCCCATAGTTAAACTTCTCATTGCCATGCTAGAACTGCGAAGGGCGGCCAATCGGAATTATTGGTCCTGTATGTTTTGTGTTCTGTGAATTATTGACTTTGGCGGATTTCACTCGAAATAATTACTAGGTACAATCCACGTTTGTGCAAGATAATTCTAAGGAATAACCATAGTTGTCGATTAAAATGTCTTTCGAGTTGGTTGTTAGGTTGACTTACTGGTTGCTCATAGCATTCTTAGATCATCTACCGAGGTGAAGTCGATTGTCGATTACCGACATGCGGTAATATCATGCGTATATTTTGAACTCCAGTCATTGATCAGTGCCGTTAATAACGTAGCTACAAGATAGGAAGGTTTTAATTAATGCTTTGGCAGCCATAAAGAGCTTAAGAGGATTTTCAAGTTACAACTTCGAAGACGCATTCTAGCGCACTTGGTCCCAAGAAGCCATCTTGGCGTCTTCCCAGTCCGGTAGTAAGTGCGGGCATCAATATCATTCGTTATTCCGTCGGTTCATGGCGACGTCCACTATTCGCCTCAGCTCGCCTATCATTGCCAATATCATGATGTTCCTCGTAGGAAAGTTAGGGAAGCGAAGACCGGCATTTGAAGAATCTACTCACACTTACCGAGCTCGAGTACTTACCACGATTCCATCGTCATGCAAGAACAGCAGAAGAGGTCATGGGCGAAATGTTGATTTGCCAGATGCCGTCTGCTTCCTTTTCCCCGGCTACTAAATTTATGAAGACATCAAGACAGCTGCGATATAATTGGTTATCACAATTACATACCTGAAAAGTGCACGGAAGATGGTTCTCTGAGCCAATAAGCAGTAAGTGATAAGGAATAGGAGCCGATGTCCGCTGAAGTTCATGCTCTCTGAGGTCATGAATGATCATGTACAGCTTCCCCGCTCGCCTTGCATGCATCGCGACACGAAAGTCAATAATTGTACATGACATCTGGTCCAAAAAAGAGATTGGGTTGAGGCGTCGGCTTATGCATGCGGTCAGCTTTACATGAGCTGTAGTGAGGAGGTATAGAAGCAGCAAGCAGAAACGTCAGCGAGTTTTGGTCAGCCTTATGACAGCCTATTGGTAGTTTTCGGTAAAGGCAGCACGGAAACTATAGCCCTTGGACCATCATGTTATTGGAAGGAATACTTATTATATTGCCTCTCTGACAAATCAAAAAGAGGGAGGATAAGCCACCGAGAAGTTCTCTTAGTATATACATTATTTTAGACCTCCCAAAGTACAACCCTCTGCCTTCCCTTCTTAATGGCCAATGTACGGGAGTAGCATCGCAAGAGCACCACCGACTTTGGCTGCTTTTCGTGGGAAGTGGCGTCTGTTGGTAGTGTAGTCGATGAGGGCGGATTTGTTGTGGAAGTTTGTTACTGGCTTTCGCATACGTCTCCCATTTAGAATATCCCAAACATTGACATGCTTATTGCTTATGAGCTGCCCATCAACGTCAGTATAAGACAGAAAGGATTGTGATCACATACCTCCAAACAACCGTCAATAGTGGATATCCCATCCAACTCATCCGGCACAGCTCCCAATTCCACGCACAGAGCAATCCAAGAATCAACTACCTGACTGTCACCGAATTTTCGGTCGAAATCATCGGCAACGGCTCTGTGGAAGTTCATGCGGACACGCCTCCATTTGGTACTGTTCCAGCCATACTCGCTGCTCATCCGCTTAAGTTCGACTTCCATTGGGCAGGTCCAGTTGATTCTGAAGTGGATACCTCCATATCGGAGGAAGAAGTCGTCGACAACGCTATTATCGCCAATGTCGATAGCGGGCATCTTCTGTTCCGCTTGTGGCTGGAATGTTTCCTTTAGACGTGCCTTGTTGACGGTATTGGCCCCGAGGGTTTGAACACGAGACTCTTGAGGCATAGCTTTAGTGGGCAGAGCGCTAGGAGACTGTTCTACTGCCTGTAAAGAGCCGGACGGGGCGTGGAGAGGCTGAGCAGGAACAATCTGTGGCGAGTATCCTAGACCGGGATACACTGTCGCTGCGATCGGGCAAGACAAATATCCAACCTGGGGAACAATTCCGACTGTTGACCGCAGATGACTTCCGGATGCTCGTGGATTGGAGCTATCCGAGAGGTTGCTACCTCCGAACAGAGGGGTTGTAGGTCGGACTTGCTGTTGCATGAAAGCCGGTACCGGATCCAAGGCAATTGTTGCACCACTCGTTCCAAACGGAGCCCGTGGTACCTGAAGATGGGTTCCATATATGGTCTGTCCAAACCGTTAGCTAATGCCTAAATGTGATTCAATATCTAACCATCTGAGATCTCTTTTTGAACCCATGCCCTTCGAGATTTTCCTTTTTTGACCGTTCTACCTCGCTTCTTGGATTTTGGCTGGAGCTCCCGCCCATCCATGAGGCCTGCTTGCTCTTGTGATTTGCCAGGACTTGCTTGTCACCTCCCGCAGGGGCAGCTTGATCAGTCTTCAGCGTACTAGGAATTCTTGAATCTTTCTGATCACTTCTGAAAAGTGACATAATTGCATCCTTCAAGGCCTCTGCAGGCTGGCCCTCAAGAGATGTCACAGACTTGGAAGCGATACCAGAATTAAAAGGTAGCTGGGTCGAAACCTGGTTCTTCTTTGGAGCTTTGTCCTGAACCGAGGCAGCAAGCTTATTCGAAATATTTATTGAGAGCTGGGTGTCAGCTGGCTCAGCTCTCGGAGGATGCTGTATTCACAATTAGCTACTAGTAGTGAAGACTCGCACGGATGTGGACAACACAAACCAAGGCATCTTTCTCTTCTGGTGTGAGGCCTAATTCCAAAGCAAGATTGTAGTAGTTTCTTCTCAGGGACTACATGAAAGGTCAGCTACATTGCTCACACAAGTTGTATGGGCAGAAAAGAGGACACCATACCTTGTAGATTTCGGACGCGCTTAATTCAGCTTCGATAAGCCCCAGATCTTCCTGACTGACAGTACGGATCTGTACGCATGTTAGATCACATACTAAGTGTTGGCTAACAAGCCCGTCGTTAGGATGTGCTTACCACCTTGTCCAACTTTCTTCCAGAGTTGGTGATCCCAGTCTGTGGTTTATCGGACTCCTCCAGCTCGGACTTGGTTTCGGATATTTCCTGATGATAATAACAGAGGATCTGTAGGAAAACGACATCCTTCTCGTCCCAGGGTGACATATTCGCGATATAGTGCCAAAGAGCGACAATCATCAGCTCGGGCCATACATCCAACATATAGAAAAGGTTGTTCTAGACACATCAGTCACTGACGAGGTCGAATGGTAATCTTTGGCCCTACCCGAACGATGCCATTCTCAATGTATTCCACTTCCCAGCGATTGCGAAGAATACTAGAACCAGCAAAACGAACCTGCCGATGGATCTCTCGGAGAAAATTCTTGATACTAGCGATCTCCCCACTCACGTTTCGGACGGCGCAGAATGGTGTTGGTCGGAAGGCGAGGTTCATCCGGCAAGGATGAGTGTCAGGTTTCTCCAGGTGAAAATCATCGCCAGAAAGGTTAAAAACAAGAAAGAGTTCTAATTCGACCGTCTCGGTTCCTGCTGGCGTATCGTCTGCTTGAGTAGTGGAGTTTGGTTGATGAACCTTATAATGGACTGGTATTATGCTCTGATCCGACAATGAACTCTGAGAGAGGCTCTTTCCGGTGGCCAGGGGACTCTCCTGAGGCGCGACACCATTCTGCTTTACCATACCGGGCTGCTGTAGGTTGTGATGAGAGTGATGATGTGTTTGAGGGGAGCGAGAGTTTAAAAGTTCTTCATCGCTCATCTTGTTGTGGGAGAGAGTCAGTAAAAATTTCTTTGTTTCTTTCAGATTCTTTTTGCGGGCACAACTTACGAAGAGTTCCGACAGATCTTTGTACCAGTGACGTTTCTTCTTATTGGAGACGGAGTAAAGTCGACGTCGGAAAGAAGTTTCTTGCTGCAATTGATGGTCAACCTCTCCCTTCTTTTCATTTGGGAGCATCCGGCCGCTCAAATTCCCTCTCGACTGCTCGTACTTGGGTGGTCGAGGAACAGTACATGTGCCTATGGCGCAAGAACTATCATCACAGTCTTGTGCAGGCTCGTCTTCCTTGCTTAATGGGCCAAGATTGGACCTAGGAATCTCGAAGCACTGCTGCCCAACAGAGCCTGCTTTCCAGTCGACGTGATCTTTATGAATCTTGCGGTTGCCTGGCGCAACAACCGGTTCGACACCCTTGTCAGAGCTAGGCAAACCAGGAAGATGTCTAGGTGGCAATGGTGGAGGAATCCGCAATTCAGGATGGTCCTTAAAGAGCTTCTCCACGAGAGCAGCACCTTGTAGCTTCTCAACGACTGGCACCGGCGACGACTTTCTAACAGAGCTAAATTCACTCTGGACGCTTCCTGGGGCGACAGTCTCCACCTCAGGTGCTGCAGGCATGGATACTAGAGCCCTCCATTCCGAAATCTTTCTATGGCGAACTCTCCATGCGACAGAGGCTTCGTGATTGAGATCAATGCCAGCCGGATTTCGATGTAGGGTGTCATAATCTGGAACGTCCTGTAAGACCTGGCCTCTACCTGGTCGGTAGAAATCTGTGTGACTGATAAAAGAGCCACTGGCAATAGAGGTCTTGATTGTGTCATTACCATTGCTCCGATTGAGAGACACAAGGGATGCGCCAGAATCTTTTGCCAAACTTCGGTTCGATTGCGTTGGCTGTACCTTCATTTCCTCCATCTTGGGGATCTCCTTATTCGATCTCAATCAGCAACTACCTTCGTCACTGAAGGTAATTAACCAAGGAAACTTACGGGCTCTAATGAGAGAAGTGGAACAGAACTGCTGACGTTCGAGGAATTGCGGGTAGATCGCTGAGTTATGGATCAATATAGTGTACCTTCATATGCACCCATCCATTGTAAAGGAACCTTACACTCTTCATAGGGTTGGTGACCATCTTCTGAGGACGCTCATGCTCGAATACCTCAGCAGCAACCCTGGGTATACCGCCTTCATATCTAAAGCTGCCCATTCTCTATTAGAAAGTTAGTTCATTCGCAACCTCTTCGGAGAATGAGTAATAATATATGATCGTACCTTTGCGCAAGCATCATGTTTTGAATCTGTCAAAATGCTGCTCCGTTCACGTAACTCTTCTTTGTCAGGCTCATACGCAGAAGAAACCAAGGCTGAATCCACTAAGTCGTTCAGGGCGTTGCCGTCCACTATGACACATGCTGGGTCGTCGAAGGGGTTCGTCGCAAAGCCACAACTAACATCAGCATAATGGATATCAGATGTAACTGTTCCAGAGAGCTCCAGATTACCCAAGCATGGGTTAGAGTTGGGCTGGACTTTGAGGTCTGATGTATGGGTAATATCTTCCTCGGAGGATGAACTAAAATCAGAGTCTTTTTTCGGTCGTATCTTGGAATCGTCTTTTGCCAATACCGACGAGGAGGTTGGATCCATTGCAGCGGGGCCTTTTGCCATGTCGAGAACGGAGGTATTGTGGTGATGGACTGATCTTTTAACGAAAATCTCGAAAGATGGAAAAAAGAAAAAAGATGTGGTGAGGGGAGTAAAAGAAGAGGGTGCAATGGCGAGTGAAATACTTTGCCTGAGAGAGAAAAAATTGCATAAAAACACGCGTAACCTGAGATCATATTGAGGAAAACCGATTATGTTGTTATCCCGGCTTCAGTAGATAAGTACCTAGTACTTGGTGGTGATAACAAAAGTTTCTCGGTGTTATAACGTTAACTGGCCGTGTGTTAGCTTGGATATACTAAGTGCTCATTTCAGGCAAGCAAGCAAATGAAGTGAGTGATGCGAGGTTTCTGAAGACAAGACACGAACAGATTGCGCAGACCAGGACCACGGTGAATCAAAAAGCAGATACAAAGCTTCGCAGGCTTAAGGAGACATTAAAAACGTTGCATAATAAATACTTTACATCCTATATCCATCTGCCGAGAAATTACCCATAAAACTCTACTCAAAGTCTCAACCCAAATAATAAGAACGCAACTTGCCGGCCTCACATAAATAACCAGCCATCGCCGATAAAGCCCTGTTTATCCCTTAACTCGCAAAGGTAAACATAAGGAGTTATTCCAAGCCTTATGTGCGCTTTTAGATTCTCTTCAAGAGGGCCTTGCAAGCAGAGGTACTCTTTCCGATATCCCTTGGAATCTTCTTCTTCCTGTTGTGGATGTATGCACCAAATTGGATGATACTGGTGCGGATTTTTGGAGCTGCGTTGCGGCGGCGCGCATCAACATAGTCGAAAATGCAAACATGCTTCTTTTGCAAGAACTGCACACTTCGTTAGTTGGAGGGCAATAAGCAAAAGAAGGGGTACAAACTCTTCTACAATCGCGAATGTTATCGAGCTCTTTTTGCCCATCCCATCCAAGCTCCTTGCAAATAACCCAAAGGTATGCAAGTGCGTCATCATCGGTTTTAAACCCAAACAGGCCGACACGAGCAGCAGTTCCCAACTCAAACTCGTGAGCGACAGCTTCACAAAATTCCCACTTGCGTTCCTTCTTTTCGTCTTGGTCCCAGTTCGAGGTCTGCAAAAGGCGATGGAATTGTCTGAAAGAAGATGTTTTGGGACTATATTTAAATCCCGGAGCCGTCTTGCGAAAGAACTGATCGAGTGGCGACAAACCATCAAGGACTTCCTGCTTTGCTTCGACGGTCGAAGGTGCTTGAGCAACAGCAGAGGGAATAATGTCTGCACCCTGCACTTTACCATCATCATAATCATCCTTCACTTCAGCATTTGCCGGGCCTGCTGGCTTGTTGTCTGACTCTGTGAAAATGATCTCGACTCTTGCCGGCACTTGTGGTTGCTTTGCTTCTGCGGGAGAGACCTTGACCTTCGTCGGCTCTGCTGGTTTGTTGTCTGACTCCGTGACGATGATCTGGACCTTCGTCGGCTCTGCTGGTTTGTTGTCCGACTCCGTGACGATGATCTCGACTTTTGCAGGCTCTGTTGGTTTGTTGTCTGACTCCCTGCCGATGATCTCGACTTTTGCAGGCTCTGCTGGTTTGTGGTCTGCCTCATCTACGATAGCGACCTCAACTTTAGCCATTGGGCTCTCAGGAGGCGACGAGGAGATGGACAACGCCAAAGCACCCAAGCTGGAGGCAGCATTCTCAAGGGCTTGACGGATATCTTTCGTGTCAAAAGGAGTATCAGCTTGTGCTGGAGTAGCGAGGCCGTTTGGAACAAAGGTGCTGAGTCCCAAGCTGGAAACAATGTTCTCAAGGGCTCGACGGATATCCTTTGCATCAATCGGGGAAACGATGTTCTCAAGGGCTCGATGGATGTCCTTTGCATCAATCGGAGACTCGACATGAGCCGGGGTTGCCAGTCCATTATGAATGACGGCCTTAAGCTCCGTGTTGGAAGCAACGCCTTCGGAGGCATGGCGGATGTCGTTCATCTTAGCAACAACTTCGACTTGGGCCGGGGTAGCAAGTCCATTCTCGACGCTGAGCTTGACTCCCGAGCGAGAAGCAGCCTCCTCAAGGGCCTTTTGTATGTCCTTTGCCTCAATCGGAGAGCTGTCCTGTGCTGCTGGGGTAGCGAGCCCATTGTGAACAGTCGCCTTGACTCTTCTGTAATAGCGTCGGTGATGTGGTTTTCCTCGTACGCCGGTCATTTTGGATGATGGGTTGAGAAAAAGAAGAGAGCTTTGAAGATTTAGATAAACAAAGACGAATAGGCTCGATTGTGGTGTGTTGTGGAGAGGAAAGAAAGGTCGATTCGTGTGAGAAATGTTGTAGAAATATAGCGGGGGATGGGAAAGAAGTGGCCAGTCCCGACGAGGAAGGAGTGCATGGTTGTCCCACTTCGGGGAGGCTCCTTCCTTCCCTTCCTGAAGCCCACCTGAGAAGGTGAAGGTCTTGCTAGGCAAGCCTGGGCAAAGATGGCATCCTTCCTTCCGAAAACGAACGCGACCTAAGCACGGGACAACGAAACTCTGCGAGCACAATAAACGTCTAGGGCAGCACTGCAAAAAAAGGCCTGATGTAGATCGCAACTCCCAAAAAACCCAATACCCATAAAGAAATGTATGATATAGAAAACGGAATAACGCCTATGAGAGAAAAAAGAACAAGGACCTATGCAGCGGAAATCAAATAAACTCCTGCCCAGAAACGAATGCGTGAGAAACTTTTGTTCTACCCAATCCGCCTGTCCCAACTGAAGCAGACGAATTCAACCAACACAACGTTGACCAGCCTCCGTAACACCTCACAAGAGCCAAATATCCGTTCTCTTATGGGAATTGAGGAAGTCTCTTGAGAGAGCGACCCTGATGCTTTAGGCGGACACAGTAACGCCGGCGGCGGGGGTAACTGGAGCAGGAAGATCCTCCTGTCGAGCTCTGTTAGAAAGTACTACTCCATGGCAGCTCGTGGATACTTACAGGTTCATATATAACCTGGATTATCAAGCTACAACTTGGACAGACCGCAACGTCCTGGCCCTCGCGCAAGTCATCGATGCAAACCCAGAACTTGTCTCCGCATGGGCAAGGGTACCAGTAACTCTGGAGAGCGGCGTCAAACGTCATATCCTCGATCTCGACCTGATCGTAGAATCCTTCTTCCTCTTCGGCCATCTTAAGGTTTTAGGGTAGTGGTTTTTGGTATGTATGCTTGAGAGTCGCTCTGCGAGAAGGGGATGACGAGCGGCTTTAAACGGAATACTGAAGCGGTGGCAATGGGTGGAGGTTCAGTCAGAGTTTTAGCGTGAAAACGAGCGGAGTTTGGCGCACGTGATTGCCACTGCAATGTGGCACAGAGTTGAGCAGTAGAGACGCCATTATGACAAGTTCCAACCCAAGAATTAATCACTAGACTCTGCAACCTGAAAGAAGGCCTTATAGGAGAAGTCAAAGGAAAGCATTAACATTACTAGTATGATATATACACCAAGTACCGAACGCCCAAAGTTAAACTCAAAACATCATCAAGCCAACACAAGGGGTCTAAGTGGACCCTGGAACTGGTGGAGCTGGTTGAGTCCCGAGGCCTCCAGCTGGGTTAGCAACTGGTGCAGGGAAGAAAACATTCATGTAGCACTAGAAGAGTTGTTAGAAAGCTGAGTTTCGAAATCCAGAGAGTAGAGTTACCATCAACAGGGACATAACTAAGTACGTGTTAGCGGAGATAACAGGGTAAGGTGGCATCGAGAACTTACTCGACATTCCGACTGTGAAATACGCAGGCTGCTTTCCAGCCGCAATACCCGCAGGCGTTTCATTCAACCAAAGTTGAAGCGCAAACATCACCGAGGTCCTAATATCCATCAGCAGTGCGCCACTTTGCCAGACACTACGATCCGTACCATCCAACAATTCTGTCGAGTAGGGCGAGGTAAGTCGTTAGCAATTATCCCCCTGTCGCAAACATGCGAGGGTCCTACTTGTTTCTGGTGAACATCTGAAGCCGCAGTTAGCCAAAACCCTCCCTTCGACTGCTAGAACTTACAGCAACCATAGGCATGGTGCTAGCAATGGTTCCTATCCTCAGCCTGTCAGTTCTAATCTTCGAGGTCTCCTCTGCTGTATGTTGTCGCCATTCTCCCACAACCGTGATCCCTCCAACTGCTCCGAAACATACCAATTGCATCAGCTACAGGCATGGTCAGTTCAATTCACTCCAATACCCCATCTGCCTCCAGGCCCAAAGTTCCAGGCAGCTTCCCACGGTCGCCGGGACTCAACTTACAATCCTCTTCCTTCGGTTTTGGCGCAACATAAGGAATGACTGCGGAATGAGTTGTTAGCGATAAATTGCTGTCGGTCGTATCCAGACGGAGTCGTACTAAGTTCCGCTTTGCGCATATCCCGTTTTTGCGACATTTTGGCGATTGTGAATTCTGAAGAAGACGTGTCAAGAAGGGTTCAGTTTGGAGATGTTTGGATGGGAGCTCAAGCACGCAAGGTTACACTGATCAATGGCGCTAGCAAGATAAGATCCCTGATAAGAGATATACAATACATATCTAGACCTAGCAGAAGAAGCAGTTGCTACTTAACCCCCATGACCATCAGACTCCACTCACATCCTACCGGCGGGTGCTGCCGGATGAGACATTAAAGAAAGGTCGCGATCCCATAAAAGTGCGCAACTATAGTACTATGCGGAGCAATACGCTAATCTGACAGAGACCGTACAACGTACAACGCAAGCAGATATATTCAGTCCAACGAGCCAGAAACCCATCTACATTCCCTAGCGGACAGTGACAAGAGAGAAACGCAAGCAAAAGACACCAAAGAGACAATCATTACAATAGTGTACTATCATATAACAGTACTCGACATGAGCACACGCTCGTCAAGGAAACAGAGGTGAGTACCAGTAAGTCAGAACTCCCTCAAACCATCACCACCGTTACTATCCCACCAGAATGGGAACATGACTGCTCAATACTATTGACCAGAGCCACCCATTTTCTAAAAAGAAGTAAGATACAGTGCCATGTTTACGATGAGATTGAACTTACTCCGGCGTTCCTTGTAACGGCAATGCGTTGTTTATTGAGCCAACTGTTCTGGGGTTCGATCTTCCTCTGGACGGCAACCGGGTTGAGCTGCATACGGGTTGCAAGATCCCACCAGGCGCTGGTGACCAATTTGAGCTCACCATTGAGAGTCTCATATTGATCCTTGAGACGCTGCTCAAGCCTTTGAATCTGATCCTCCTTGTCCTTCAAACGTTCATCATCGTCCGGTGAGACGGATGCACCGTTCTCAGAACTATCTTTAAGTTCCTTGATGATTGCGTTCTGCTTCTTGATGTGCTCTCTGGATTTGACCATCTTCTCACGTTGATCCTCAAGCTTGTTCTGAAGCTGAATGACTCGCTTCTCCAAGGCCCCATCCCGCCCTTCGGCATTCCCTTCCAGAGCTGCAAGCGTCGACTTGAGCTCTGCTATCGTCCGTTCAGCTTCGATGACACCATCCTGGTGAATCGCAAGCTTCTTGCTGACTTCATCCTTCTCCAAGAGTGCGGTATTGAGGAGTGACTTGTGCTGTTCAAGATCGGCTTCGAGGGATTTCGCCTTCTTTTGCAGGTCTTCGAACTCTTGTCTGAGTGCGACAACCTCCTCAGAGTTGGCAGCCTTCAGAATCTCAAGTTGCTCAGCTTCATCCTTTCCAATCATACTCACTGCGGATTGTCAGCAACTAATCGTTGTATCATTAATCGCTGCAACTTACAGTCGGACTGAGCAGTGACCAACGCCCGCTTGGTGACGGACAGGTCCGCTTCCAACTCAGCAACTTGCTTCCGCAGCTTCGAGATCTCTGAATCGTTCGAGACAACGCTTTCTCGGAGTTTCAGCAAGACCTCGGACCCTTCCACCGAGACGCCACTCTTGAGTGCTGTGAGCTGGGATTCCAGAATGAGCTTCTCCCCATGGGCCTGGAGATAGTCCTTCTCAAGCTTCTCACGAGCCTTTTGGGAATCATCGAGCAAGCTCTTCACCATAACAAGATCGGCACCAGGACCACCATCCGCCTTGAGTTGAGCAATTTCCTTCTGGAGGCGCTGTACTTGAAGCTTCCTAAAGGGAGTATTAGCATAGGGACTTTCTTTCAACTGCTCGGGCATCTTACAGATCCGTCTTTGTTCGTGTGGTAAACGTCAATTCCGAATCCAAATCTCCGCCGCCGAGGTTATCGTCTGAGTCTTTTCGCATAACGCCGGATTCGAGATCCCGAATCTTCTCTTCGAGCGTTTGGATCTGCTCCATGTCTCTGCTGATTTGAGTCTCGACACCGCTGACCTTGTCCCGCAGCATCTCGTTGTCGATTTCGAGCTTGTGCTTCTCGAGAAGAAGTGCGGCATTCTCGCTCTCCATCTTCTCCATCTGCTTTTTGTACTGGTCGACGAGCTTTTTCTGTCCAGGTAGTTGCTTTGAGGATTCATCGTTTTCCCTCAGGGATTTGTTCGCTTTGGCCAATTGTTCCTCCAGAAGCTTGACTTGTCGCTCCAAATCAGTCATGCCCTCGAGTTTCTTTCGGTACTTTTCTGCGACATTGTGACTCTTGCGGAGCTTCTCGACCATATGCTTTGCCTCGTCGAGTTCATCTTTCCACTTTGTCGCCATCTCAGCTTTCGGTAGTATGTCATCAATTTTTCGGTTGAGCGACGAGATGGTACTATCATTCGTTCGTATAATGTTCTCCTTATCTGTGATGATATCTTCCAACTTGCGACTGGGGACATTAGCTACACTTCTTCCTGGAGTCTGGTGGCTTACACTTCATCCTGAAGACTGTCCAACTGGGTCTCCAGCATCCTGTTGTTTCCTCCAGCGCCATAGCCGCCTGAATTGGCTGGCTCCACGTATTGGTCCTGCAGCTCAGATAGCAGCTTCTGGTTCTCGTCCTACTCACAATCAGTAGCTGTCGGATATGACAGTGGGTCCAGCCTACATAGCTTGCCTGTAGTCGCTCGAAACGTTTCTTGAGCTCCTTGTTTTCGTTGTCGACCGCCTCTTTTGCCGACATCAGTCGTCCCAGCTCCTCCTCCAGCCTTAGGTCCATGAAATCCTCGGCAGCCCTGTGCTCCTTGTGCGCGGGTACTTCAGACTCTTCCGGCTCCAGCATCTGATTGATGACAACCATAAGGCCTTCCTGTGACGACGGGCTCAGATCTTGAATCTGCTTGACATATTCCTCCCGTCGATCCGATTGTACCGCAGCAGCGACGAAGATTTTGAGTAACTGGTATCGTTAGAATCCCCGCACACCCTGTCGACAAGTTTGTTACTTTCGTGAGGTCCTCCTTGTTTCCATCTTTGGCGATATTCGTGATGTTCGGTCCGCTACTAGGTAGGGTGTTGCCGAGCGTTTCTGTGTAATAGCGTTCGAGTTCTTTTTGGATCTTCTTTACTGTGCCTGCATGAGCGCCTAGGTTCACGAGTTGGTGATGGGGAGCATAACATACGTCTGTGATATCTGTCGGTCCAATGCGATTCCGATGACGGTGTATCACTCGATCCTGCAAGTATCGTTCGGAAATAGTACGGGTCGATATCGTCTACCGGCAAGCATCAACAGCCGTCAGCACTCCTTTCCGAGACAGGGAATTGGAGCGACAGGAGAAACTCACACAGCACCTTCGACAAGGCATCGCCATCGCTCAGCTCGGAGATTGTCGTAATCTTTGGCTCAATTGGAAAGGCATTGATCTGAACGACGCTTCTGTTAGTTTCCAGAACCAACTAGAGCAATCCAGCCGCAACCAGATCCGATGGAGATGTTCAGGAGTAGGCTGAGCCGAGGGCAAAGATGTCGGACATACCCAATCGATCAAGGCCGTCTCGACCGCACTTGCACTCATTCCTCCGTTCTTGGTTTCGATATTCTGACTGTGCCACGGATACCCGCTCGCTTGTAAGTTTATCCTGTTGAGTGCAACCCCACTTTGCTCAGGAGCGACGGCGTTTCGTGTTGAGGGACGGGGAAAAGCGACAGTTGGCGTATGTTGGTAAGTTGATAGGTGAAAGGTGATGACTATAAGAGATGAAGTATCCGTAACGACTCGACGTTGGATCCGTAGGCGGGTTTGAGAGGGTTGGAGTTCGGGGGAGTTGAGAGTCGGAGGAGACACTGGACGTCTGGCTCGTGTTCCGAACCCTTTCCTTAGCAGGGGGCTCTTGCCAAGGCTCTGGCCAAGATTGAAGTCCTAGGCGATTTCCATTTTAAAGATTGAGCAGTCTCAACAATGCTGATTTCTGCTCCAAGTATCGCCTTGAAAGTGGCTACATGGAAAGCTCCTTAGTACGTACCATCATGTACTGTTTTATATTACTCTGACAAGCCTAGGTAATAGCCAGTGGACGGCACCAAAACATTTGCCATGCCCGTGGGGAAGAGCTGCTTTCAAGTACTATCACAATACTGTGGACAGGGAGCCTCGTGCTTGGGAAGGAAGATCTTAGAAAAGGCCAAAGATACTCTTACCTGCCTGTACCAGAAACATAACAGACCCTAATAAAGCCATTCGTTATCGTGATCGACAAGTCACATCAGTTTTCCGACCGAAGCTGGAAGCTTCACTGTAAGTACTTTTATAGGCAAATCATGACAGAAATTCAGTTCTTTAGAGGGCTAAATACCGGTATACCAGCGAGCTCCATTCGCGCTGTGATTTCGAATTCAAGTTTTAGATTGCCGTTGTCCTGACATTCATCAAGGAGAACACACACAAGTACTTAAGTACTGAGTATATACCGAGCCTTTTAATGAGTATCAGGCAGACGCCTGACGTCTATAAGCTGGACCCTGTCACTTTGTGGCAACGATTACAAGGCCCTACGGAGTAACATATGAAGCAAATTCTTGGGATACTCGAGAAGAAACGGGAAGTGCCGACAGCATGACTTGTTGATGGTCACCTTTCTCTGGCACGGTCGTGAAACAATAAACCGCCTGCACCAATTCCAGAAAGATACCTTGCAATTGTATACTAGGCGTATTTAAACTGCCTCATTGAAGGCAAATCGGATTGGTGGAGTACTCGATATGCATGCGATGATCGGAAGAGCCGGTGTCAACAAAATTCCCGTTGCAACGGTAACACCAGCGGCTGTCCCTGCACCAATTTCAATTGCGAAAGTCCAAACAAGAATGCGACTGCTCAACCCGTGGTTCCAACTTGCCAGCCAGCCAGCTTGAAGCTTTCGGCTTCAACTAACGTTGCGCTCGGTGCAGCGTACATACGAGCCGGAGAATCATGAGGCGTCATGAAGTTGCTCGACTCTGCAGGCGACTGTGGTAATGTTTTTTCCGATCAGTATGTTAATATTGCATGACTGTTGAATTCGAGTCCCTCAAAATGCATTGGAAGCTGCGATGGAGGCGAAAGGAGAACAAGGTCAAGCAGCTGGCAACCCACTGTTTTATGTGGAACTTCGCATAAGTACAAAGACCGGATTTCAGAATGCACTGTGCATACATACTTCGTACACGGTGGCCGGTGGTTTGGCTTCCTACTGGTCGGTTAAGGAAGGAGCAATTCGCTTGCGCAGTTAGGAAATGTGCTCTATGAATACGGCAAGTGCAGCGCTTTTTGGACCCTTTCTTTCCAAGTTTCTATCGTGGGACCCTTATCGATGTTTAACGTTGTCCTCGAGGCCCAAATTCGCCTAGGAAGAAGCAATTTTAATGTTTAAATCTCATTGGCATCCAGAAGCCGTTAGGAGTGGGCTGTGTTGGTGGTAAATACCCCTATGTTTTTGCGTGGTAAAATGTTCTGGCTGAACCGCCTGCACGAAAAGAGCCGAGTTCCATCCAAGCAAGTTTCTGGCCGATTCGCATCTGATGAACTCCTGAAATACAGTAGGACATGAGCGTATTAGAAGGGGCAATGGGCCTTGACTTACGCCCCCTAAGTGAGTTTTTGGCCTGTTCGCCGTACCATGTACGAGAGTCGTCAGCTTTTGCGCGTAGGGGGGAGCGAGGAGAAGAACAAGCATTTTCTTGTGTCGAAACATGCACTTTTCATTTGCTACATGGCCTGGCGGTGCCCCCACACCTTTTCCCGTCGGACCCTGAATTCCATCTCTTCTCTTAAACGGTTTAAACTTTGCGCAACGCACCCAGAAAATGCAAAATCTCGTGCCTGATGGGGTCGGCCAAGAGATTTTATGCACACGTTTGGGGCAAGGCGTTCGCAAGTGGAACGAAAGACAGGCGATCCTCAACGAATTTCTGGACCATCTCCTAATTCCGTTACTACCTGCACTACATTGGCAGCTAGGCTCCTCACTAGCCCCCCAGGTCCGCGTACTTGGCCCGCTACCTTATTCCAACCTTGGGCCTGTTTAGTTACCCACCCCAGGCAAACCCATGAAAGTCAAGGTCCATCCCCACTGTCTTTTAACCCATTGATTTCCGTCCTCTTTTTGTGCTTCCCCTTCTTCTTCTCCTTCTTCTTGCTCTTTTCCTTAACAACAACCTCTTCCCGCCTTTCTTTACGAATTGCAACCTGTCTGTCAGCTACAACGCAGTTACGATCTTCAGTCTTCTACCGGCCATCTAACGAACCATCGGAACCACCGACGCACTGCTATCACCAAGTCTCACGAAAACACTCACGCTCACTACCACCTCTTCAGCTCGAAATTCTCAACAAATAGGGGTCGAAACCTAAAAAAACTCACAACAGTCCGCAATAATGGCACGCGAGAAAAAGCTTCTTTCTCGGAAAGATGTTGAATCTCGGATAGCGGAAGGCCAGTCGTTAATCATCGTCGAAGGAGAGGTGTTGCGTGTAGACTCGTGGCTCGACAAGCATCCTGGAGGAGACACTGCGATACGCCACATGATAGGGAGAGATGCTACAGATGAAGTAAATGCGTAAGTGACGCCCGCAGCTTCCGATCGGACGAAACTGACGAGTGGACAGCCTTCACTCAGCTGGCACAAGGCAGAGAATGAGGAACTTTGCGATCGGAAGGATTGAGGGAGCTTGGGACAACTTTGTGCCGCCAATCCAGTACGGAAAGTTCAGAACTCTCAAGGAGATTGAAGAAGAGGAAGCATCGATGGTTGACGACTGCGTCGTGGATTCTTGCTCGACCGGATCCACCGACTCGGTTTCGTCAGTCTCTTGCGACGATAAACCGTTTGACGACTTCCTTCTGGACCCTGCCGTTCGCCGGCGCAGAGGCCAGAAGTTTGGAGGATCGGAGGGCTCAGTTACCTCTCTCTCCTCGCTATCGTCAAACGAATTCGCAACCGAGACCAAGCCCGATCACTACAGCATTGACAAACAAACCTACAAAGAACTCGAAAAGGACAGAGTCATCTACCCATCAACCGATGTTTTCACACAACGCGAAATTGCGAGAAAATACCGGGATCTGGAGCAGAAGATAAAGGACGAAGGACTGTTCCAGTGCAACTATTGGGCATATGCACGGGAATGTACTCGCTATATTCTCTTCATTAGCACCTCTTTGATCTTGTTGCATTTTGGATGGTACAAGCTCTCGGCATGTTTCTTGGGAGCCTTCTGGCACCAGTTGACATTCACGGCACATGATTCAGGCCATATGGGAATTACGCACAACTTCACCGTCGACACTTGCATCGGTATCTTCATTGCTGATTTCTTGGGCGGTCTCTCTTTGGGATGGTGGAAGAGAAACCACAATGTACACCACATTGTCACAAATTCAGTCGATCACGATCCTGATATTCAGCATATTCCGTTCTTCGCCATCTCGCACAGGTTCTTCAACTCAATCTACTCGACCTACTACAAGCGCACTCTTCCATATGATGCCGTCGCCAAGTTCTTTATCCCATTCCAGGGCTACCTCTACTACCCAGTTCTTTGCTTTGGACGCTTCAATCTCTATCGTCTGTCGTGGGAACATCTCATCCGTGGATTGGGACCAAAGAAGGGAACTGCTGCGTGGCACCGTTATCTTGAGCTCTTTGGATTGGTTGTGTTCTGGTATTGGTTTGGGTATGCTTTGGTCTACAAGTCGATTGAGGGCGGATGGAACAAATTCTGGTTCGTTATGATCAGTCATGCTATTACCATGCCTCTCCACGTCCAGATCACCCTTTCCCATTTCGCCATGTCCACCTCCGACTTGGGGCCCCAGGAGTCGTTCGCCCAGAAGATGTTGAGGACTAGCATGGATGTCGATTGCCCTGAATGGTTGGATTTCTTCCACGGTGGTTTGCAATTCCAGGTAAATATTTCCACGTTGCTGTCAAGTATGTACAAGTTCACTAACATATTATTAGGCGATCCACCATCTCTATCCTCAGATCCCAAGACACAACTTGAGAAGAACCCAGAAGCTCGTCATGGAGTTCTGCAAGGAGACCAAGATTCCATACGCTATTTACGGATTCTACGACGGAAACAAGGAGATTATTGGCAGATTGGCCGAGATTGGAAAGCAAGCCCGTATCTTTGCCGAATGCCAGAATGCTTTGGCATCCGGTGAGGTTGAGGGTCATTGATTGATGACGGTACATGCGGTGTAGGGTAGTGGGAAGCTTGGGCGGGGCCGGCTTCTATGATGGTTGTGCTTTTCGGTTCAAAAATTTATCAGATACCTCTTTGTATTGTTGGGATTTCTTTGTACATAGTTTTTACATGCTGTTCGTTTTGCGCTTTGCTTTGCGATGATTACTTCGTTCGTTCTTCTAGAAAAACCATAGACTTGTTTTCTCTTCGTATCTGATTCATACTTAGCTGCAGTACTGTGAGTGGGCAGCAGTCTTGTATGTACTTAGCCCAGAAACCGCTGGTCACAGTCCAAGACCAAACTCTCGCACGAAAGTAATCGGTCCATTTAATAGGTAGCTACTTAATGTGACCTCCGGACCTCTGTATTTGAAGCCAAAATCAAATAAAACAAATCATAAATGTACACCATAAACTCGATTAAACCCCGTTTTACGCCAAAGTCCCACCACCGTGTATACGAACGAAAGCAGGCCAGAAAATCAAGAACCAAACGCAGTAAAATCAGTCATTAAACACGCCTCAACTCCCTCTTTAGCAAATAGGTGTTTCAGAAATCCAAGTAATCCCTCTCCTTCTGGGTATCAGAGTACTTATGCGCCATTCTCAAGAGCATGAACCTGCCAAGTGTGAGCCGCACCATCTTCGTGAAGGGTAGCCGAGATGGCCGGCACCCGGAGACTTACCTCTTGATCCTCCTCGACGGTAGGTCCGTACTTAGAATCCAAAGTTGACACTGTGGACATGGTCTTCTCGGGGGCGTATACGGCGAAACCCTTGATCAGGTCTATCACAAGACACAGTTAGCCCAAATCCCACACCAGTCTCATAAATCTCCGGTCGTTCCGGAACCCCTTTCTCCCCTTTCCCTCCTTTCGGACCCTTGTTCTTCCACGTCCTCTTCTCTGAGAGACACAGCCTCCGAGTCCGTACTCGCATCCGGTCCCATTCCAACCGTCCTATTCTTCGGATCTTCCCATTCCCGAGCCAGATCGGCCGAGTCGCCACCTCGAAACAAGCAGCAGGAGCTACTTACTGTACTTGTGAGTGATGATTCCTCCAGTAGCCTCGACATCCTTGATCGCCTTGTCGATGACGCTCTGGGGCGTGTCGTTGTTGAAGCTAACAACGTAGTGCTTCTTTGGCGGGACGACGGCCGAAGCGAAGGGAGCGGCGAGGAGGACGAGGGCGGTGATGGCGCTGAGGTTGAACTTCATGGTTGCGGTAGTAGTAGTAGTTGCTGGCCGGTGATACGAAGTTTGTAGCGGGTGAGGTAAGGTTGGCAGGTTGTTGTAATGCGACGAAATATTCGGCTTTCGAGGGAAAATGAGATGATGAAGGCGGTGGATGGAAGCTGTTTTTATGTAGTGGTTCGAGGCGTCAGTTGCTAGCTCCGGGGATGATGGATGGGGAGATCGATCAGGGTCTCTTATCTGCGATTATGATGACGAACTGGCTGGCCTAAATGCTCGGCTACCAAGATGGGGGCTGCTAAGCGCGAAACTCACGTGGTGCCCAGTAGACGAAGCTCTATTGGGAAGGTATTCCGTACAATCAAAGAGGAAGGCAGATTGGAAATTTTACGGCTCGCACCAAGGGTCACCCATTTATGGTGAACTGTCGCCCTTACGAATACGTTAAAAGGAGAAGTGCGGGGTGCCCGGGCGGTGTGGACTATGAAGAGGGGCTAACAGGAGGGGCTCAGGATACATCGCACATTCTGAACACATTGAGCGGGTACGCAGATACTGGCACACGACGCAAATCACCACATCCTGAGTTTGCATAGTACTACTGTCATTTCGGCTAAGGCTTCTGACAGAAATAACAATACAAGTAGCAGAACGCTCTGAGCATCGAACAACCATCAGGGACCAGTAAAGTCGTCTGACCGAGTGCGATCCGTTGCTGGTTCTACCATCTACGTTCACGACGGACGCCACTGAAGCTTGTCACTGCTCTCAGGAGATTAAATAACGGTAATCCAGGATTGTAGCATTGCAAAATTACTTCTCGCCCAGGTCTCACACCTTCAACGGTAAAGAAGTTTCATGCATTGGCACCCTGGAGCAGTTTACTCGTCGTCCAGCATTATATAATTCCACAACCTTATCCAAATCTCTCCATCCTTGCGAAAGACATTTGTTGCTGGCCAATATTAAAAAATGCATCCTTATCTAAACCCACTGGTAGCATAGTCCTTCATGAGATGCCCAATATGAGAGTTCGTAAGCAGCATTGAGCGTACCGACTTGCCATTCTTTCTTGCTCTTTTCCTTGTACGGATACCTTCAATACCAGTGTTGCTGACCTTGACAGTCATTGGATCAACACCTGCGGCCTTCAAACCGGCGTCGGTGAGAGCTCGTGAGAGAGTACTGGGTTCTGGAAGCTTGATGAAGGTCCAAAGCATTCGAAGCTCTAGTATTATGTGTTAGCAGTTTTGGACAACATCCAAGAAGTAGAGTGACTTACCTTCGTCTATCTCGGGCATTTCCACCGCCTGATCGTTCCACCAAATCTTTTCGATGCATGTCTTGGTCTTACTTCCTCGAGCTCTTTTTCTATGCACGAGAACAAGCTTCTCGTTCTCTAACTGAGAAACCACATCCTCTGCTCCCTTCCAACCCTCTGATAGTTCTTTGAAGCTCAACCCTTCCATCGACTTCTCCGAAAGCATTCTGAGATGCCGTATGAGTGCATCCTTGTCCTTGATTCCGTAAAGTGTGACAAACTCAAAAGTGTCTTCCTTCTCATCGTAGTGAAGTCGCGGAAACGCTCTCAAGATCGCTTTCAAGTGTGGATCGATGGGTCTATGAATCTGCCTGCCCAGATCGACAGTCTTGATGGGCTGCTCGATTTGCTTGAGGTGGGTGACAATGGTGACAAGCTCGCTCGCAATTTTGCTATTTCTGGCATCGTTGGCGGGTGGTTGTTCCAAGGTGAGCTTGCGCTTCATCTTGTGAGCGACTGAATTGACTGGGGCATTGTGTTTGTCCGATATATAGCGAGTGCTGCGAGTTGGAAGGAGGCATGCGTTCTTCTGGAGGGCGGTCTTGAACTTGGCTTGCTGATCGAAGAGTGAGGTGGGCTTTCGGGGAGGCATTGTGTGGTTGTTGGGCAAACAGAGCAGATGTTCTGATTTGAGAGCAAAACGCTTTAGAAAAGGCCTCCTAAGGAAATCCCCAACAGATTAAGGCCTCCTGTGAGTAAACAAACACTCTTCCGTCGGTCATAGAACCTCCACGAAGAAGAGAAGTTTCCTTTCATTCATACTCCAGTCATGTGACAAGTAGTTGCTGCAACAACGAAAGAAGCTTCTCTTGTGTGACCATGGGCCATGGTGTCAAGCTGCGAGTGCGCATTGGCGCAGGGTGCGAACATCATGAACTTGGCTGTTCGAGAATAGTTAAGCGGGACTTGCTGAGAAACCGCGTCCTCTTCACACTCTTTCTGGTCGACCCTCTTCTTCTTCATTTTTGCCATTCTTTGGCTTCTTTTGCGCCGTGCTTTTCGATATATCGATTTAATCAACATCCCGCTCGATTCCCGAAGCCAGATTGCCAGAAACACAAGGCGGGAGGATATAGACCTGGCCCCTTACTATTTGTCGACACTTTCGATTCTTTGGCGTTGCGAATACCTACTCGATTTCCATCTTCACGACGGCCAACGATACCTGGACGACACCGCACCGCAACCCATCATATACATTTCCTCTAGCCTTGAAGGCCACCATACGCACAGATGTCTACCGCGGAGACTTTCAAATTCCCTTTGAGGACAAGCAGCAAAGAAGGTTTCCTACCGACTTCAAATAACAACTCGCCTTCCGCCCAATCATCATCACCAAGCCAAAGCAACCCGGTCTATGGACGAGCGAACAGGGTCAGGTCACATTCTAGATCTATATCAGAAGCATTCGGAAAGATGAGAGCTCGAAGTGCCTCAGTGACAGCTGGAGAGGTGGTGGAGTTTGTGAAGGCGCCAGTGTCGTGGAAGCTAGTTGTAAGTGCGTCCCCTTGCACTCAATGCCTCCCCTACCCTCCTACGAGTCTATTGAATGGCTGTTGACTCGATTTCCCTTTTGCTAGGTGCTTTGTTTGATATGGTACGCTTCCCGACTCTCTCATGCACCGTGATGATTTCTAGCTAAGCTATGATGGGAGGCTAACAACGGTCTGCGGGGAACAGGTACATGAGTTCAGCCATGACCAATACGTCCTCAAAGTCGATACTTAACGGATTCCCGAGACCGATTACGCTCACGCTTATACAATTCGGCTTCGTGATGGGATGGTGTGTGGTACTTTCAAAGTTGGCGCAAGTGTACCCGGCATTGGGTAAGGCGATTCCGGCGTTGCAGGGAGGGTTGATGCCACCGACGGAGGATATCATACGGACGACGGCACCAATGGCGGTGTTCCAGGTCGTGGGGCACATCTTGTCGAGTATTGCGACTGGGAGAATCGCAGTCTCGCTCGTGCATACAATCAAGGTTCGTAGATGGGAACGATGACTGGACATGGAGGAAAGACAATACTGACTGGCATAGGGAATGTCGCCTCTCTTCACCGTCTTCGCATACCGCTACCTGTTCAATGTTCACTACTCGCCAGCCACCTACTTCTCGCTCATCCCACTTACGATCGGAGTTATGCTTGCTTGCTCCGTTGAATTTCGAGGGAACTTTGTCGGAATCATCTGCGCATTTACAGCTGCCATTGTTTTTGTCTGGCAAAACATCTACTCGAAGAAGATCTTCAACGCATCAAACCAGCCAGCCGACCCATTCAGCGGAAAGCGCAAAATCGACAAGCTCAACCTTCTGTGTTACTCCTCCGGTTTCGCCTTTATCCTCACCCTCCCAATCTGGCTATTCACGGACGGCTTCACATTCATCGGTCAACTTATCACTGAAGGCGGCATCTCGGTGCCATTGGAGGAGATCAAGCACAAAGATGCGGTGTTGACAGGCATGTCTCTGGTTTGGGAATTTGTTTTCAATGGGGCAGCGCATTTCGGCCAGAACATTATAGCTTTCGTCCTCTTGAGCATCATCAGCCCAGTCACATATTCGGTTGCCAGTTTGATCAAGAGAATCTTTGTTATTGTGCTGGCCATTGTATGGTTCAGGACCGAGATTACCAGCATTCAATGGGTCGGGATAGCTTTGACGTGAGTCACCTACATTTGGAGCAGGCTCGGAGCTACTGCTAACAGACTATAGGTTCTTTGGTCTCTATCTCTATGACCGAGCGGGTGATGTCAGCAAGAAGGAGAAGGCAGCCAAGCTGGACAAAATGGAACCCATACTGCCTACAGCAAACGAGCATCACGAGATACCACAGTTTAGACCAGCCTTTACCAGTTCGATACAGGAGTCCATGGCTCCTGTCAATAGCGTTAATGGCGCCCATGTCGTGAATGGCAATGGCCTCGGTTCCTACGGATTGCCCCCCCAACAGAACAGCTACAACGGGCCTTATGGCCCTAGCCAGCAAGACAAATGGATGGCTCGGGAAACCAAGGTGCAGTAATGCATTGACTGATGAATTGACATGGAGGTGTTATGGCGGTTGTCTTCTTCGGCCGGTCCTTTGATGATCTTTTTTGTCTTTTTGTTGTTTCTTTCTTCTCTTCGTGTCGATATTCCCTTGGATTAATTAATGGTTTCTGCTTTCGTGATGCAACATTATAGGCGTTTAATGAACGGGTAGATGGATACAGTGGTGGAATGGTTCCTTTCGGAAGCGTATCTGGTAGACTGGCATATTAGAATGGTTGATCTCTTTGTTCATATTGTTTCTTTGTAATGGTGGATTAATGGAAGATTTACATCCGGTTGCTTAGATGCTATCCAAATTGGGTCTGGGAGGCTCCTGTGAGCGTACTGATACCGGGAGGGGAAGGAAGGGGACCGGGATGTGCACTTGTACCTGATTCTTCAGGTACTGGGACGGGGAGGTTGCTACCTAGGCTACCTCGGGGTCTTGGTAGTTGCTATCAATAGGCGCATACGGCCAATTTATTTGTCACGATATTCCCAGGGAATGGCCGCAATGAGGATCGGGAGTCCCAACAGATGTTTCGAAACAGTTTAGGACGATGCTGGGGAAACCGGGTATCTTATCTGAACAGCCACATTCTCGTGGATGTCTTTGAGACCCGATTCTGAGTGATTCTCTTGCATGCACAGTCAATTGGCTGTCCAATCGTGTTGTGCATGAAGATAATCGTGCGAGATCCAGAAGCACAGGTGTTGGTTTCTCATTGCGCATGTAGATTCTCTAAGGAGGCATGCGGTAAACGTGCTCGAGTTGGGATACATACAGGAGACGACCGGGGGAATAAGAAGCCTCGTAGACCATTGGATATCCTGGTGATATCCGAGCAATTGGATTTTCCTATTCTAAGTATGTAGACCATCGTTTCGGGATCTGTACAGCATGTCAAGAAGCCTGGGTATCCACCCGGTACCTGGCTGGCGGTGGAGGCTTTTTAAGGACGAACAGCTCAAGAGACACGGTGTTGCATGGGCTAGAGTTACGGCATCGGGCAGTTCCCCTGAGGTCTGTGTAGCACCAAAATTGTTGTCGGAGAGCGAAAATGCAATTGGAGAGTCTCAACAAAGATGGCCCAAGAAAAAATAGAAGAGGTTGACTCTTGGGGAAAAATAAAAAGTCTCGTTCTCCCTGCGCTGCTCAATTCTTCTCTCTACTGCGACTTTTCTACTCTCCCAAGCTCAATCATCACGTAGTTACAGGTAGGTTTTTATCGCGACAGCTTCCCCACAGTGGATCTCTTTTGTGATCTCTAAAACTAATAGAGCCCGCCTAAACGAACAGCTAGAACGAAAACCCCACACCCAGGACCCCACTTCGTCATTACCAGAACCCGCTAAGTTTTGAGCGACCAGCAACGGACCCTCGCCAAATCACAAGCCAAAAGCCAAAAGCCAACCCTTAAGGAAGCCTGTTCCCTGAAGCCGCCTTCCTCAGTGCCAACGGTGTCAGAAATCTTTAAGCAGCCGCAACTCAAGACCTCCATACCCTCGGCACCTGATCCGCTTGTCCAGCCAATTCGCCGGTCCCGCTACCAAACTAGCCCCGAATTCCAACTCTTCAGCAGCTGTCAAAAGAAGCCCTTCCGCCGGTTCCTTCTTTCCTCCACATCTTCTCTCCCAAGAAACATCTCCACTCAGTTCTATCTGTGTTTGTCTGGTTCCTCTCCTCTCCACTCTCTCCACTCTTCAAAGAAACCGAACGCACCACCATCTTTCTTCTCCCTTGGTCAGGGCCCCATTCAAGCAACACACCAGCAATCACTGAGCGAAAGTAACGAAACTCGACTTCTTTTCTTCCTCTTTTTTCTCTCTCTCTCTTCTTCTCTTCTTTAACCAAATATCCCCATACCAATAATCAACCGATAAAATGGCTGCTGGTATCGCTGCTACCGTTCCCGCTGTGCCGGAGAAGAAGCCTGTGAGCTTCAGCAACTTGTTGTGTAAGTAACGACCTCTCTGCACGGGACGGACAAAGGACCCAGCGGGTGGAAATGGGCTCTCGAGTAGTTTCGGGGGAACGGCAGTGTCCGAGTCATGGTCAAGGCAGAGCAACTGGCTAACTGGAATTGTGGATGGACAGTGGGCGCCGGTCTGAACTTGTTTGAGTAAGTAAACCGAATCCGGTAGAGAGGAAGTCGCAAGCTAACGTCTTTGCAGAGTTACATCTTTGGGTCAAGTACGTGGATTATGCTTTCCGCAGACCGTAGCGGAAACCAGGCTGGACAATGGATTGCTAACAGACTCGACAGCCCCTCGAGGTCGTCAAGACCACCATGGCCGCCAACAGAGGTGACACAATGGCCAACTCTTTCAAGAGAGTATGGAGCAGAGGAGGTGTCTTCGGATGTGAGTAGCAGCCTCGGTTACGTTATGCTTTTTGGCTAGGGCGTCGCTAATCCTTTTCAACAGTTTACCAGGGACTGATTCCATGGGTAAGAGAGATTCCTCGACAAGCGAAACGGAACGGAAGCGCAACACGGAACGGATAAACTGACCTCAATTTTAGGCCTGGATTGAAGCCTCGACCAAGGGAGCCGTTCTCCTCTTCGTCTCCTCCGAAGCCGAATACTATGCCCGCTCTTTCGGCGCCCAGTCCTTCGTTGCTGGTATCACCGGAGGTGTTATTGGTGGTGTTGCTCAGGCCTACGCTACCATGGGATTCTGCACTTGCATGAAGACCGTCGAAATCACCCGTCACAAGGTCGCCGCCTCCGGTGTCAAGCCACCAAGCACCTTCGCCGTCTTTGGAGAGATCTACAAGAAGGAGGGTATTGCTGGTATCAACAAGGGAGTCAACGCCGTCGCCATTCGCCAGATGACCAACTGGGGATCCCGTTTCGGATTGTCTCGTCTCGCTGAGCAGCAGATTCGCAAGATGACTGGAAAGGGCGAGGGTGAGGCTCTTGCCGTGTGGGAGAAGATTCTTGCCTCCACCCTTGGTGGTGGTCTCTCCGCCTGGAACCAGCCTATCGAGGTTATCCGTGTCGAGATGCAGTCGAAGACCGTCGATCCAAACCGCCCAAAGAACCTCACTGTCGCGAAGGCCGCCAAGTACATTTACTCTCAGAATGGTATCAAGGGTCTCTACAGAGGTGTCACCCCAAGAATCGGTCTTGGTGTCTGGCAGACTGTCTGCATGGTTGGAATGGGTGATATGTATGTTTCCTACCTGAATGTACTAATGAAAATCGGAACGGTTGGCTGATGTATATGTGTGTCTAGTGCCAAGGAGGCTGTTGCTAAGCTCACTGGAGAGGTTCCAACTGGAAAGCATTAGATTGCTCAACCAGATGATGTCGGCAATGGGAGGAAAGAGAAAACTCGGTAGATGGGTTCTAAATGTACACCTTGAGTGAGGTTCGGGAGAGATGGAAGAAGGGTAATGGCGTTTTTGGAATTCAGAGATGGAATCTTTGCCAATGCTAATCTTCGTCATGTTCGCTTATTCTTGTTGCATATTTCTCTCTTTATTGTTAGACTTACGAAAGTTACTGTCAGGTTTGACGATGCGTTTTAGCTGGTGCTCTTGTTATTTATTACCTTTGGCTTAATACTTGCTTTTTATATTTGGTATTTCTTTTGTCAGTTTGGGTAGCTCGTAAGGGATCATACAGGTATAGAGGTTCTTTTTACGGTTGATACAGGCTTTCTCACTGGTATATCGCAGAAATGCACTTGTGTGTGTGGAAATGATTTTGTGTGAATGTATGCTTCAAAACTGTGATAAGTATTCGTTCTGCGTGCGTTGGCACTACATAGTCTACAGAATAGTCGGACCAGGAGGGGATTAAGAGCTAGCTGGCAAGCAAATTGTCAAGCCATAAGCTAGATGCTTTTGATGAGATGGAAACATCATGAATAAATAGGAAGGAAAAGGGCTACCTAAGGGGATAACATTAACATAACCGGAAACACATTATTCGCCAACCATCAGCAGCTTTTGCACGGTTTGCATCAACCAAATCCGACCCTGAACGCACTAACGTTAACAAAAATATTAAAGCAGAACTGCAATATACCCACAGCTCCACCACAAAAAGCACAACACACCACGTAGATGCGCCCGTCACCCACCTAGAATCTGTACTTCTCCTTCCGCCTGTCACCCCTGTCACCTCCACCTCCTCCCTTCCGCTCATCCTCTCTCTTTCGTCTCTTTCTATTCTCTTCCGCAATCATATCAGTCAGATCCTCCTGGAAGCCCTCACGCTCCCTCCTCTTCTCCTCCAAGCTCGCCTCATATCGCTTCTTAACCTCCTCATTCATATCGCCTCCACCATGCTCAATAGTCTCGGGATCCAAAGCAACCTCGACATCTCCCGGCTTCTTGCGCTTTCTATCCTCTGTCCCAAGCACTGGAATATTCGGGTCACGATGCCGGGCGGCATTAAGGTCGTACGCGTGTTGACCACCGAAGAAGCCTTTGGAGCGGATTTGTTGTTCTGGGAGGACGGTGTAGAGCGAGCGAGGCTCTTCGGTGTCGGTGCCGTGGCGTTGCTTGCGGAGGTCGAATTCGCCGAGTTCGATTTCGGAGGGGGCGACAGAGGCGAAGCCTGAGGGTGTTTCAAGACCTCCGGGCGTGGCCAAGCCAGAGGCAATGTCTTCTTGGGTTGAGCGGCCGGCTGGAGCTTCTTCTTCATCCTCGTCTTCGGACTCTTCTTCCTCTTCGGACTCTTCTTCGAGCTCCTGGAGTTCACCCCAGAGAGTCTTTTCCACCGGGACGCCGGTTTGGGGTGGTGGTTGCACGGGTGTAACGCCAAAGACATCACCGTATAGAGGACGGTTGAATTCGTCGACTGGGGGCTTACCGTATCCTCCCGGGTGGAATCCCCATTGAGCGCCAGCTGGGATTGGAGCATTCAGACCGGGGATCTTGAGTGATGGGTAGGCTGGGGGTGGACCGAAACGTTGCATGTTGATGAGCCATGGGGGTGGTGCTCCTGGTGGCATGTTGAGAGCCTCCTTCAATTCATCCGACAAGTCTCCGGGCCTCCTATCCTTGAGATTCGTTTCAAACTCCTTTCCTTCGTAGTAGACCTCGCCGAAAGTCGTAAGTGGTGGTTTCGTCTGGAAACGGAAGAAAGCGTCGTGAAGTTTCTGATAATCTATGTCCAGCTTTCCAGTCTTTCCTTGCACACGTTCTCGCATCTTTGCCTTGAGCGTCTGTGCTTCTTCCTTCTCCCTAACAGCATCACGCATCTCCATAATGCCGGTCGCCTTGATGAAGCTGGGCAATTCAAACGGTGGCTTTTCGATACCGCGTTTCGATGAAAGGTATTCGCGCTTTAGCGACCAATGACTGGGTACTGGGACGCAATTGCGGTAGGACTTGAGATGGACAAGCAGACGAGGATCTGAAGCTGATGGATCAGTCCACTCAACAATCTCAGGCCGTTTCACCAATGCTTTGAGCTCAGCGACACTCAACTTGTTCTTCTCCTTCCGCTTCTTCTTGCTGAGCTTGGGCTCTTCGTCGTCCCGCTCGTCCTCCGCTTCGTCGGGGATTCCGTCGTCGTCGTGCATCATAAGTTCGCCCTTGTCCTCGATACCGGAGCCTGGAATTTCCTGCATCAAAAGGTTAGCCTCCGTTATAAGATAGTAATCAAAGTAACCACGTACACTTGAAACCTTGAACTTTTCCATAATCTCTCTGAATTCCGCAAAGGCCGGGTCATTTTCGTCATAGTCGAGATCGCTAATTTCGATGTCAGGCACGGAGTCTGATGGAAGCGATGTGTTTTTTGTCTGTACAGAAGCATCCGATTCCTGTTCCAGATCTGTCAGTTCTGTCTTTAGGCAAACGTGCCATTGTGGTGGTGAACTTACATTCTCCGTCTCAGTATCTGAAGGAGCGACACTCGACGACCTAGAAGTCTCTCTCTTCTGCTTCTTCCTCTCTCTCTTGATTTGATTCCTCGTCAACTTCTTTTTGGGCTGGGCCGGCGCCGGCGGCGCAACCATTGTTTCGCTCGTCATGACGTGTCGAACGTGATCCTTCGGCCCGTTTTTGCTCGCTTTGGTGATGTCGGGTAGGTAAAGATACTCCGGGCAAAGTGAGAAGGTATTAGAGGTCGAGAAGCGTTTTGGGGGGGTATTGATGGACGCTGGTTAGGAAGTTTTGGTTGACGATGAGCAGGAGAGAAGCAAAATGTCAACCGAATCGCCTTTGCTGGTATCCAAAAACACGCTAACCATATTGGCAGTGGCTGACTAACATAAGGCAACCAATGCGCTAACCGAGTTTGATTCGTTCGCAGCGCCAAGAAAAGGAACCAGAATCTCGAATGCTCGTTCGCGTTTCCCGGCCCATTACATACAGGAATCGCTTTGCCTTTAATTCACCAGAAGTCGACAAGTCATCTCGAAAATTCCTCCGAACATTCCACGAGAGTAGGGACAACGGCTATGGATAGGGAAAGGCCTCGCGAGAGGGATCCGGGCCGCCCAATGGACCGTCCGGCCGATCGAGACCGCGAAAGAGATGTGGATCGCAGACCTGGCGAGAGAGACAGAGAAAGAGAAAGAGATGCCGACAGGGACCGAGAAAGAGACAGAGACCGAGAGCGACCAAGAGAAAGAGAAAGGGAAAGAGACTGGGATAGAGAGAGAGGTGAACGGGATAGGGAAAGAGACCGTGACAGAGACAGGGAAAGAGACACTAGGGAACGGGATCGGGATCGTGACCGTGACCGGGAACGTGAGCGAGAACGGAGGTATGCAAATCCACCATTTTTTCTCCTTCAGCATTCCAGACACCAAACAACAACCCCTAACACAGTTGCTCCTTCAGATTTAGAGACTTTCGTGAACGTGAGAGAACCCCTTCATCGCTACGCATTCGGCCAGATTCTTACGCACCTTCAGCCCCACCTCCGGTCATTGATAGTTACATGCCTGGTAGAGTCAGACGTCGTACCCCATCACCACCGAGAAGGCGTCCTCGTTCGAGAACACCACCGCTTTCGATTCGAAGGAGAACACCGATGAGGCGACCGAGATCACCAACACCTCCTCCGAGAAGGCCTAGGTCGAGAACCAGGACCCCAGTTCGTCGTCCCCGTTCTCGCAGCCCTCAGAGACGACCACCTAGCAGATCACCCATTCGAAGAGAAGTACGAGAAACAAGAGAGCCGAGAGACACTAGAGACCAGAGAGAGCCTCCAAGAGAACCACGGGAGAGAGGAGAAATCCGCCGTCGTTCTCCCTCACCTCCTAGGCGTCGTTCACCAGTGCGGACAAGGCCAGTGTCGCCTGTTCCACCAAGAGGCGATAGGTATGATGGCAGACGTGAGAGAAGTCCGGTGCCCAGAAGACCTTCTCCCCGTGCACGCTCACCCCCTCCACACTCATTACCACCTCCACCTCCGCGTAGAGAGTTGACACCACCCTCCAGGCGGACTCCCATTCGCAGACCACCATCTCCGCTGGCTAGAAGATCTCCGTCACCACCTCCAGCGAAACGCAGCAGAGTCCAATCACCACAAGGTCGAATTCCTGCTCCAGCAATCGTAGCACGCTCTCCTCGTCCTGTAGATACACGTTCTCCCAGACCGACAAGACCACCTACGCCTCAGAAACCAGTCATTGTTAGAAGACGCACACCTAGCCCAGCACCTCGACCTCCACCACCACGACCTGCCTCTCTACCACAAATACCACCATCAAGTGTTTCGCATCCCCGCCCCATTACACAGACTCCTCAACCAAACCTACCTGCACCTTTACCTCGGCCGCCAGCTGAAGGTAGCAGTGTCAATGCCAACAATCTACCACCACCAAACGCTCCTCGTGGACCTGCGGGCTATCGACCCCCACCACCAAGAAGCTCACTCCCATCTCATGTTCCAAGTTCCATCGGTGGCCTACCGCCCAGACACTTCCTAGATCGCAGAGACGATCGAAGAGATGACCGCAGGGATGACAGACGAGATGATAGGAGAGAAGACAGGCGAGATGATAGACGAGATGACAGAAGAGACGATCGCAGAGATGACCGAAGGGAGGAAAGAAGAGACGATAGACGTGATGAGAGAAGAGATGACAGAAGAGATGAAAGGAGGGACGAAAGAAGGGATGACAGGAGGGAGGAGAGGAGAGATGACAGACGGGACGTCCGAAGAGATGAGCGTAGAGAGGAGCCTAGACGTGTGGATGAGCGGAGGGACGATAGAAGGGAGGAACGTCGGGAGGATCGAAGAGATGATCGTGATCGCAGAGACGAACGTAGGGAACCCGAACGCATTCCAATCGAGCGTCGAGAACCTCGGGACCCACCCAAGGTCCCATCACCTCGTCGTCCTTCACCTCCACCGCCACCCCGTTCGGCTCCACCACCGTCAGCACCTCCTCCCTCTCTTCCGCCAACCCCTCAACCGGTCACACCACGTATAGCATCCGCGGTGTCTGTACCTACACCACCCCCTGCCTCCACCACCCCCAAGGGTCCGATCTCGATACCCACTGGACCGAGAGCTTTAAATCTGCCCTATCGCCAAACTATTCCTGCACATAGACCATACCATCACCCATCACCATACCCGCCTTCCGCTCATAGTGCCCCTACAACACCACAACCTCCACCCGTTGGGCCACAGGTCATCCCCGGCGGCAAATTGTTGCCAGACTCGGACCTCGCATCAGCAGAGAAACTGAGACGTCTAGAGCAAGAATACGCAAGACTAGAGTCTGAGAACAACTTGATTCAAGAAAAGAAAAGGAACGCCTTGTTGGGCTGGGAGAGAATCAACAGAGAGGCCCAAGTTGCTGCTTTCAGGGTTGAGTTGTGGGAGGCAGGCGCTAATGATGCGGACCCTATGGACCTGTCAGCTTGATGGCTATCTTCTATGTATGGAAGACGCGCAGTAGGTTGCTTGTATCATACCTTTTTTTTGTTTATTTTTCTTTGCATGGGAAGCATGCCATTCTGTATTCGTTTAATCGGTTATTTCATGGTAGAATCCCAGCCTATGATCTGGTCTGTACTTGGTAGATAGAGAACTTGCTATAGTTGGCGCTTTTATTTAATTCCGCATAGAGGCTTTTAGTATCGTTAGACAATGCTCTTGAAGTTTGTAGCTGGTAACTGGGAATCATCGGCATTTTAGACGTTTATTAACAGAACATGCTGGCTAACAAAGTTGGATATTATTCTGCTGGGCTTGCTGCCTGCTTCTCTGCTGCAACTTCCCATGGCTTCCGTCTCTTCTCTCTGGTAGCCTCACTGGGCTTCTCCTCGTTTAGTTTGTTTGGGATCTGCTTGATGCCTGGTATTGGCTTCCCGGACTGAATAAGTTCGACTATCTCTGCAAAACTGCGAGGGTATGGGGGATTCTCGGAAGGCGCCTGTGCCTCATCTTGGGCTTGCTGTGGTGCTTGGACCGAGGTCTGTTGTGGTTGACTCTCCGGGGCACCATTCTTGCCTGCCAGGTAATTGTTGTAATCCTCGAATGAAATCTGCTGGGTGGTTTTCCTGCTGAAAGTTAAGAATGATATCCCTTTATTTTAAAAAAAATTGCCCCAGGGCCACATACTTGTACCAAAAGAAGCACTGTGCTTGCAGCTTTAGAGACTCTTTATCAATACCCTCGGGTGACGACTGTAGAATAGAGTTCAGCCCAGCCTACTTGTGGGTTAGAGATCCATTTAGCACAGCCCTTGTGACAATTTATAAACTCTACCTGAAACTCTTCATCACCAGCCCAATCATAGGCTTCAAACTCAGCATATTCATTCGTAGTAGAAGACATTTCCAAGTATCGTCAAGTGCAAATGGCGGGGGGTGGAGGGTGGCGGGGGAATGGTCAGATCACTTGAGCTGCTTAGTCATTCGGAGCTAGCGATGGCTCATGGCCCGCCCTTTCTACTTGTAAATCCCACCTGCTCCCCTACTCCCACCAACTATCTTCGAATCTGTCGATCAACACTCTCGGATTTCCTTAATTGCTCTTGGTTCCTCTCTCTAAGTTTCTGGACTCTCTCGATATCTTCTCCTTTTCTATTTCGTTTGGTCGCTCTTCAGCTTCTCGTACGTGTAGACGGCCTCGCTTCTCCTACAATCCTCTTGGGGACAGCAAGGAAGGTTTATAGCTACCAGTTGACCTACTCTCAATACCCCGCTTTCGAACAATCTCGACAAAGGATTCCCGCTTCTATTTGAGCTCATCGTTGGAGGAAGTTTATACCGACAACAATACCGTTTCTTTCGCAGCAGTTGAATCTCATCTGGTGGGCATACACGACAAATCCACGGGTTTCCATTCTCGCTCGGCTCTGACATCAGCCTTTCCAGTAGTACCTTTCAGTTTACGCGTCGCTTTCATCTCTGGCCGTTTCTCGTTTTCATTTCTCTCTCTATCAACAACCAATTTCTAGCTAGCAGTCGGAAACATGTCGGAATACATTGGGTATTTGCAACTCTGTCCTTTGACGAAGAGGATCACAGGCTCATGTTTACAGTGCAAAAATCTCTCTCATCTCGAAAAGCAACATCCGGCATGTCCCATATCTCGACTGGCCCATCTCCCGGTTCTTTTGCTAATATCTTGCAGCTATGTCGGAACGCTTCACGAGATCAACTCGGAAAACTCGACTGTGGCTCTTCAGAATGTCATGTCGTTTGGTACGGAAGGTCGTGCGGAGGATCCATCAAAGGAGGTTCTTCCCAGTACGAATGTCTTTGAGTACATCGTTTTCCGTGGCAGCGATGTAAAGGACTTGCGTATTGAGGAACAGGCAAAGCCGCAGCCAAAGCAGGAGCTTCCTGATGATCCAGCCATTCTCAATGTGAGTTTCCGGCTTGATGCTCCACCTGCTCGCATGGACTTGCAGACTAATCGCGCAGACTACCGCTCCCAACTACCCACCTCCACCACAACAGCCCCCGCAGCAGCAACAGCAACCAGGCGCCGGTCCCCAGCAACCACAATTCCAGCAGCAGCAGGGCTTCTACGGTCAACCTCAATTTCCCCCGCAGGGTCGCTATCCTTACCCAGGCCCATATGGACCTTATCAGCAGGGTCCCCTCGGTTATGGACCACCACCGCAGCAACAGTTCAACCAGTACGGCCAAGGTCCAGTGGGCCCCATTGGACAGAATAGAGGTCCTCAACCAGGCCCAGTTGGCCCAGGTATGATGCCACCACAGCAGCCAATCGGACCAGGAATGGGAAGACCACAAGTGCCACAGGGACCTGCCCAGCAGCAACCTCAGCAACCCCAACAGCAGCCATTGGGCCAACAGCCACCGCAGCCAATCGGAAGAGGACCAACCTCCAGCACTCCCGTTCCCGTCGGGTCTCATCCTGCTACCCCCGCGCCGCTCGGACAAGCCCAAACGCCCGCGCCAGTTGAGAAGCCTGCCGATAGCAAGCCGATTGCACCACCAACCGGTCCATCCAACAAGTCGGTCCCATCCGGACCTCAGCAACAGCAGCAGCAGCGCCAGGCGACCACGCCATTTTCTATGGCCCCAACTCAGGCAACTGCCGCCCAGAAGCAACCGCAACAGCAGTCTCCACTCAATGCTCCTTCTGGTCCCAAGGGAACCCGCAACCAGGTGGCTCCAGCGCTTCCTTTGAACTCTCCAGCACGCCCTGCTAATGTAGCTCCGGTCCAGACTACCACTTCGGCCAACGCATCCCCGCAAGCCAACAAGGAAACGACCCAAGAGGCACCAAAGCCCGCCGAGCCAGGCATGAAGTCTGCCGTTGAAGAGCTCGTCCAGAAGGTTAGTGCTCTCAAGACGAGCGGAGCCGCCGCCGCCGCCGCCAAATCTCCACCCACGCAACCCCAGCAACACATTGAGAATAGACGCTCCGGCGACCATCAGAGTTTCCAGACCGACAACAGAAGATCCGGTGATCACAGACCGCGCGGAAGAGGTGGACACCGAGGAGGAAGTTTCTCGCAATCCCGCAAGGTTGAGGTTCCAACTACCGATTACGACTTTGAGTCTGCCAATGCCAAGTTCAACAAGGAAGATTTGGTCAAGGAGGTTATCGCTACAGCCACTCCATCGATCCTTCCAACTAATGGCGCCACTGCTACCGAGGAGGTTACCGAGGCACCTCTCTCAGAGCCAGCAGCTGCTAATGGTGATACTGGAGCGGTAAAGGTTGAGGGATTGGGACAGGGAACATTCTACAACAGCGGAAAGTCGTTCTTTGACAACATTTCGTGTGAGAACAAGGAGAGGGCGGAGGGAGCAGATGGAGGTCGCCGTGGATGGAGGGGAGAGGAGCAAAAGAAGAACTTGGAAACATTCGGACAAGGTAGTGTCGATTCGTATGGAGGACCAAGATTCTATCGTGGTGGATGGAGAGGCAGAGGCAGAGGGTACCGCAGAGGAGGAAACAGCTTTGGGCGTGGTGGAGGAGGAGGTTTCCGGGGCGGGGCCCAGCAAACGCAGCAGTAATTGCTCTTGCGCATTGCCGTTAATATCTCTCGGCGTTTCCTGACTTGATTCTGTTGGTCTGGGGCGATTTGCGATTTTCACTCATTTCTTTTTCAAGCTTTTCAGCTTTTTTCCGATTTCTTTTCTGATTTTCTTAGAGGTGTTCTTTCTATTGGGTGTTATCTCGCCATTTTTTCTTGATTGTTTACCACATTATGGGCGTAATGGACGGGAAGGCAGCCAGTTGTGAATATCACGAAATGCTTGTTTTAGTATTGCTTTTTTTTTCTGTATCTCGAGATGGGGGGAGTTGATTCAAGGTTAATTGTAAGTTATACGGGTACTGCTTGAGTGGTGGTATATCATTCGTGGGAGGACGTAGGGATAGTTTTAGTTTTAAACCAATAAAAGAGCGTGTGGTGGGAGTTGTGTGAGGTAGGGTGTGTGTTGTTTGATGGTCATCAAGACTGACACTGCCTAATGACAAGATGAGTAGACAAATACAGACAGAAGTGCAAAAGGAAGAACATTGGTGACCAACTTTGTTATAACGGCCCCTTCTCTACTGTACATATGGCCTGTAGTGACCAGACTAGAAATGAGATGAGAGAGAAATGGTAAAACAAAAGTACAACAAACGACGAAAACAAGACGAATGATGGTTAAAACAACCACGCCCATAAAACCCAATAACTCCAGCCCTCCTCTTTACTATAAAGGAGAAGAACGCATAAAAAAACACCCCGATATTCTCAATAATCAAAACATAATCCCAAGCCCCTCTCTAGCTTTTGTCCTTGCCCGCACATCCCATAACCAGCCCACCCCCATTAGCAGCACTACTCGCCCCCTCCTTTGCCTTCCTCAAAAGCCACTCGGTAACACTAATAATCGCACTCCCCTCCTCCTCCCTGCCCCGATCCGTATGCTCAATGACATGCTTTGCAATGCGTCCCTTCTCATCAAACGAAAAGACAAACAGTCCCCCAAACCCCTCGCCATCATCCTCATCGTCACTCTCGGCCCTCCTCTCCCGTAGAATCTTGAACACATCCAGCTTTGCCTGTTCATCCACCTCTCTCCCCCCCTTCCCCGACGGCATCCCAGCCAACCGCTTATCCACGTCCGCCTCCAACCCTTGTGACCCATTCGTAGTCGTCTGCCACCGCACCACGAAATCCTCGCCCACCATCTTTTCACTTAGGATCTTGAGCCGCACGCCGACCCCGGGGAGGTGGCCCCATGCTACCGGGGC
This sequence comes from Ascobolus immersus RN42, assembly GCA_003788565.2. Taxonomy (NCBI): domain Eukaryota; kingdom Fungi; phylum Ascomycota; class Pezizomycetes; order Pezizales; family Ascobolaceae; genus Ascobolus; species Ascobolus immersus. The sequence continues at coordinate 213,255 of ML119657.1, read as the reverse complement.
GGTCCAGAGCGCGGCGATGTAGGCCATGCGGCCGCGGACGACGGGGAGGTGCGGGTGCGTTGACGGGAAGAGGATGAGGGCCACGGAGGGGGAGAGGATGGAGGCGGGGAGGGGCGTCGTGAGGAGGCCCGGGAGGTGCCGTTGGAGGGTGCGGAGGGTCGTGCCGAGGTTGAGTTGGCGCTCTTCGGGGGGGGTGTGGTCTGGGTGGAGAGGAGGTGGGTTGGTGGAGAGACGGGGTGGGGTGTTGTTGAAGGAGCGGGAGGGGGTGTAGTTGGGGGTGGAGGGGTCGAACCATTTTGGTGAGGTGGGGGTGGAGGTTGAGGAGGATTTGGGTTTGGTGGAGAAGGAGAGTGAGGTGTGGTTGGGGAGGCGGAGAGTGCGGAGGCGAGCGGAGGGAGCGGTGGTGAGCCGCATTTTGGTGGTGGTGGTGGTGGTGGTGAGCAAAACGAGTGGATGTGTTTTGGTGTTTTTGGATGTTGATGTTTTGGTGATGATGAAAGGCAGAAGGTTTGGAGGATGGATTATGAGTGAGCCTTAGGAATTCGAGAAGGGCATTTCTTTGGGTGAGACAAAAGAAGTGAAATGGTGGAGATGTCCTCCGACGTCACTTTCTGCACACGTGTGATTCAATTCAATTGGGCGACCCACCCGGAAATGGAAATGGAAGGCAGCTTGACACTTCGACAACTCAACACCATCGTCAATTGCCCCTAAAACATCTCCAAATACCCATACATATTCATCCATTCACAATGTCTGTCTCTACCAACAGAGACAACTTTTTCCAGACGAGGTAGGCCCTTCTGTTACCCCTGCAAAAAACTACCCCACCATCCAGCAAACAACAACCCCACTAACAAAAGCTCCCCCCCCACTACAACAGCGCTGCCCTCGAAGCTCAAGATCGCCGCGCAAAAAAGGCCGCCAACACCGAAGGCAACCCGATCCAAATCGGCGCCAAAATCCTCGATCTCCTCCTCGACCCTCTCAATCCCGACCGCGTCTATATCGCCGAATCCACCGGTCTCGCCCGTCGAATCTCGCTCGAAGTTTGTACACCTCCCCCACGACGACCTACAATCAACACAGTACACTAACCCCACCATCACCATAACAGTCTGGAGAAAAGGGTAAACATGTCTACCGCTCCCACACAGCCCCCTGCACCTGCCTCGCCCTCGACCAAGCCGGCCGCATCCTCTTTACCGGCTCCTGGGACCGCTCCATCATCATGTGGAACACCGAGACACGCGAGCCCCTCATGACCTTCCTCGGCCACTCCGACTTTGTCAAGTGTCTCTCCTACATCCCCTCCTCACCCACCGGCTTTCTCCTCTCTGGCTCGGCAGACAAGTCGATAATCGTGTGGGAGATTACATCAGGCGCACGCTTCCAGACAATGAAAGGCCACAAGGGAGCCGTCCAGGACGTTGTCGTCGACCCACTGAGTGACCCCACCACCTGCTACGAGCTGTACTCTGCCGGGTCCGAGCCGGATATTCGCCATTGGCGGCTCAACATTGAAGGCTGCAGCGCCGAGGAGGTCCCAGAGCGGAACATCAAGGACCACGAGACGAGTGTGTACAAGATCCGCTTCACCGGCGAAGATTTCGACATGTGGACTGCGTCTGCCGACAAGACGGCCCGCAGGATCGACAGGGTGAGCGGCAAGTCGGATATGATTTTGCAGCATCCGGACTTTGTCAATGATGTGCTTGTGGATAGTTCGGGGCGGTGGGTGGTGACGGCGTGTAGAGACGAGGAGGTGAGGGTGTGGGATTCGGCGAGTGGGACGTTGTATCATACGTTTGAGGGACACTTTGAGGAGGTGACGAAGCTGGCGTTGGTGGGGAGTACGTTGGTTAGTGGGAGTATTGATGGCACGGTTAGGACGTGGAGTATGGATCCCAAGGAGCTGCAGAAGTTTGTCGAGAGTAAGAAGGTGGGGAATACGCCGGTGGAGATGAAGATGGAGGAGGATCCGGCGGCGGGGAAGCAGGGGGGGACGCAGTTGACGGAGGAGGAGGAGAGGGAGTTGTTGGAGCTTATGGAGGAGTAATGAGGGGGGTGCGGGTAGATTCCAAGTATTTCACAGAGTGGTGATTGGGGTTGTATAGATTGGAATGTGAAGGATGAGAGGCTATCCTTTGTGAGAATGTAACGAGCCGAGTTTCTGAAGTGCATCACCACTTGTTCTTAAGTACTTTGTATGAATTGTATTTACTTGTATAACTTTGACAAGGAACCTCCATAAAGAGTATTCATTCAAAGCCAAGTTGCATCCTCGTCTCGAGAGTGGTCCGCCCTTGTCCGCCCTGCGAGCGAAGGCGGCGACTCGTGGAATTTGTCGTCATGGAAACTTTACCTTCAAGCGACAACAACACTTGCCCAACCGCAACAACCTCCGTCCACCACCACGAAAAACCCATCACTTCCACGCCGCCCGAAATCGCATAACCATCGACAAATGCGACACTGAAATCGACGCTTCGACAGGCCATCAGGAGGCGAACGAGACTGACTCTAGTCCACCATCACCATGCCAGCAATCGGCTCCAACTGGGACAAGAATGGCGGGCCTGGCATTTCAGAAGAGGACGCTGCAAAGGTGGGAGGAGTTTGGGCGAGCATCAAGGCTGAAAAAGGGAACTCGACTGACGCCAAATTCAGAACAAGAGACAGAGCAAGCACGTCCGAATAGCCGCCTACATTTGGGATATTAACGAAATCGACCGCCATGCAGATTTTGGCGATTCCGACGCCAAACGAGTCTCCTACCACATTCCCATGCGCCAGACGTACAACAACCGCTACATTCAGTTGCAGCGAGAGCAGCTCGTCCGAGACTTTTACGACATTGTCGAACGCAACAAGGAGATGACCCTGCCGCCCATCAACCCCAAGCTGGAGCCTCTTAACGAGATGCAACTTTGCTATAGACAGCCGTCGGTGGGCATCGTCATCTCGGACCGAGCGCTGCCAGAGACGATGAAGAATATCCGCGACAATATCGGCAAGTGTCTGACGACGGTGGCAGAGGTGGAAAAGAAGCAGATTGAGCGAGGCGCTGCTCATGTCAAGGTGATTGAGGAGATGAAGCAGGAGGCGGCCAGTGAAGTGCCGGCGGCCACAAAGAGGAAGAATAGTATTGCGCAGGGCCTAAGCAGAGGACATAGTATGTCTGATGTACACAGTGCAGGCCATTCAGTACAGCCTCCACCTGTTCAGCGAGCTTCTACAATGGTAAACCCCAACAACTCCAACAACAATGATCACCCCATGACGGGAACTGCGCCTCAAAAGCGGGTTCTTGCTACTCCGGCCATGACGCCCATCATCAGCACAACTTCACAGGCACCACAGGCACCCATCCCGCCATTAGCACCAATGGCTCCCATGATGGCGCCGCCAGTTGCTTCGCCGTCACCGACATTGGCTTCAATAGCTCCAATGGCGCCAATGGGCCAAGGATACAACATTGCTCTTCCAGATATGGATGCTATGGATATTGACACTGAGCCACAGAAGGAGGCATCGCGACTACCGCGTCGTCCGCCACAACCGCAACCGCAACCGCAATCATCCTCAAAGGCGGGATTCCACGGATTCAAGATTCCCGAGAAAAAGGCACCGCCGCCTCGTCCTGCTGCGACGAAACCAATCTATATACAACCGCCAAAGTCGCTGCCTGCAAAGCCAGAAGACAAATTCGCACCACCACCACCTCCGACGTCTCTACCGACACCGCCTGTATCATCGAGTAAGATTGAATTGGCTGGAGAAGGCTTCCATCCTGCCAGATTGGAGCTCATCAACCGGGACAGAAACAAGCTGGAGAGGGAAGATTCATGGGCAACAGATTCTTCAAGTCGAGACAACAATAGAGACGGCTACCGAGGGCGGGACGATTCACAGGGTAGCTTTAGCAGAGATTACAACAAGCACAAGCGGTCACCGTCTCCGCCTGCCTCTCTTCCTCCAGCTGGTCCAACAGCTCCAACATCACGACCCAGCCTACTCGCCCAAAACCAGTACAACACCATCGACTTTGAACTTCGAAACAATCCGCCTAAGGGGCCTCGGGGACTGAATTTCAAGCCAGGCGTTCCCTACTGCGAACATTGCGACAGAGTAGGCCATGTACTTAAGAAGTGCTGGTTTGCCAATCCTGCGCAAAAGTCGGGCAAGGAACCACCCGGAAACCCCAAATACCGAGGCAACAACAACAACAACGGCAACCATCAAAGCCGACGGAGCAGCAACTGGCACGGCGGTGGCGGCGGCGGCGGAGGCGACTGGGACTCTCGCGACCGAAGAGACTCTGTCGACTCATTTAAGAAGTGGGACCGGCGCGACTCCCTCCACAAAGATTCCGACTTTGACTCTGCCTCTGCCGCCTCCACCTCCCGCCGCTCCTCCCTCGAACCCGGCACCCCCGCCTCAACCTCCTTCCCCAACCACCACAAACGCCGCCCCCACCACGACTCCCTCACCACCCCCCGTGACTCTCCTCGCCTCACCCCAGTCCAACCCGTCCCTCCTCCACCACCACCACCCCACCCACCCCCCCCCCTCCTCTCCTCCCTCCCCACAATAGGCGGCCCCCCACCCCCCCTCTCCGCCACAAAATCCGACCGCATCGCCCGCCTCGCCTCCTGCCCCGCCCACACCCCCCGCTACGACTCCTTCCTCTTTGACATTGTCTACGGCGACCTCTACGACACCTACATCAAGCTGCGGCCGCACGTCCTCGAGCAACAACGGCTCGCATACGACCTCGTCCTCAAACACTGCTGGGACCAACAGCAGCTTGAGGGTGACTTTGTGGAGGAGATTCGGATGCAGTTGGCGAGTATTGAGGCGAGGTTGAGGGAGGTGGGGCAGGTGGGGGATGGACCGCCGCCGGTGCCAGTGGGTGGCTTGGCGAGTGCTTCGCTGGGGGGATCGATGAGTCCGCCGGCGGATCCGAGGGTGGCGGCTACGCCTGCGACGGGGCCGGTGGTGGATGTCAAGAGGGATCCGAGGCTGAAGGCGGTGGATGTGGGGGCGCATGGGGATCCGAGGTTGAGGTTGGAGGCGCAGGAGAAGGCGAGGCGGATTATGGAGAGTTTGAATAAGAAATAGGAGGAGGATATCGAGGGTTGTTATTTTTTTATTCTTTTATTTATTTTTATATAGTTCGGTGAATTGGTTGCGTGTATGGTATTGCGTTAATATAGTGAAAGTAATGGGAATTTGCATGTATGGGCGCCTGTTTGGGCGGGGTTTCTTTTGTACTTAGTCTTTTTTTTGCTATCGTGAAGTGGGAAGTATGGACGAATCCTTTTAATCCCGTTGAGCAAGCGCGTCAAACACCTTCTTTGCACCTGCTATACTCACCACAAGCTCTCTCGAGATCAAACGAAGCCATAGGCACCGGTTTTTCTTTGCAATTTGGATCTAATAGTTTTCTGAGTAAGTACTTAGTATGTTCCTTCTCGGGAAGTATTATTTGATCAGTTCATGGATGTGGTTTTATGCTCGTTGAACCCTGCAGGCTTGATGGCTATCGATTGTTGAATGCACATTTTCGAGATATCCCACACTCTGTGTTTACTTACTCACGCTTCTCCAGGGTCGGTTCATTGCGGACCCCAGCCTGGTAAATCTCACCTGCATTATATGAGTTGCATCACGCTGTCTCAACTCTAACGCTGTCTCACACTTTATCCAGGTACAACCCAACTTAACTTCGCCCAACCGCATCTCTGGGACCTCATTGGACATTCTTCAGTTACGTACAACCACTGCTTGCTTATGTTGCGTTTTATAACTCCACTCGTGCAACACCATGTAATGACAGGCTAAGTAGGCAGGTTCCATCCCGGAATGCGAGGCCAGCCTTGCGGGGAGGGAGGCATCCGTCCTAAGCTCAAAGGCTATTTACAGTATTACTTCGCCCTGCAGTTGAAGCGTGGGAGAAGGATCGTCATCTTTCTCGATCTCGGGATTCACTAACAAAGCTGCTTCATCAACAAGTCGATATCGCCATGTCTCAAACAACTTATCAGTACGAATACGTCTCTACGGAACTGGAGGAGGTTGTTCCTAGCAGTGTCTCGGAGCTTCCACCGTGGGACTCATGGAGCCAGGATCGGTCGGTGGTGCCGTACATGCCCTCGGAAGCATCGTCGTCAGATACGCCCGAGAGCAGCTCGTTCGAGGAGCCGACGTCGAGGTGGGAGCCGCTGGTTGATGTGCAGGGAAGCGATGGTGGGTATTATGCGTGGATGCCGGATCTTCAGGCGCTGGAGCCGAGTGGGGGTGCGCTGGTGTCGTTCGGGCCATCCGGCTCCGAGTTTGCTCCGGGCTGCGAGGGGGCGAGTGCATATTTGTGAGTAGTAATCAGTTCAGATGTTGAATGTTTGTTGATGGAGTTTGGTAGATGCTCTTATCCTGGAGGCACAGAGCATTCAGTAAATCCAGAGAGGGCGGAGGTGGTCGGGTTATCAGATCATCTGCCAACGTCGACTTCCGAATATGGGCAGCAATGTTATGTCACTGCAACGCCATCACCATCAGTCCCAAACAACAACAATCACTACTCCTCTTCAAGTCTCACTGATGTCACTCCAAGAAAAGTGCAGTGCATCCAAGTCATCGACTCCCCGATCAGAACCCTACAACCCCACAAGCCCCCTCGCCGAAAACGGAAACTCCAGCCTCCTTCTCCACCACCCACCACCGCCTCAAAACCCACAACAAAGAAACCCCGCGGCACCGACGCCTGTCTCCGCTGCCGCCTCAAAAAAGTAAAGGCAAGATACTTACATACTCCCTTTCCCCCAAACCCTCCACACCAAGAACTAACCCACCCCCCAGTGCTCCGGCCCAACCACGACCTGCGACGCCTGCACAACCCTAACCCTCCGCCTCCACCGCAAAGGCCACGCCCTCCCCACCACCCTCTGCATCCGCAAATCGCTCCTCCGCGTCTACCTCAGCCTCGAGCCGTCCCTCTCCCGCCCCTTCTTTGCCTCCTCCACCCACATCATCGACTATGTCCGCACGCACCCTTACTATCCGCAGGCCGTCCAGCGGAACCAGGCGAGAAGGAAACGCATAGTAAGTTATTCCACCTGGACACAAAGCAACACCACCTAATCTCTTGTGTCTTCAGGAGCTGTTGATGCATTCAACCCCTCCTTCCCAGACTACGGTCCGCTTCGATCCCGACCAGGCCAAAATCCTCCAAGATATGCTTTCCCTGTACGACGACATTGACGCACTCTTTGCTGCTCCAAAGGCCAAAGATATATCGCTCCTCACCATCCTCAAACGCATCCTCATGCGCGTCGACGATTTCACCGACGGCAAAGCTCCCCGGCAGGACGGCCTCGCTATCTTTCTCCTCATCATGCTTGTCTACGATATCTTCTTCATCACCTCCACCCGCCTCACCCCAAGAACTCCAGCCGAGCCATGTTCGACCCAGTTTAAAGCCTTCAACGAAGCAGCAGACCTCCTCTCCAACGCAACGAGGTCAATCTGTCTCGCGTTTTTCATCGGCGCGGCGGAAACGTCCCTCTCGCAGGCGGTCTATTGCGCGGGGTGTGGATGCTATGTGCTTGCGCTGGATGGAGAGGGGAGGTGTTTTAGGTGCAAGTTTGCTGTTTATGAGGATCCGGGGAAGGTGCCGGGGTATTTGAAGATTTTTTGGAGGTGGGATAGGGCGATTAGTGAGTCTGTTGGTGAACTTGAGCGGGGAGTGGATAGGAGTAGTACTGGTTTGGTGGATTTGGATGCTGCTACGATAGCGGATTCAGAGTGTCCGACAGGGTAGAGCTGTGTATGATGCTGGTGTCTCGTATTTTTGGCTATCTGCTGTCTGGTTATGGATTGTTCATGACGATCTTGACACACTCTGAAGTGGTGCTGACCACACGGTACTGTCTCGATATCCACCCTCACCCAACGTGTATTCCACCCCACCAACCCTCTCCATCTCATATACCACTTTACCATCCCCATCCACACTTCTCCAAAAACACATAACCGCACTCACTCTCAACCCAACCCTACCGTCACCGTGGTCAACAATATTAATACGATACCACCCCTCACTTCCTCACCACCACACACCATGCCCGCTCCCCCCTCAGCCCGCATCCACCGCCCCCCCCGCTTCTCCTACTCCCCCCACGCCACCCTCCAAATCTTCCGCGGCGACCCGCCCCTCGCCATCACCTCGTGGTCCGTCAACCAAGACGCCTCCACCGTGACGATCACCTTCGAGGGCGGCGCCACGCTGGAACATGGGATTCCCGAGGGGGAGTATCTCCTGGAGGGGCTTGAGGATGAGATTGCGAGGGCTGATAGGGCGGCGGGGACTGTGGGGGTGAGGCTTGTTATTGGGATGGGGGGGAGTTGATTTAGTGCCTTTTTGGGGTTAGCGTGGGATGGGATTGGAGGGTGGGAGGAGGGTGGGAAGGATGGAGTGTTTGATTTCGAAATATGAAAGAACTTTTTTCGAGGAATGGAGGTTACGAATGATCCAAATTCAAGATGTCATGAAGTAGAGGACTTGAACTTATTGTGACTCCGATGAGAATTGCATATGTGATCTCCTTGTAAGCGATATCGATTTCAGCTGCCAGTGACCAGGCAGAGTCGACTCGTCAACTGATCAATGCGTGTACGCCACATACATTACAGGCCACTTTCATCCTCCATCACTGACAACTCTACAGCAAAATCAACATCTCAAACCGCCAAATCTACTTTCAGCTATTACTCCTCACTGAATTCCTACAGTCGATCCAGCCAAATACGCCCGGCACATCCGATCAAGCGAAACGAGAGTCATGCCCAAAGTAAACCACGACTGCTGGTGGATCCATCCGCAGCCTCGCAGAACCTCAATTCCGTTTGCAGTCCTCGAAATCAAAAATGTTCCGCCACTTCAAGCTTGGAAGATCATACCAGACGAAGGAAGACTGCTTCTGGATTATGGAAACCACGGTGTGCAGCGTTTTTTCTTCGACGAGAATCATTTCTTACTTCACGGCCTTGATGCAGAGATGGCCAGAGCCGACAAAAGTGGGACTACCATCAAAGTCATCATTAGAAAGGCCGGCGGTCGTTGAGAGAAAGCATCATATGAGCAGCATCGCATTAGAATCTGGCACAATAGTAGAAAACGAGAAATCATCATTTTTGGCTCAACCGTTCATTCATAAACCCACTACCCAGAGCTGGTATCGGCATTCCGTAACTAGATGTAAACAGAGCAAATGATAACCGGCCGTGCCAATTTGGTTTCCTCCTTAGGCAAACGCCACCCTCATCCCTAGGCTACACCTTCCAACCGTCGACATACATCAACAGATAAACTCACTGCTCACTCCCAACAGTACCAAACCACAGATCCTCACTGGTTACACTCGGTATCTGAACCGTCAACAATCCTAGATCGGCATCCTTCATCAAAATCTGTCTAGCACTTCGTCTCCAATCCTGCATAGCCAGCAGGAATCCATCAATGAAGGCCTTCCTCTCATTGAGACCACCGCGAGTCGCATACTCAATCCAGCGTTTCCGGGCCCAAGCCACTTCCATGAATGGGCCTCCGAAAACATCAGCTCCAGGTCCTTCATTCAGGTTCCAGTCCCAAAAGACACATGCATCCTTTATCGCCTGATAGTAAGCTTGTATGTAAATGGTTCTGAGATTCTCCGAAAGATCAATCGCCTTTGGTGCTTCAATCCCATCAAGGATAGTGCCAGAGAGAATTCGATTCGTCGCCGATGAGACGTGGCGGTGGGGTGGAGCCGCAGGAAGACGGATGATGTTGAGAGCTTCGCGATAGCTTGCAGCGGGCTTGCCTGGAGGAACCTAACGCGAATCAGTCGTGTACAGGACAGCAGCAAAACCTCGCTGAACTTACAGAGGAATATGTCTTGAAAAAAGTTCCTGTGCAGAATGGTAATCCAACAGGAGCCAATGGATGAAGTTTAGCTAAAGCTGTGCGGTGCCTGAGGCGTGTTAGTATGAGCTTGTCAACAATGGATAACGGTCGTTTACTTCTCCATCTGTACGAATTCAGAGTCCGTACGCTTTATGCGCGGTCGGGTTGGCTTTGGTGCAACGTTCCATCTGCCAAAGCACATGCCCAGTCTCTCAATGGTTGCTTCAGTTGGCTTCCTTTCTGCACTCGAGGCATCAGTTGCAATTCCGGTGCCATTGTTCTTCATGTCAAGGTGAGAGTAACAACCCTGTGTATCGATAATGATGATGTTTTTCAACCGGTCTGAGTTGACATAGGGATTCGCCATCTCCTCACGTACGAATGAGAATGTTTCCCCAATGCTGAGAGCCTCCATCAAGTAGATTGGCAGGGTTGGGTTGACATTGTTGATTGCGGCAAGAACAGCTGTGTAATACGCCCATGTGTTTTGTATACAGTGCTGAAACTTGCCGAAAACCTGTAATCCTGCTATTCCAGTTTGCAAAGATGCAGATGTTGCTACACAGTTGGCAATGAAGGTAAGACATCGGGTGTAGAGTGTAAAGTCGTAACGAGGAGCTGGTGGTGCCATGTCGGAATCAGCTCGCGGCCATGGCATGGGTACTCGCAATCTGCTTTCCGCCAACGGATGAAGAACTATGATCAGTCAGTAATACTCTTGATATTCTGGACGAGCTCTCAGGCTGGAGTTATTACTCACCGATAATCACTGCAATATCCTAGCTTGCAGCAATCTTGACAAACTTCTTGAAGCATTTCCATGCTCGTCGATACACCTAAAAAGATCAGTTTATCTCCAGAGATACAAGTGGTGGACATACCGCTGCAACAGGTTCGAATTCAGTACCCTTACACCATCCTTCTCCGAGCGTGCAACATCCAACCGGCACCTTGACGGCCGTGACTTTAGCAACAAACTTCAGCCACTCCCAGTCATTGTTCGTCATGGCATGCTCCCAATGATCCTCCCATACTTCTCTTGTCCTCTCAATACCATGGAGCTTGACATGGGCCTTGACAGCATCAATCTCCTCGTCTCCCTCGGCACCTTCGACAAAAAGTTGCGGAAACAATGCTCTCCTCAACAGGAAAATACCGTCCAGGGCAATTCCGTGCTGATACCGATATCGCATGATCTCGTCCTTGGTAGGTAATGGTATCGCGGCAGCTGGCGTATCGCAGCCCAACACAGCTCGTATCTTTTGATGAGTGTCGAACCTTCCAAGAGTATGATCTGCAAACGGGATAGGCGTCGACGAGCCAGACTGGAGGGTGTAGGGTGACGGAGGACCGAAAAGTCGGAAAGTTGAACGCAGTGGTGAAGCTGATGCCGAGGAAAGGTTGGAGGGATTCAGGCCCATCGCTTCACCAAAGGCCTCCACAGTCGACTCCTTTGTTGTGGACAGAGTTGGAAGGGATTGAAGTAGACGCTTCATGACGGCTCCAGGCATGTTGGCAAAGTTCGATATGTAGGTAGATAAATATGAAAGTGGAATATGATGTGATAACTGGTAAACGGGAGGTGTACAGCCCGGGGTTGGGTGGAGGATGAGAAAGTTTGAAAAGTGATGTTCTGAGCAAGCTTTAATTGTGCAATAAGTACTGAAACCTCGACGCCTTCTAATGCTTTAGGACATGATCAGCTGACTGCCCAACTAGGTAGTAGAGCAGGTCCCTATGCACCCTTTCCTTCCCCAAAAAGCTTCTTTGTTCGGAAGGAGAGGAGGTAGCATCCTTGGCACTGATCATTCGTTACCCAACATAGTTAGCCATGTTTTGCCAGACAACCTAAACATGTTTCGCCTCTTCAAGTTAGTGGCCAGCCCTATGCTAGCGACTCTCCCAACCTTCGAACAACGACAGGAGAAACATCGCGATATGTAGCAAGGAGCCTACAAAGAGGGCTACGGTACCCGATCACCTGAACCAGCAATCCGCTACATTCTTTACAATTACGATCGTGACTGCGTCGTCATCTTTTTCGGCAATGGCGCTCACCCTCGCGACGGGACCGACCTTCAGCACCACAAAGTAGACACAGTTGGACTCTAGCTTCCTTCGACTGTGTGCGCCACAACCGAATAGCAAACAAACATCTCGACAGTAAGTCCCTACTTTCTAGCACCTTCCAATTCCGTCTTGAGGCCTCAGGGTTCTTCTGGGTTCCCAACTAACTAATGAAGTACGATAGCATTCTTGAGCCATCAAGAGTAGGAGAGTAGCCCCTTCGAAAACCCGTTGCAAACCCATCGCACAAACCGACGATTTGCCTCTGCCAAGAAAGACATGTCGGGCTCAGTTGCAAACGATGGATGTGGGGCAGTTGTCAGAATGAGAAGTGGGTGGGTTATTGAGTTACGACTACCAGATGAGGCTCAGAGTTTCTTTCAAATGCAGCATGGGCCTTAAGGGTCTCTCAGTACTACTTCGGACAATATCGATATCGCCTTCATCTTGTGGGTGAAATAGTTGGACATCTGAGATGAAACAATGGAAGGAGCATTGTTGCTGGGAGGAGCTGTGGAGTCTCTGGGAGGACAGGGACCAGAACTCCACTACCCGTAGTGCAAACACCGACCAAACGACATGTGGAGCCTATGCACCAAATGGAACTGGCAGGCTTACTGCCTTGCGTAGTTTCGATCTCTGGTACGTTTGGTTTATTTTCCGCACAGCCATCCAGCCTATTCCCTCCACTTGCCTCTACATACACGACAGACTGCTCCTTCACCTCCATATTCCACCTTACGTTCTCGTCCTCCTCCGTGCTGCTTCCATGCTGCTTCCAATTAACCGATGCATGTAGGGATTCCGACGGATTCTCACATACGATACGGATTGTCACCTTCCCGTGCGGGGCTTCTACGCATTCTCGAGCGTTGCATTTTACGCCGCTTTCTCGCATCTGGCACAGACACGCATCAGGATTGCACCGAAGATAGAGCAAGGAAGTGGGAAGTCAAAGTCCCTCTTCATCTTGGATGGGGCTCTGGGAGGCGGCAAAACCACTGACAGCTGGTGCCAGACAGAGGACAGGCTTTGAGTGGAGCTCAAACTGTCGAACTCACGTAGGAATACTCCAGAGAGTCCGATAGCATGACGGCTGAGCTCTGCTCTTCGCCGTTTGATAGACCGTTCGAGCTCGATTGACGTCAGTGACATGCGGCAGCAAGTTCTCGAATCCACAGCCTTCGACGGCTCTTGAGCAATGTTGATATTGCGGCTATGGTAGTACTTGGCCAACCGGTACAATTTGGGCTGGAAAAAGCAAGAACGGAGCATCATCATGGAACAACCCGCTGCATGGTGGCATTGCACTATCGATCTGCTCTAATCTGTCAAACATTGACTTGGTTATCTGGTGTGGTGGGCGTCGCTCAATACACCTTCCATCCTCTTATCCTCAAATTCAGCTGCTCAGGACGCCCGGGAGATGCTCATCTACCTTTGGTGCACCTGATTTGCGTGTGATGCAATTGGAGACTCATTTTGTGTTCTCTTGGAGGATGCCCATATTCCAGGCCGAGATAATTCTTCAGTAGATCTGGGACAAAGGGACCTAAAGGCAGCGTCAAACTGGAGGGATCTTGTTGAGAGGACTAAGAATATTAGAGCCCACATGCAGTCAGTCTTGTTATGAAATATTGTAAGTTTCAAATGCCACAGGAATGATTTAGTTATTGTAAGGATTAAGTCAAGCAAAGTAGGCAAGCGAGGCAAGCGGGTGAATGTGAAAGCAAAATCATGTCATTATAGCTCCGGTAGAGGAGAATTTCTCTACTCGTTTGTAAATGAAAAGTACTTAGAAGTAATAACCCAAATATACCCTCTCGAAGGAAAACTCAAAGCCAACAAGGAGGAAGAAAGAAGTGAATCAAAAACCAAACGAAGCAAAAAACAAGCCTAGCTAACTCCAAAGTAAGTGATGCAACCAAATCTGTATGTCCTAGATCCTATCCGACATTCATGCCCGTATGTAAACCCAATCCAACCGTCGTTAAAGAAATCATACAAATTGTAAAAGATAAGACAAGGGAAAAATGAAAGTACTTGAAGCAAATAAAGAAAAAGGTCTAAGTCGTAGATGTGATGAAAGAAAGATGTTGGATGTGCGAAACCCGGGCTTCATCTCCCGACTCGTCCCCTTCGTAAACGATTTGGTGTTCCCGTCTACCGAAAACACCCCTCCCAATGATTTTCTTCACCCAAACAACACCGTTTCCACCCCCACCTCAACTCGCTCAGCGCTCGGTTACACCCCAAATTCTACCATGAATCCTCACCGGCGAGGTACTGTTGTAGTATACCTGTCCGGATTCGTGGTATGTTGGTCGTCTTCGGGCTGGGGCGGGATAGATGGGATAGGCGCCGACCTCCTGCGGGTCAACTGGGCCAACTGTCGTTTCGTACGCTGGCTTCGGAGCTGGTTGTGTAATCTTTCTGTACCTCACTTCCTCTCTGCTAACAACTGGGACAGGATAGTAGATCGGTGGAGGGCACTGGTGGGTTGAATAAGTCCTTGGAGTGCGTTGGTCCTCAGGCGCATTGTAGCTCTGGGACAGGTTGTATCTGAGTTCTCGATTTTTGTCGACTATTTTCAGCATCTTGTCGACATTCGATTCCTCGCCACTATCGCTCACGGGACTGGAATAGCGAGGCTCGAGGAAGCCACTGGTGGAATAACGACGATGGTGATGGTGATGCTCAGTCATTGGAGGCATGGTTGGTGAAGATCTGGAGCTCGAACTTGGGGAGCGTCGTTCGTGATGAATGTGAACAAGCTCGCGGCCAGTGACATTCTCACCGTGAAGCTGAGGGAGGTATGGACGATGATTCTTGTGGCCGCGTGGGTAGTTGCGGTGGGGATGAAGGAAGGTGTCGTGATATTCTGTTTCTGGGGTAACATCGCCTGGGATAAAGCGGACTCGTCGTTGCTCATCTGGATAATATTCAGTCGTGCGTTGCGTTCGCTCTGTGTACTGGTATTCCCGTGGCATTTTGAGGTTGAGTGTACTACTGGCTCAGTCGTTGGGAGGATAAACGGTGTTAATGCACGCCAAACGGTACTTTGTCGTGATTATGCGGAAGGAATATGCTAACGAAAGAAGGATAGAATCGTTGGTTGCTAGAAGTATAAGAGCTGAAGTCTACCTGATGATGATGGTAGTGATTCAGACGATTAACCTGTGAAGTAGGGATGGATGTGGATGTGAATGGATTTTGGAAGGGATGGTATACGGGGGGTATCAGTCGGTCTTATATCTCTTCGACCCGTCTGAAAGCTACACAGGCGAACGAGCCACACGGGAATCAGGCACTCAGCATTCATCGGCCGCTCCCACCTGTTTGTACTTCGTACTACACAATAAAGAAAACGAAAGTCAACCTACCCTGCCTATCCATCCACACAGAAAAAGAGCCACCCCACACCGAAATAGAGTGTGGCACAGCCTCACCTTCAGGATGCCTCCACAACGAAAACGCGGTAAGTGGAATAACGGCAAGAAATGCCATGTTTTACTCAAAGTTAACGAACCGTTGCAGAATCAGCCTAATCCGTCATCAAGTTTCCAGAGATGTATTCTGTATGAAACCGCACAATCGTATGTACAAGGATTCACTGGGCACTGGAGCATAGATTGGATGGGGTATGTAGCACTTGGTTTGGAGTCCTGTCGTAAGTGCGATAAATTTAGACACTGTCTAGTGAGTGAATGTGCCCCAGGTATTCCCAACGAGATATGATATGGTGCTAACATGACCTCTAGCAGAAGTTCAGTTAGTGCTCACCAGGGTCCTCTATTCTTCAGATTCATGTCACTTTGTTTGTTCCATGACACTGTTTCGGGAACAAGCAGCATGTCAACCCACGACGGAAAAAGAATGGGGGGCATCACCCACCCTTGGGCGCAGTAACAAATGACCCTCCAGAAAGAAGTGCACAAAGGCATACTGCCACAACCTGGTAACATTCCACTTTGATGTTTTACGTCTATACAAACAACCACTCCGGCGGTATCCGAAACGGAAACGTCAAGCAATTCAATCCTCCATTTAGTTTAGTTGGGCGGAGGATACACAATCTCTTGACTTTCACTGGCCGGCCTTGCAACGTTCGTCATATTTGGACGTTTAGAAGCGCACAGCCACTTGAAAGCCGTGAACACAGGCACCTACTCTGATTTGACAATCAAGGCCTCTGCTTCATGCAGGACACGCAATATGGTATTCGCAATTCTGCTTTCGCTTCTTCTGGCGAGATGTAGGTACGCCTTCTAGCGCCTATCGGATTGCTTGCAGAGGACGAGCGAATGCACCGCTGCATTACGCACAGCTTGCCGGACGCAGCTAGCAAATAACATAGCCTTAGAAGGCACAAGTTCCAATTCGGACCTTGTCGCTCGAACGGTGCCGTCATTTGAGTTCGACGCTCATGGATGGAGGCCTTCGCATTCGGGCTTCCCATGAGCTTCGTAATGGATTGCCCGTAATATGGTCGATAAGCGACAACCTGTTTACTCATCTGATTGATTTCTCAGAGTGAGTGTTTGCTTCAAAGGCTGTGCCAAACATAATCGATAGTTTCAGCTGAACGTACCCTGGTGCAAACATTCTGCGGTTGAAGTTTCCCTACTTTCAAGCCACATGAGGAATTCAGATGTTTGCCATGGCCTTGGTCATCCATTCAGCGCTTTGCAAAACGTCGGCCCCAACTGTCGATACTCGGATTAGGGTTCGATTACGGGAACTTGTTGCTATCAGACAACTCCAGCATTGCTTTTGGGAACAATATTGATGGTAGGCTGCTTTCGAAGTACTATTTTGATTGAGTTAGGCTTACCGGTCGCGCAGATCCCAAATCCATCTTGAAGTCCATCCTGCAAGTCGGTAAGGATTCTTCTTGGTATGAAGCTTCGAAGCATGAGAGGGAACGTGAGGCTCAGCATCACACACCCCACGCGAGCGACACAAAGACAACCAAACCATCGGATCGGAGACATATCCACAAAACTGGATTTACGAGTTGCAGATGTCCACAAACATACAGCAAGGCACTGCCACTGCCTGCAGTGTAGATGAACTGCAGGTTGACAGTAATGAACGATATCGCAACGTTCATATGGTGAAATCAATTTCGCCTATGATAGTGCTAGCGAAGTTATGCAAACGGAATGAGGACGGTCCAAAAAACGATGATCCAAATATACACTTATGAACCGGCAGGATTACGGTGTTTGTATGTCAATAATCCGTTGCGCTCAAAAGTGTTCTGAGGGTGCTTGTGAAGGTGATGAAGTGACATCAAGATCACTACCGCCAGCTTTGAATGGTCTTCCATGGAAAGTCTATCATTTCCCATGCCTAACTTCTGAGTCTCTGCTTGTCGCTCCGAGAGCAGAATTGGTCACTGTGAGTGGATAATTCCAGTGCAACTTCCTTCTAGTGTTTACAAGCCCCACCGCGGGGTACTGCAGATCCAAAATCCACCGCTCTCCGAATTACAGCCTGACGACCAGTACCGTAGCGTATGCTGGAGACCAATCGTTTGCCCAACCCGCCGCTGCTTGGTAAACTACATACATCTCCTCCAGAAGGCAAGCCTTTCTACCGCAACGACAACCACAAAGGAGCTTGAAAGACAGAACTCCTTCAAAGGATTTCGAACTTGCATCTACTAGTGTATCGGCTACCTGCTGCGACAATCACCAGCACGACATCATCAAAGCAGCAGGCACACCTTCTCTCATATCTTATCGATTTAGATTCAGCCTCGTAGGCTTATTTTGCAGTCAAGTGCAGCGGGAAATACATATCATGCAGAACGTTCGAACCACGGCACTGCCACTGTTTCCCATAGCTAGCCGCCACAGGTCTTTGTTTCCGTTTCGGTCTCTCCCAACGCTAAGCCCAGGCGGGTCTGGGTTACAATGTTCACATGTCTTGGTCGTTTGGGCGAACAGACGAAAGCATGCACTGCGCCTGAACAACCACGATATGCTTACATCAACTTTCTATATCGATACACACAAGGGGAAGCTTCATCAGATGGACTTTATTGGCCTACAGGTATGCTCGCGCGTACGCCTGGCAGGACGCATGCATAGGGCAAGAGCATATTTCAACGTCAAAAACATTTTTGGTTTCGGGACCTCACACATCCAACTCTGTAAGATGAGTTTTGAATTTTTACAGGGTTTACTTTGGCAAGTTCAAACGACTCAAGGGATACTCCTAGGGAAGTGATGCTTACCCGTAGGTATGTAGTATGGCCTAGGGACATGTCGACACCTGCGTCACGTACTCATGAGAGAAGTTTCCTGCTCAGACCGATCGTCTAAAGGGACCTGGGAGCTTGAGCATGTGGCTAGAACCTACTATAGTGCTGCATGACAACCCTGAGTCGAGGATCTTTGAGAAGGTAGCTGGGCATCTTTTACCGGCGCTAGGCAGAAGTTTATTTCAGCTCTTCTTCTATCAGAACGTTATGCGGTATGTGACATGCTGATCATACCTGTATGAGGAGGAGTAGTCATTCTACTGTCACGCTCTTCGTCGACAGGGATTCTCTGTTTTACAGATGACAATCACATATAGAGTACGTACTTTGGGATCAGCTGATCAGTTGGGTCCGTAATGGCTCGGTGGCGGTCACTCTTTACTAAGCCCCCCAGCACTGGCGGTTCTTACTGTAGAGAGAGCTTCTTTTTTCTGCAAATTGAGCGCAAAGTATCCATCCTGGCGACATGAGGACTTGCTTTTTCGTACTTTATCCTTGTTGCACGAATGGTGATAAGGCTTATACACACTTCATGATATGTCTCAGAGAAGGTACTATTACACTACAGATTAACAGTGTGCTTACTACCTTGTTGCTTAGATCCGCGGGACGTGAGATTAGTGTTTTGTCTATTCTCCCAACCTTGAACGAGCTACATCACACACTTGTTCGACAAAATCTTCAGATTACATGCAACCCTCCTTTCTCGGAAAAGCCAAATTCAGGAGGCCAATATTGAATAGTATCAGGCCGGAGATATGATATTCTTGCAAAGGAGTGCTGGCGTCTTTTGCATACCTGCATCTGACGAAGGATTTACAAGCTGCCTCATAGCTGTTACGACTCACTTTAGTAAGTACGCTTCACATTGTACTTAAGGAAGTATCAAGATAGCTGAGCAGATGTGGACCCATTTTTACCACAGCATGGTGACGACTCTCGATCGTGCTACGTCTTTCGGACCTTTGACCTGAGAGTCCACGTCTTTTTATAATTAGGAGATCCATGGATCCAGACCAGCTTGAGATATTCCAGTGAAATGAAAGTCTTTACCTCAGAAGTACATAGTACTACTTAGATACAGACTTGGAAATAGAAATACTATGTGGGAATGTGATACGGATTCATTGGGTTTAGCGTAGCTTAGTCAGGTTCTCTTGGCGTTTGGACACAGTGTCCTCGCTTTCCTTAGCTTCTAGAATACAAGTCTACTACACCTCACTCATCACGATCTCTGCACTCAGCACGGGACCTGTGACCGGTGACAGAATGCAACTTGAAGTAACCACGAAAAGGCACGAACGAGATTCTGGACCAGCTCTGAGCCCAAGATTTGGGACGAGGCTATCCCAAGATGATAAGATGGATTGGCTGATAAGATTATTTCGGCATTATAATCTTATCGTCATCAAACCCAGCCCCGATTAGGCAAAAAGTTTGTAACTCCGTCCATCCATTAACGTCTTCTAGGGAGTAAGTCGAGATATCAAAATATCCCTCTGCATTCAAGTTGACGACAGCTTAGCTTTACTTTGCATGAGCGTATAACCGGATCCGTTTGCAAAAGGTGGAAATGTGTATCTCACGCCTATCATAATTCGTTGCCGTTGCTGCATGCTTCGCTGGACGTGAAATGTCGGCAGCCTTTGATCTGCAAGAATTTCCCGCTTCCTTTGTTGAGAATGTTTCAGAGAATACTTATGTGGTCATGGAGCAATCCCAAAGCTTCTCCACAAAGTCGAGTGGGCTGTTCTACAAGTGGCCAATTGATATGCGTGTCTTCCAGACTTTTCGATCTGCTTCCTAGATCGATATCCTTCACTTCCGAAATCGACAAGATAAAAGAGACAAACCCCCAATCGAAAGGCAGTTCCCAAACACCAACTTTCGAAGCTTTCCTAGAGCACAAACGATTCTTCAACCGCGGAAAACAAGGTAAATCCGTTCAACATTCGATAAGAACAATGCTGACTTCTTTCGTAGTACCAACTCCATAATGAAGCTTTCGGCTATCTTTGTCTTTTCAGCACTTGCTGCTCCAGCTCTCTCCGGACCAGTCGGATATGGCGTCTGTCAGGCCGGCTGCTCTGCAGTTGTGATGGCATGCTACTCCGCTGCCGGAGCTGTTTGGGGTGCCACTGCTGGTCTCGGTGCAGCTCCAGCCGTGCTGGCCTGTAATGCAGCATACGGTACTTGTCAATCGGCATGCGCTGCTGTTCTTTTGGCACCTACTTTGTAAAGCTTTGGATGAAAACTGCATTGGTATGTCAACTGGGGAGTAGTGTAGCAAAGCTAATGGCACTAGTCGTCCGAAGGAACACGTTCGAAGTTTCCCGTCCAACATCTTTGGCTTGATCTACTGGCGTTACTGAGTTTCTCTCCTTTGTTATTACTTGCATGGGTGGATGGAATCTTTCGATAGCAAATGAGACTTGATTTCCTCAATCCATACTGCTTCCTGCCATTCTGTCGTGATCGTGACTATCTTCATACTCTGTCTCAATACTGCTTCTGCTCTTTCACTACCAATATAACCTCAATTCCAACATGGATAATATACCTGAAACATTACGCCCAACTAAAGCCCCTCCACCAAATACATGTCATCTCTGCCGACAAACCAAGCCCCAGGTGCCTCTCCCCACTTCGCAACCGTCCCATTCCAGATCTTCTCCAGCACAAACTCAACCTTCTCCTCTCCGACACTGTTCTCAATCAAAATTGTGGCGATCGTCACAAAGACCACCGCAGCAATCAGCCAGATCCCGCCTCTCTTAAGAGCCCACATGCCGTATCTCCTCTTGCCGTGCTTTTGAAAGAAGCTGAATAGCGAGTTCTTTGGAACATTGCCGATGTAGGACTGTAGCTTCGAGGCGAATGAGTTGGGGATGATACCGAGCTCGCTGGAGAAACCCATGATGATGAGGAGGCCGTCCATGGCTGGAGCGAGGAGAACGGCAAGGATCCAAGGGTGGTCGACGATGAAGGTGAGGGCTGGGAGGATAAAGTGAAGGGCGGGAGTGATGATTGAAGTAAAATTTTCGGCGATGTTGGAAGTTTCGCTGTAAAGATCGAGAGCGGACCAGTCAGGCATAACAAGATCGCGGTTGCTAGACTCTGAAAGATCGAGCGGTGGAGTATGAGGCTGAAGAACCATCTGATCGTGGTCCTGTGTAGAGAGAGCGTAGATAAGTGACTGCTGGGAAATAAAGCTCAAAAGTATCACGAAAGCAAAAAAGCCAAATCGCTGGTGTAAAGCCATCATGTTGTTGCTCCTGGTGTTGATGTTTCAACGTTGATTGCTCGCTCAGAAGAGTGTTCGGATGTGAAGAGAAAAACAGTTCAACAAGGCGGGGTTTGATCTTTTATGAGGCTACCCGTTATGTTACGTGTACGAAGGATGCGCCAATTGGAGGGCTGCAATGAATGGAAGACAAAGGCAATGAATGGAAGACAAAGAAAAAGTGCATCAAAGTGCAGAAGTCAACTCCATTTGTTATTGGCTGGCGTCCCTTTTTCTTGCTGCAACTCGCAATCGAAACAAAATGGACCACACCAATACGAGACGAGCGTTTAACTCCCAAAAGGTTGCCATTCTCCTAAAACAGTGAGCGGTTCTCCATTAGACGTATGTGGTAAACTTCTACTAAAGACAGTCCTGTCGAGTTAATGCATTATTGCATGCTAGTAAAAGCGTTGGCAACCAGTGGCACTTGTCGTGTGAAAATTGCTTCAGCTTGCGTAATTCCAGTTCCACTTTTTTTGAGGTTTGCTCCTGCCTGATGCACGTATGGGGAATATTAGAAGAACTAAAGTGGCCTTTTTGGCAACGAGCGCAGCTCTCAGACAAGGTGATGTCTCGTAAATCCAATCCAAAATCGGCCGACTGAAATGTGATTTCCTTAAGCTCTTTACAGATCAGCTCAACGCTCTTGTTCCATATTGGACTGTGATCTTTAAGCTTGTAGAGCTCTATAGTTCTCATGAGCCGACCAAACATAAGGGCGTCGCATTCTGTACGATTTGCAGAAGCACGACAATATGTGGTAGTGAAGACATATCGTTTGGTCATTTCCTGCTGCAAACAAGTACGAATAACGTCAACTCGTAGATTTCGTAGCTGAATCAGGCCATCTATAATCGGTAAATAAGATGCTATAATCGAATTCATCAAATTCCTACTTACCGATGACAGAGCGTGGTAAGTCTGGATGAAGTAGAGTACTACCCTCACTTGCCCACCCCGGTATTTCAAGAACGTTTGCAGCAGATGACCAAGAAGTGCAAGTACTCAGAGATCTGGATATGCTTGCGGTTAAGTCCCTGTATCCAAAGATATGTGCAATAAAAAGCCAGCTCCCGTAATCTGACTTCTTGATATTAGGAATGAGATTATCCTTCCATTTCCCCATCCAAGACTTCAAAATCTCATCAGCGGCGTAGCGGTGCGTAAAAAGAGCAATCCCAAGCAGAATAGGAAATTGCACAGCTTCTGGTATGTCGCTGCTTCGATGATAAAGGATACTCAGAGCGATAAGGAGAGATTTGTGATTGATACTTTCGAGCTCGTAGTAGACTGGAGGCCCTCCCGAAAAAAAAGCTTTCCTTATGCTAATGGCTGTCGTGCTTGTGGAGGTGGGACCGAAAAGTTCCTTGAAAACACTAGAATAGGCGCTTAAGGTATGGGAAGATACCTTGTATCCAAATGCTTTCTTGCCCGCTGTTGTTACTTCATGGTTAACGAGAATGAGATCACAGTCGACCGTTAACTCGAACACCTTGTCAACTTCCAGTTGCTTTTCGGTCTTCGAATTGACCTGATAAGGCTTCATCTTTTCGCAATTGTCGTCAACGTTGTGCTGCTTCAATCTTTTGGCGCCTGTGTAAGGTCTCTTGCAAGTTTCGCATCGATGAATCCTATAGTCCCATGTATCCAGCCAACTGTCGTCGACGGTGGGCGAAAGATCATGCTCAGGCCTTTCAAGCTCAAAATCGGCTGCTCTTTTCTTCTCTTGCGGTTTATCGAACTGGGAGGTGGTGAGAAGTCCATCCGGAATGCCGGAATTCTCGGCTGTGCTGGCCTCCAAGCTGCTTATGGGCGTATTCGCTCTGGTTGTGGTTGTGCCCGATCCGTTGGTAGCTTCGCTGTTTCCTCCTAAATCCATCGTGTGAATTCCGACAGAAATCTGCACTGTACTTGGAGGAGGTGAATGAGGTACACAGATGAAGCGAGTGACAGCGATTAACGTTGAGGCGAGTGTTTATCGGGAAGATGTTGGATTAGGTCGACCAGTTAAGAGAAGGAAGATGAAAAACTGCTATGTGCAGATAAGATCAGAAGATCGTCTGTAATCAACAATATCCGAACCAATCGTTGCATGTGGCCGGAAAGCTTCTCCTTCAACCCTTTTACCAAGAGCAAACACGCAATGTGGCCCGACCAGCAAATTGGAGTTCAGCGCCGCCTCACCCGCCTTCGAACCAGACAAGGGATCTTTCTCGCCCGTCGAAAACTCTTTATTTCTCGCTTTTCCGCGGCTCTAGCTCACTCTGCGTTTCTACGCACTCCACCTGCTAAGCTCGGCTTGGGCTTTCGAGGCCTCTTGGGCAGCGTTGAGGCAAAAGTGCCTACATCGTTTGCGACTATACTCACGGAAGAGAACTTTGAGGAGGAGGAAAAGGCACTTCAAACGGCAGAAATTAGGTTGGGAAAAGTAAGGGTTCAATGCGGCTTCTGGGAGATGTTCTTGGACGCTATGGATTCGGACGACAATGTCGATTGTTGGCGGGATAGCCCCAAGTTATGGGAGATTGCTTCTCAGGCGAGAATTGCCGGCGATGCAACTTTGATGCATGTTCTAAGACAAGCACCTGCATGGCTTTGTTCTTAAGAAAAGCACGGAAGCTGAAGTGTTGGCTATGGAATCATGATGGCCATGGACGTGTCGGTATGTTACTATTAACAATGCAATGCAATGCTATTCGGAGGCTAATACACTCCTTAGCACTTTCTGCCTGCTCGATCCAGTTTACCTCCTCGAAAAAGTTTATATATACTTTTCTTCGCTTCAGATTGGCACAGACTTGTTAAGACCAAACAACGTTTTGTAGTATATTTTACACTGACTTCCTCCATCCATTCAACTGCAACTCGTACCATATTGAATGATTGACAAAAAAGAAGAAAAGTATCAACCAAAGAAAATATTTTCAATGAAAATGAACGCAAGGTACATCCTCCGAAATCAAGAGAAGTCAACTGCTAACAAACGGAAACAGGTCGTTTGTCTTTATGGTGACAAGATCCATTAGCAACAACTCAGATAAACAAGAATATCAGTCGAGACTCACCAACTCAGCAGTTAACTGATTCGAGTCCTTATGTCGCATCTAGTGAGAGTCGCAGTGGTACTTGACACCAGAGCCGCCGTTGGTGCAGAAGATGTAGTCGACGGCTGGGGTGGCAGGGTTGGCATCGTGAGCGTGGCACTGAGGGTTGGTGCGGGATGGATCGGTGCGGCAGCAGTACTCGCAGCTGGCAGAAGAGATGACGGTGCAGGCCGAGGCTGGAGGAACAGAGCAGGCGCGCTTCTCAAGAGGAGTGGAAGGAAGAGCGGCAGCGAGGCCGAGGAAGAGGGAGACAATGGTGAAAGTGGAGAACTGCATTTTGAAGCGGTGAGAATTGGTTTTCGGTAGAGGTTTGTTGTGAAGGCTTGAAAGCTAAGTAGGCTGGAAGTGCTGATTGTTGATGGAGGAGTAAGATTAAAGCGGGCTTTGGGTCCATCTTTATACTGATTTCCTGGCCATAGAAACTCTCCACCTCGACGAGGTCGCCGTACATTGGGACTCCAAGGTACCTCCATCATGTTGCACAGTTGAGAGAACAAGAACCCCCACAACATGCTTCAAAGTTCCGCAGGTTCTCATGAATCTAACTTTGAAGCCCTAGATCGTGAGATTCTCTAAGAGACCTCACTCTTGACGCTTCCCCATCTAGTTCATATGATCATGTCTTCGACGGGTGTAATCATCGGTCGCACATTTGACTAGCGGTTGGGACCCATGCAGTTATTACCTGCAGCATCATGCATAGCTCATACTGTTAACACCTTGCTGGATTCCGCTTTACTTCCACTGTTGGGCTCAGATTATGGGCTTCCACGGTACTGGTGTACCCAACCAGGTGTTCTAATATATAAAGCGGCTGATTTACTTCCTGTTCTGGATAGCACGTGAATGGCTTTGCGAGAACATATGCCAAGAATGGTGGGGCACGTTCCTGAAACCACCAAGGTTCCCATACAGACCTCTCACTGGGCGCCAAAACCAGAGATATTTGACAAGAATATTTTACCTCGCAGCATTTTGTGAATAAAAAAGCTTTCACCTCCCACGCGTTCTCGGTTTCAGGGACACCAAAAGAGGTTTGAATCCAGTTGCATTCAAACTCGCGAGTCGCCGTTCACCAGTATTCACGCTCCAGGAACGTCACCGATTGTCAGATGTTGGAAGTGATCTCCTTTGAGTGACTTGGTGGTTTGCATGGCCAAGGGACCAAAGAGGTACCCAATCTGAATTTAAGTTTGCCGATAACTACCAAATTGGCTTAGACCCAGTCCTTCTTGCTGTGTGTCCGAGAACATCCGGCTCAGCTATTTACGAGTCAACAACAACACTCTATCAAACCAGACACCCAACATAAGCCTTCTCGAACAATATCGACACGTATCATCCTTCAGCCACGTTCTCAACACGCCTTCAGGCTCGTTTGCATCAAGACACACCGAAAACTCTTGGGATTCAGGCACGAGCATCACGGGCATCACGAGAGTCAAGATCCAGGTATGTAGATGGAGGTTAATCTGTAGGGTCGAAGCCGGATGCCATTAAGGTGTCAACGCTAGCTTGCAAGGCTGATTGGAATGGAGATAACCGGGATATGGATTTCCTCTGCCTGTTTATCTACAATAGAACTGGTTGGGGCCAAACCGAGCCAGTGCTGGACAGCCTGGACTACTCTGGAAGATGCCGACGCTCACTCGCTCCCCACGTTGTGCCCGTACCTCATTGGTCTCTCGGCTTCACATATGCACCCTTGCAATGATGTGACGAGCTGATGCCACTCGCGTACCTGTGCGAATTGGCTAATGAACAAGATTTTGCGCGGCTACTGGTTTAAACTCTGTGCCATTACTTCCCATTTTATGCCTCTTGCAAGCTTGGTTCTCATTGCTTTTCAGGCACAGTTTGGTTATAAAGATGGGAAAACTCCCGCCAGTTTACTTCTCCGTCAGTTCCTCACCACCGGATTCAATTCTCGAAGCACCCAAAAGAGCCTAGCAAAATCAGCACCATCGTCAACATGCGTTCATTCCAGCTCACCCCAGCTTTTGCTCTTCTTCTCCTCTCCGGAAAGTCCTTCGCTCAGGTCTGCAGTAGCTCCTCTCTCGTCAGTGGAGTTCAACCAGCCGTTACCGATTATCCTGCCTTTGAGGCCAAGATCGCCAAATTCACTGCTACTGCTACCGGTGCCGAAATCCCAGTCTACACTGACACTGTCGACCTTGGAGCTACCACTGTCACTGCCGTTGGCTATGCTAAGAGTGATGCTCTCGTAGCTGCTGGATACACCGTTACCAGCGGATACACTGTTGTTGAGGCTCCATGCACCCCAACTGCCGGTGGTCTCCCACCAAAGCCATCTGGCAACTGCCATGCCCACGGTGATCATTGTAAGTCATCCCATCAACATCCCTTTAATAGCAAATCAAAGTTGTACCATTCACTAACCTTCCTTCAAGGGCACTGTGATGAAGAGGACGAGCATGATGACGACCACGCTACCAGCACCTCCTCTGTCCCAGCCTCGACAACTGTCACCCCATCCACCCCTTCGCCAACCAATGGCAAAAACTGCACCTCTCATGGTGACCACTGGCACTGCGATGAGGACGACCACGACGACCATGACGATCATGAGGATGAAGATTCCGGCTCAAAGACCACCGTCCCTCCTGCCACCCCATCCCCAACCGACGGCAAGAACTGCACCGCCCATGGCGACCACTGGCACTGCGACGAGGAGCACGATGATCATGACGACAAAGAGACTGGCTCAAAGACTACCGTCACCCCAGCCGTTCCTTCTCCAACCGACGGCAAGAACTGCACTGCTCATGGTGACCACTGGCACTGTGATGGCGAGGATGACGATCATTCCGAGGAGACCAATGGCACTGTCAAGACCAACGGAACTACTAGCCCTGTTAAGGAGGGTGAGGAGGATAGTGCCTCATCTAAAATTGGCATGAGCATTGCTCTTTCTGGTGTCCTGGGAAGTGCTGTTGTTGCCTTGTTGTTGTAAAGGGACTGAGCCATATTTGGATCTCTTGGCGTGGTATGGTCGAGTAAACAAAGCTCTGTTCTGGTCTTGCTACTTTGACAAGACGCTTACTGACCAAGTGAACCTGGGATTGTCCATCCATGGTCATGGGCCCGTGGGTCTAGGGCTACTAAGGTGTATCAGTATATCGTGGGTGGGATCTGAGATGGCTGTAATAGTGACAGAGTCTGTAGTTTGTTTCTAGAATTCTTCTTCTTAGTGTTGACGTCTTTATGAGTCGACGATTTAATGTAATATTTATAATGAGACACAGTCAGTTTAATATCATTCCAATGCACGCACTCAAACATGATGAACACACAATCGTGCCTTGAACAAAGAGGTATCATTAAACAAAACGCTTACCGGACTAAAATAAAAATAAGAGACTCCAAACTGCAAAATGCCAAACCGATAATCATACCCCATTACTACTTCTTTCCCCTTCTTGCCCTCTCCTCCTCTTCCGTGGGCTTCCTTCCGTAAATACAGAAGAACCAATGCACGGCATGCACCTTTGCCTTACCCGAAATCTCGGTATAAGCTCCATCGATAAGCTTCCTTGCCTCCTCTTGGCTCATACCCAAAACTCTTGTAAACAATGCAAGGCCATAAGCCTCGAAGCCAGTACTTGACGCAACCGCAATGACGGTGCCCATTCTCTTGAACTTGGGGTCCTTGGGCCATGGCCCAATAGGGACACGGAATTTCTTGACTTCAACATCGACAAAACCAGCGGCCTCGTACCACTCTCTCATGTCTTCGGGGGTGATATCGAAACGAGTGCCGAGGAGCTTGCCGGCTCTTTGGAAGTGGTCAGAGTAGGTGAGATAGTGAGAGCCGGGGAGAGAGTTGTCTTCGGAGAAGGGCTGGAGGTCAAACTCCTGGAATTCGAGGTATCCACCGGGCACGAGGTGACTAGAGCAATGTTAGAGTGGTCACAGATGGCGAACGTGAAAGCTCGAGAGGTGGAGATAACTTACTCGTAAGCCTTCTTGATTATGGTTGACCAGTCTTTGACAGAAGCACCGAAAAGGGCTCTGGCGTGGATGTACGAGAATTTCTCACCATAAACCCAGTCATCAGAGAAATCATCAATCTCAAATTTGACGTTTGGTGGGACGTAAGTAGGTTGAATTGCCGACAGATCTGTTCGCTCGCAAGGAAATTCATTAGTTACTGTTTAGAAGTACTATGCTCACTGAGGAAGAACTTACCAGTTCCGAGAACCTGCATCCTGGGGTTCTCATCTCCAAAATCAATAGCCCAAATGCCAGTTCCCGTTCCAAGGTCGAGAACCCGCCCTCCATTCCTCAGATGTGCTGGCAGAGGCGCCTGGTAGAGCTTGCCATCCATAACCAAACCCCAAAGATGATGGAAAATGTCAAGACGTTCCTGCTCCTTGTCGTCATTGGGAAACAGGTATTCGCTCTTTCTGTCGGAAGCGTAACGACGGCCGTTTTCGTAGACGTAATTAAACACGGAGGACGTGAGTGTTGTCGTCTCGGATTGGAAACTCTCGCCGTCGGTATCGTCGTCGTAGACCTCGGTCCCAATCTCAATTGGGTGCAACTCTTCTTCGTCATAGTTGTTTGGTGCCATCTTTGCTAAGCTATGAGGACGAGAGAAATGAGGAAGATGGGCCAGAATATAAAGACATCTGTTCCCAAAATCCCGGGTGGAAAATTCTCACAGTGTCTATCCGTAGACATGATAGTGAGGTGACATGCATGCAAATACTTCTCGAAAAGATCGATTGGCAGGCTCAATGGCGCATCTTCCGCCGCAGCGATGCGGCGAGGTGCGGGCCGTTATTTGTTTGGCATTGGCGTCCTCATGCGAAAACGTGGGGGGTGGGGTGTGGTGGTGCTTCGTGCTACGTTGCCTGAATCATACGGAGGATGCATCATAGAGAACTGGAGGGCGGTGAGTACAAACATCAGTCTCAATAGAATTCTGGATGCGATGTTGACGGCCAGAAGGTGCAAAGGCACGATCTCGAGAGAAAGGGGATTCGTTTTGCCATCGAAAAACATTGTTTGCTCGGTGCATTGAGCTTTTGGACGATTGCTGGGGCGGTCGTATTCGGAGATGGCAGGGGCGGTGTGAAGTGGATAATAACCGCCTTCGGCAATGACCCAAGTGGTGGGAATGCTTGGTTGCAGAGTGGAGCGGAAGGAAGGCAGCCTCACAGGGAAAGCCGAGATCATTAGTCATCGCTGACTGTCACCGACATCATTTGGGACAGAAGCGATTCTGTGCACGAGGGTCTCAGGTCTTCTCCGGAGATGCCAATACAGGCCAGTTTAATGACGATACCGATTAATGGAGTGAGTTGAACCGCCTCAGAGCCGGGTGACACTTTCAAAGAAGAAGTGTGTAGTTGATGGTAATAACTGCCGCTCCTGAATGGCCTTGTTAATTGGTTTATCTCTCATTCATGGTTCATTCGCATTCGCCAATGGGAAGCATCGGACAATCGCCTCAAAGGTGACTGAGTTGACAGGGCATATTTCTCGTCGAAGAAGCTCGATGTGGGTCTCATGATATAATCACGGGGGGATCGTGCCGTAAGAAGTATGTACATACATGAGAGAGCTTCTACCATGCACGGACTTGAACTATGAAAAATGATAGGGTTCGAGGAAAGCAACAAGGATCGATGCTAAAGTTTTGCTGGACGATCCAAGAGATCTTGAGAGCCTTAGAAAGCGGCGATGCAAGAGGAGATTTCAGAGTTGTGAAAGGGAAGGGAACGAAGGAGTAAAGGGGGGGGAAGGAGCTTAATGGGTTTGTAAGGTTGGAGTTGCGAGTAGTAAGAGGGCCTTACGGAAGTACGAATTCTCGGTCAGTTGGAAAAGTACTAAGTATATGGAGGATGCATTACTTGGAAGTCTGCATATGCGCAGACTTCTGCTTTTTTTTCACAACTCGCCTCTCAGGCACTCAAGCAAACATCACACTTCGTGGAGCAGATGCGTCGGCGCACCTCCTATTGCGATCCAGTTTCATATTATTCGGAAATAATTATAATTCGATTCCTTTGTTGCTCCTTGTTCATTGCATGGGCTCTACACCAGCTCAGTCGGTACCTGATCTGTGATCACAGGGCCCAAATAGAATGAGCCACTTGCCTCCACCCAGCTCGACTTATCTTTCTATAACGAAAGCGGGTACATACTTCTCACTCGCCTTTCTCTTGCCGCAGCTGTTAGTATTCCTCCTTAATTGAGTCTCCAAATCTGGAAAGAGCATTTCAGACTTTGCGAGATACTCGATAAGCAAATGCAGTTGGAATATAGTCTAGGTAAGGCTTCGATTTGTCGCATACATGTCAGGGGTAAGCTCAAGTCTGTGAGCACTGTACGGAAGTGATCGACCCAAGCATCAGATATCTTTGAAGCTGCTTGCACATTTCCCTTACACAGTCGCCCCAGAGCTTCTAACTGTCTTCATATAAGAACGCATCCTCCCTAAATAACATATTCCTCATAGATTGTTGAATTTAGGCCAACTCGTTTCTAATTTCATCGATTTCTACCATGGTCAGTAAGTACTGAAGTGTTGTAAAAGATCTCCCTGCTCTCATGATACTACTAACCCTTTTCCAGCTCCTCGCGTCTCTCAGAAACATTATCTCTCTTACGGCACAACTGGAGTGCATCCTTCTCCAGCTTCCCGAGCTCCAGGTTGATGGCCATTATCTTGTGAAAGACAGCTTGGCAGGCAGCATCAAGCTTCTCCTCCTCCTTCCGGACGTTCTGTAGGTCCTGACGACAGGACAAGAACAGCCTCTGGAGTGTTTTATCGCTGAGCTTGAGCTTCTTTTCGGTGGCCTTGCTTTGGATTGTAGGCATATTTTGATCAGAAACAACAATTGTCGACTGCTGTTTGGATCGCTTGGGGATATGATAGGAGTCGGCTGATGATGGCGAACATTCGGATGCAGGTCTTTTCGGCATTTTAGGTAGGAAGTCGTTGGTTTCGAGCGAAAGTTTTGCGTGGTGTGGCCGTGAGTGTGAGGTGAAGAGTGTTGCGCAAGAGGCGGCAAGTTGGGCAGAAGGAAGAAAGTGAAGAAGGAAGGACCAAATGGATAAGGTCTGTCCTTCCGCTTGGGGAAGGCGAACTCAAGGCCAAGCCTACAGGAAAGGTTCTCTCAATTAATGCAACACCAGCGACATTAAGCAGACGAGCCAAACGAAGAGAAGAACTTCATAAATGCTGAATTTTCTATAACATAGAAGCACAAATGTTCTCTCCATGTACTTAGTATTTGCTGCCCTTCATATCGGTGTTTGCCTTCTCGAAATTCCCAACGTTAACCCCAAGTCCCTCTCCAACTTTCCAGGTGTTCGAACGTTCTTCCCAGCTCTCGCTCCTCATTACTTCCCATCATCCTCCTCATCGATATCCACCCCAAACAGAGCTCCTTCCAATAACCGCCGCCACACGAGAACCCAAATGGCCTACTTCTTCTGTTGGACCGCATCAATCTGACACTCAACAGCCTTAATCTCTGTTCAATCTCAGTCAGTACAATGCAAAGCCAGCAGAGCCAAGAACTCAGCAGAACACATACCGTCTTTCAACTCCATCATTCGACGTTCAATGTCATTCACGGCTTCTCTTGCCTCACGTTCTTCCGCCTGCAGTCTTTTAAACTCTCTCCAAGCCGCTCCGGTCTTCTCAGAGTGCTCGTTGGCCCTATCCACGGCACCACCCAAACATCCTTTCATCTCTCTGAGCTCGTAATGGCAGCCACTCCAAACCATCTGCAACGTCTTTTCGGTCAAGCTGAACGGTTTGCTGATGTCTCTGTTTCTGAGATTCGTGCGAGGAGGGGGACTAGAGGGTGGAGTTCTGGGAGGAAGTGCGACTGGCGTGGCTGGAAGTTCGAGCTTGACTACCTTCTGACTGGGTTGAGTAGAGTCGGCTGGAGATGGACTACGAGATTGGCGTCGTTTGGACATTGTTTGACCGATAAGTGTACTATGTTGGGGATAAACGACCGTCAAACAATGAGATAGACTGATGACTGCAGCGTAAGAAGCCGGCCGTTTGTGCGAAGGAAACCACAACGAGGATCAACTCGACTTTTTGAGTGAATCAACAAAGAGAAGATTAGACACTAAATCAAGACAACAAAGGAGAATGAACTGGAATATTCGTGAAAGCATCTTTATTCTTACGCTCTATACATCATGAAAGTCAGTCTATATACATCCAAACAAACCCAGTATTTCCCAAACGCCATCCAGCTAATTCATTCAAACATGCAGTGGCACCCCCTCTCTTCTATTCCCTTCCCAATTCTTCCAACCTTCCCAAGCCCTCCCGAACTTTCTCCCACTCCCTCGCTACCCACTTGCCTGTAAATCCCTTCTCCTTCCACTCCTCGACCCCAACACCAAAGTGGTCTCTGACATGTATCCTAAAATCCAGCCACCTTTCATCGTTCTCCCCGAATCGTACCTTCCGGCCTTTCATACCACTCTGCAATACTAGCTTCAGGAAGAGGCAGATATTCCAACAGTCGAGGCCCACGCCTAGCACAGTCTCTGCTACGGCCTTCCGTTTCTCCCAATCCGTCTCGGCTTTACGTCCACTTACACCAGCACCGAGTGAGGCGAGAGCTCCGGCTGCGGCAAGAGCAAATGTAGCCGGCGGTGCCAGAGCGAGGAGTGATGTGGCGAAGACGGTGCTGAGGGAAGTAAAGAGGGTAGTGCCGTACCATGGTAGGACCGTCGAGAACGCCCGATCCGACAATTTGAGAAGGACGTTGTAGAGAGGTGGTGTATTCGTAACGACAGTTTCGGTAAGCGTGAGAAGTTTGTGCAGGAGTGCGGGCGATGGTTCACTAGACTTTGACTCTGAGATGGTGATGATGCATTCTTGTGCCCTTTTGCAGCCCTCGAAAAATGGCCTGCTTGCCATCTCAAGCTCGTTCTTCAAGTTTGCTGAAGACAGTTTCGTTACTTCTTCCGCTGCTGCTTCCCGAATGGCTGGAGTGTGTTCGTAGTCTGCTGCGGTCTTGAGGAGGAAGATAGCTGCACCGACAACTGGCGATGCAGTGGCATCACCCACGACCGGAGCGACTACGTTGCGGGCTATCCGACCTAGTTGTGTCGTCTCTTCAGAGGGTATTTTGTCGAGGAGGCCTTTGTCCTTAAGAAGGAGAAGGAGGTCGATGCTGAAGACACACCCTTTAGCAGCCCAGTGGTACCATTTACTGCTGTTGCGGGTGAGGAATGGCTCGGACTGCATGCTGCTTGTGCGTCGAATCATCTCACAGTTCTTCGAGTGTTGGATTGTGAGAAGAGCAGTGCGGATAGCGAAGGTCTTGTCGGCGGAGGTGAGAGTACCACTGCATATTGGAGAGTAGTAGATGGAGGACATTTGGGAAACGTTATGGATACCGAGCGGCGAAGAGGGTGTAAAGAGAGCATTGCAGAGAGACTCAATCAGCTGGTCCTCTGTTCGGGTGTCGTTTGGACTGAGTATAACCTTGAATTTGACCTAAACGGACCGTCAGTGCTTGTAGAGGGAAGCGGCTCAATATCCTACCTCTAACCGTACTCTGATGCCAAACCTGAACTTGCGATCAGGTTTGACACTCCACTCCATCTTTCCTTCCTGTTTTGCCGCCTTGTAGAACTCCACTAGAGAGCTCTCGAGATCCTTCGCCTGATCCCTTGCCAGCAATTCTGAGCCCTCTTTCCATACCGCCAACCTCACCACTGCCTTCTTCTGATCCTTTGCGTTCTCGGCGGGAGCCTTCATCTCCGAAGTCTTGACAACTGCTGTAGATGTCTTGACCATCGTGGTGGAGGTCTTTACCATTGCAGTGTTCTTGACGTCCATACTCCTTTTGATGTCCATACTGGCACGGACAAGGGCCGCCATTGCAACGCTATGGAGCTGAGATGCGTGGTTGTGGGTTCGACTGTAGAGGGTAGTTGTGTGTGTAGAATTGGGCTGGAAATCCGGGAATCAAGAGATGGGCATTGACTTGATGTAATACACCAGTTGAGGAGAGTGCGGCCAACGATGACTGGGCTTCTGAAACGCTGCGGGGGTCTCCTGGACTGACAGCCCTGGAACAATCGTGCAGTTTTTTGTCGAATTCGATTGGAAGAAGCAGGCGATGCGCGATGCTTGGTGATTGACGATCCACCGGCCTGGAATCTACGAATAGCTGTTATGATGATATTGGTTCGCCTTACGATAGTGAAAGTGGAAATGCAGGTACTAATGAGTGAGCGAGAAGAGAATGCTGAGGACTGTGGACAAAGGAATGCTTCATGCCGGCAAAGGGGAATCACCGGATTTTTGTTCTCCAATTGTGACTCTTTATCAGTGGAATGCTTGAAGCATAATGACCGGGAATTATAAAGAGAGCAGGGATAACTTGAAGAGCGAATGGTGGGTTAGAAGAATGGACAACGCATCTTACTGGGGATGTTTGGTCGCAAAATGAGGCCTGCGGTTAAACCTTCCTGATCGCGAGTGGTTACACACACGTGGCTGGCACAGGTATTATGCGGTAACTATGCGGTCGGTGCGGAGATGCGGAGACCGATTCAAGTGCTGACATTCGGAGAATTAATATACCAGAAAATTATAATGGTGCACGTTATAATCAATGACACATGCTTGACTTAAACTGTTTTCGCTTCGGATGAACACCAAACGATATGTTGGAGTTGAGTGAAGTATGAAGTAAGTTACAAGATATGATCGTCAGGCCGAGATAACTGGGGTTGAGCTGGCAAGCCTGAGGCCTTTTCGGTTGGCTGGAGTGATGCGAATTGCGCGATGCTATCTCATGAGCTTCCTAGACAATTGCAGCAAAACGGAAGTTCTGCTAATGATGCATCGATGATAGACATTAACATTTCTACTGAAAGCTCTATTATAACTTCAAGCAGGGCGGTTTAACAAACGACTCGTTAAACATATTCCTGGAGCTGCTATTAGAGCTTGAATTCCTTAATTAAGCTATTCAATTTCATCTGCCGCTTTTCTCGGTCGCCAGCCACAACTTTAAAAGCACCACCATCTCCTATCGCAAATCAGCTGAAAGAGCCCAGCGACCAAAACCGAAACTGATCAGCGCATCCGAACCTCTAACCATGGCCAGCACTACCACCACCAAACATCCTCATCCATCGATCCATCTCCTCAACAACCTCCATCCACCCTGACAATGTCACAATCCATAAACACCACCAAATCAAAACCATCCGCCTTCCACTACAACTCTCCGAACACCGCCAGCGACTCTTCATCCTCCTCCTCAACCTCCGTCTCCTCCGCCCCGAGCCGCACCAAGACACCCTCAAAGTCCAATGCCAAAGCTCGACATTACCACTCGCGATCCCGCTCATCGTCTTCGCTCTCCCTCATGAGCGCCGAATACAACTTTGATACCGAGCATCAATCGTCAAGTACCGACTACAGCACAATGGACGAAGATACGGGCTACTCATCGAGCCCCTACTACAACACCAAGAACCCGATGTACACCCAGCCGCAAAACTTCCGAACAGCGCTCCCACGACTCGTCCGAAGCCTTCAGTACCATCGTGAAGTCTACCATGACTCGAAACGCAACTCGAGGTATGCTACCTCTCTCTCGACCCGACATTTCCCATTTCCTATCTGAATCACACCGGTTCCAACAATTTTCGGCGAACGATGGCTAATGGGACTCTTGCTCTACTAAAGGATCCTGTCGGGCTCCTCCAGTGAAGAAGATGCGCTGCTCGGCATCAAACCCGTCCTCCGACAAGACACTAAGCCGCCCTACGTCGCCCGAGGAAGCTATCGCATTGAGATCAAAAAGCTTACCGAGATGCTCTCGCGGCTGCGCAAGTCCGCAACCGGCTACACCACAAAACATCATCTCATTCTCTGTTCCCTGTATGTCCCCTCCGGCATCCTCTATCGATCACTTATCTAACGGATATGGTTGTAGCATACTCCTCCGAAGCAACATCTCGTACTTTGCAACAAAGCATCCCGCCCGACGAATTCTACGAGATATCAGCGATTTTATGCTCTACGTATGCGGCTGGCATGGAATATATTCGACGCTATATGCAGTGTTTACGCTGCTGGTATGGCATGCAGAGAGGGTGACGATAAAGGAGACACAGAACCTGGACGATCATGATTTGAATGAGAACAATAGTCATGACTTCAAGCGGTTTCCCTTTGGGATGGTGGAGTGGTTTTTGAAGAAGAACTTCTACTAGAGGAGAGCGGGGTGATAGATGAACAGGAGGCGGCCACTGGTGGCCCTCTTCTAGGATATAATGGGTTGTATTTGTAGTAAGATAGAATAGATGGTGTATTAATAGAGTTCTTTTACATTTTGGTATGGATAAGAGCGATGTAGATAGATGGACACTCGCTGCACGGGTAGTCAATAATAAGTAAGGTACCAAGTACTTTTAGCATTCCATACAGGTTCGCGTGTCAACGGCGTCCACAATAATTACGGTAATGTATTTGAGGCAACCCTGGCCGTAAAGTTGAGGTTGAGCAAGTGCTAGTATGATTTTCATGCCAAAAGCATATGACGCACAAACGCAAGTGAAGAGCGCTTCTCAGACACTGGCAGTGCCCACAAAGAAGTACACTAGGTACTTAACGAAGTACAAGTGCTTGACTGTTTGTAATAAATAAAATAATATTTGTACGAGAAAGTAACAGCAGAACGCAAATTGCAAAACCCCAAGAGAACCTTTTTAAAAGAGAAATATAAAACACATCCACAAGTTTACACCACTAGCCCTCCCCAAAACTCCATTATGTAGACGCATTCCCGCTTTTGGATTCTTAAAAAGGCGGGAGATGATGGAAAAAGTGTGAAAGATAAGAGTAGATAGAGAGAGAAGTAGTATAGACAAAAAGAGTTATTTTCTTCTACGCAGCCATGTAGTAACCACACAGAAAAAAGAGTCCAAGACCATATGCACATCACCCTCCTCCACCTCGTCCCCTCACACAAGACTGGAAAGCACAAAACAAAAGAGAAAATAAACCGCTTGTTTCCTCATCCTCCGAAAAACTCCCATATTCTTCAGACCACTTCATACCCTCTCACCCTTCCCTCCTCCTCCCTTTTATATGTTCATTTGATGATTGAGATGAAAGGTACTGCTTCTATCGATTGTCGCCGTGCCGAATATGTCGAGAAATGGAGGCAGTCGTTTACTTCTGGGCAGCTGGTGGGGACTGGACATAGCCTGGGCCGGAGTAGCCCTCGGACGAGATACCGGTAATTGGCTCGACCTTCTGTTCCTTGAGGTACTCGTTGGTGGCCTCCTCCCACTCGCGGGTCATGGTGGATGGAAGTGGGCGACCCAATTGACGGATACCGAGGAAGAGAACGAAAGAGGCGACGACACCGATGACGGTTCCGAGGAAGACCTTCTTGCCCTCACCTGGAGGTGGAAGAGCGCGTGGGCCGTGTGGGCCGAAAGCAATCCAGTAGGCTAGATGTGAACCCATGTCAGCAAACTTGTTTCTAGCCCACCGAAACTCAGCCCATCCACACCCCCGAAACCATCAACCTCGGGAAATCATCGAATCATCGGAAAAGTTAGGTATTTGGGAATCCATATCGGCTTCATCTTCCGAATGCTTAACGGAGCATCTATCCGCAGGCGGTCGGTATTCGAATCGCTCGTAACGAACATAATGACGAAAGTGTTCTGTGGGTACCCCTCACATTTGTCTCACAAAAAGAGCACAAATAGCGAAGAGCGAAAAGAAAAAACAGGCCATGCGGGCCAGACGACAACGGAATAAACAGGGTGCCAAAACACCACACAAACAAAATAAAGATTGAGATGAGTGGAGAGGGAATGGGGTACATGGCAGAGATAAAGATCAGATAGAGGGATGGATAAACTTACAAGCCTTCTTCTCCATTGGGGTCAATTCAGCCCAGGATCCCTTCATTCTGTCGCGCAAGCTCATCCACAACTCGGCCTGCTCCTGTGGTGGCATAGACTCCCATCTCTTCTCAACATCGATCAAGGTTGGGTTCGAGAGGGGGTGGGTAGAGGCAGCTCTGCACTGGACGCGGGGTGCTACTGAGCGGCTGGCACGGACAATCGAAGAGCGGAACATCTTTTTCTCTTTTTTAAAAAATTTACGGGTTGCCGATGTGGTTGAAGAAGGGGAAAACGAAGAACTAAAGAGTGGAGATGATGAAACAGAGGTTGACGGGAACCGCGATCGTGGAGAGTGTTGGAATTGGACGTTGTTGAATCGTATGACGAACTGACTTGGAGCCGAGTGAAGATTTTTGGCTCGCTTGTGGTTGGCTCGTTCCGAGATTTATCACGTGACATGACTAAGCGAATGGCAATTTTAGAGGGGATCTGAACCACGTGCACAATGCCATTTGTCCATCTTCGAGTACCCTTATTCTTCGTTTTCTGCCCGCAAACGCTATATGTATAGTTTCTATTCCCTCCTATATGACGTGGTGCTCCAAACAAGTGAAGGTAGGTAAACAGAGATGGCGACTATGAACACTAAAGACAAGGAAATGCAAATAACGCAAAGAAAGAAACAGGAAGAAATGGCAATAAGTATGATATATCGATATTCGAAAAGGGAAGCAAGTGATGATCCTCCGCAGCCTAATCTGGTGGGGCCAGCTTTACCTTATGAAATCGCAAGAGTTGGTCACTGCGTTCAACTTTTTTCTCTCACGATATTCCTTGGTCAACTTGAAGACCTCTTCAGATTTCCAATTCTTAGTCTCATCCGATGTGACTGTCACGGGTTGATCCTCCGGAGACTGGGGCGGAACCGGCTCCTAACCAGCGAACTTCTTTTCCAGCCAACCAGTCGCCTCGGTGAATTTTGTGTGAAGTACTTCCTGTGTGAACTTTTCAGGGACTCTCTTGACGTTTCCCCACTTTTTGGTAGTCCTCTGATTGACGGGTACGACTTCATTACTGGTGCTTATGTAAACCATTGAATTCTAGAGGCGTTAGAAACACATCGTTCTCAAAAGCTTTATGTACTTACCTCATAAAACCAATTGATAATCTTCTGTTGCTCATCGAGAAGCTCTCTGCTAGAGTAGCTGCGAACGGGAGACTCATGGCCGGAAAATGTCAAGATGCCCTTAACCCTCTTGTCGAATCCTGTACTTTCATCAGCATAGCTCACGGAGATTCGACATGCCTGAACTCTTACGGCGGCGTCCGAGAATCGCATGCACGAAATGCATCGCGGTCCCAATTCCCATAAAGACGACCTTATCCAATGATTCGTGGAAATCCACATAATTATCCCATACATAAAGGGCTAGTCTCTCGATGACACTGATTTCTGTAGCATCTTCACCCTGCGGAACTTGTTAGTAAGGGCAGGCAAAGAATAACGTTATTGTTATACTAACATAATCGGGGCCGCAGTTGGGAATATTGACATCGATAACCGCATAACCCTTAGAAAGCGCCCATTCAAGATATCGCATACTTTCGTCTTGCTGCTAGGCGTAAGATTAAGCACGGAACCGAATCAAAGAAACTACTCACCACCATGCATGTGAATGGGTTCACCTCACGAGGTCCTGCAACGACCTCACTAAGTCTCAGTTCAGGGCTGTTCTGAAGTTAGAACCATCTCGAGATATTGGGAGAAATAGTATCACCTGTCATGTGCAATGATGAGTAAGTTCTTTGCTGTATCAAGAACGTTTGGCCTACGCGTGTGAGAAACTATCAGGTGGAGGTATCAAGTACTTACGTTACCAATATCTGGTCCTTGAAAATCTCGTTTAGTTCCGCGTCAAACAAGGGCAGCTCTGCCATGTTATGTTTGGTATTCAGAACTCTGGCCTGATAACCACGTATTATATCTTTGGTTGCTGGTAAGCACAGTGAGCAGACTCATGAGGTACCTTGTCTTGTGATACTTACAATCCATAGAAGTCATATACTGGGATTTCTTCAAGCCTACCAGGTATTAGCACTAAATGGAGGAAGACGATTGTAAATTCAGCCGTACCTCTGTGGACCAGCGGGGAGTCCAGGCATTTCCAGTGGATATACTGATGCTTCTTCACCAGCGCAACGGTCCTCCGCGCTTCGAGGGTTACTTCGAGATTCCGTGGATCGATCGGTGGTACTGGATCACCCATCAAAGTCTGCGTTACTGCGAGGGCTGACCTTGATATCGACTCGATATTGTAACCACCCTGTGTGCGTTAGTCATGGCCAGGTCACCCGGAGACAAAACTGTGCGAACCTCCAAGCAGACAAACACCTTTCCCCTCGCGAGAGACATCATCATATGTGTCAAATGGGCGTAGCCAGGTGGAGTAACCTGGCAATCGCCGATAGGATCACCATCCGCAGCATCAAAACCGGAAGAGACTAGTGAAGTATTAGAACGAGTCTTCAAGCAGAGTGGATGATCTCACTGATGACTAGATCGGGCCCAAATTCTCTGCCTATAGGTATGACAATCTCATCAAAAACATGCAGGTAGTCACCATCCCCCATCCCACCACATGGCCA
The DNA here is from genome assembly GCA_003788565.2 of Ascobolus immersus RN42. Taxonomy (NCBI): domain Eukaryota; kingdom Fungi; phylum Ascomycota; class Pezizomycetes; order Pezizales; family Ascobolaceae; genus Ascobolus; species Ascobolus immersus. Next base: position 172,036 of record ML119657.1, on the reverse strand, counting down.
TGGGATGTTGACATTCCTGGTGATGTTAGCAAATTACAAAGGTTCGACTAGGAAGAGTGAGAAGCTACCGGCCAAGGCCCTTTCCTCTGCCGCACTTGTCCGCGTCTCCGCCACGTCCAGGTGGATAGAAGTTGCCATCGTCGAAGCGATGTATAGACATATAAAGAATCGCAGGGTCATCGTAGAAGGCCGTTTGCGTTCCATTTCCTGGTTCCGTACGTCAGACCACGACTCACAATCTCACTGGCTTCCTACCATGATGTACGTCCCAATCCAGAATCATAATCTTCTTGATCGAGCTGTTTTGTTTCATAATGGCCCGAGCCGCAACTGAAACATTGTTGAAGTGACAGAAACCCATTGAGCATGTTGGCTCGGCATGATGGCCCGGTGGACGTACAACGGCAAACGCGTTTCGTACTTTACCTTCAACTACATGACTTGCAGTTTCAATTGCCCCCCCGGCTGCGAGTTTGGCAGAGTTGAAGGTTTCCCTGTTAAAGTATACAGAGTCTCCTTGAGATGTCATATCCTCTAGTTCATTGTCCTCTGCAACTATTCTTCGGCGTTAGTGCCAAGCATCGTCCAGAAAACAGGAGGAAAACGCACACGATGTTGCTACCATCCGGTCCCAGTGTTCTTCAGTATGCACTGCGGTGATTTCTTCCCGTGTTGCTTCTCTTGCATGGATCCGTACCAGCTGTTCATGGGGCGGTCTTTCAACACGTTTTGGTAGCTGCCAGTTCAGCTGCGCAATCTTATCATACATTGAGAAGTCCAATGTGGGGTCATCTAGTAGCCCTGCCGCCACGAACTCGCGGTAGATGCCCACTATTCGCATGTAGTTTTCGGGGTGATCGCCTTCTATCTTATCTGTTTGGATGGTCTGAGCATGAAATTGCATCCGAGCATCATAGCAAACTCCGGTACGTTTGGAGGGGGCTCCACGTTTGGGAATAACGACTGAGTAACCGGCCATCGGCTTTGTTGTGTTGTCTGCTGATTCTGGGGTTAGAGTCGGACTCCAAAAACTGTGGCCTTCTCACCCATCTCTACATCCTCATTGCTTGAAGATACGCCATTTGCAACTACCGGCGTACCGTATGCATGAGCTACGGCAGCCATTTGGACTGTGAAGTCTTGTCTCGATGTGCCTGCTCCAAAGAAGTCGCTGTTGATAAGTTCACAATCGCACACGCAATCGGAGAAGCGAGCGTCGTTTCGATGGTGCGGTGTTGTTCAGAGGGCGGAGTGCGTTAGCGGAAAGTTTGACAAAGGGAAATGCGGGTGGGAGGTTCAAAGCATGAAAGAACCCTAAGGAAAGTTCCAGCGTCCAATGGTTTCGTCGATCAAAAGTTGTTTGTTCAAACGACCAGATCAGAGTTGAACTCTAGTCACGAAGGTTGTGTGGGTTGAGAAGTGATGTGGTGTGTGTTCCAGCAACGAACGACCAGTTTCATTCCGGTGCCGCTAAGAACGAACCGAGCGAACGAGATCGAGCCCGCACGGCTGCATATCACGATGACAGGGACGCGATGCTGATCAGGCGTCGTGATTCCTAACTTTATTTGATTTTCTTTCATTCCGCTTTAATTTTATTCGGGCCACGTTCACGCCTACTACAAAACCAACAGGCGCGCGTTTAAGGGCTATCTATGCAGTAGAATTATTCTCGGGTCCCTTTACAGAATGAAAACACCCCCACTCTACACAAGGCTAACGGCAAAATTCACAGACTGAGAGGAAAAGGGAACAGCTTTTTGTAACAACCCAAACACCGATTGATTCCATTATAGAATTAAGAAAAAAGAAAGACAAAACTAAAAAATGAAAACCCTATCCCATTTTTTTGAAAACACAAGCATTAGATTTAAGCGGAGGCATCCTTCTTAGCAATGATGCTGATGAGGTCGAGGACACGGCGAGAGTATCCCCACTCGTTGTCGTACCAGGAGACGAGCTTGACGAACTTGTCGTTCAAGGAGATACCGGCCTTAGCATCGAAGATGGAGGAGTTGTTGTTTCCGTTCAAGTCGGAAGAGACAACCTCGTCCTCGGTGTAGCCGAGAATGCCCTTGAGTGGGCCGTTGGCGGCCTCCTTGATGGTGGCCTTGATCTGCTCGTAAGAAGCTGGGTTCTTCAGGCGGACAGTAAGATCGACAACGGAGACGTTCTGGGTTGGGACACGGAAAGCCATTCCGGTGAGCTTGCCGTTGAGCTCTGGGATGACCTTTCCGACAGCCTTAGCGGCACCGGTGGAGGATGGGATGATGTTGGTGGAAGCGGTACGTCCTCCTCTCCAGTCCTTGTTGGATGGGCCATCGACAGTCTTCTGGGTGGCAGTGAAGGAGTGAACGGTGGTCATGAGACCCTCCTCGATACCGAAGTTGTCGTTGATGACCTTGGCCAATGGGGCAAGGCAGTTGGTGGTGCAAGAAGCGTTTGAGAGAACGTTGATGTCGGAGGTGTACTTGTCCTCGTTGACACCGACAACGAACATTGGGGCATCAGCGGAAGGAGCAGAGATGACACTGAAGAAAGGTTAGGTTGTGCGAAAAGAGAGTACGGTGGAAAATTAAACTTACACCTTCTTAGCACCACCCTTCAAGTGAGCAGAGGCCTTCTCCTTGGTGGTGAAGACACCAGTGGACTCGACGACGTAGTCGGCACCGGCCTCTCCCCATGGGATGTTGGCTGGGTCACGCTCCTGGTAGAACTTGATGGCCTTGCCGTTGACGACGAGCTCGTTCTTGTCGTTGGTGGAAACCTCACCCTTGAAGTTGCCGTGGGTGGAATCGTACTTCAACATGTAGACCTTAACCGAACGTTAGCGACTGACGCTTGAGAACACTCTACCCTATTCGAAGTGCAACTTACGGCGTAGTGTGGCTCAATGAATGGGTCGTTGATGGCGACGATCTTGATATCATCGTGCTCAATGGCGTTACGGAAGACCTATAGGTCTCACTGTCAGTTCCCATCCACAAACTCCAGCTCACTCCTTCTTCCAACGGGCTCTGCTTACAATTCTTCCGATTCTGCCGAAGCCGTTGATTCCGACGTTGACCATTTTGATGTTTAGTTTGCTGTTTGACAGAATCGCTCCGTTAGCCAGTGTGACGTCAGGGGTATGTTGGTGATGGTGGGGTAAATAGCGGGGTAGCGAAGGGATGTTGAGATGTCGAGATGGAAGAGCAGCGAAGCTGGTGAAGAAAAGAGAGACGGTGATGGACTTACTGGGTGTGTAGTAAAAAAGTGTCTGTGGTGGAGGTGTTGTTGAGATGAGGAGATGTGGAACGGAGAGAGGGGAAAGTAAGGTGGGGTGGGATGGGGGAGGGTATTTATGTAGAGACCTCTTCGGGTTAATCGAACGTTGCTCGTTTGAGAAAATGACGACCACCAACTTTTTTTATTTCTGGAATGGTCCAGCTGCAAAGGCCATAGCTCACTGCAGCCTGCTATTTCTCACTCGTAACAACGTCTGGGGTGACCGAATGCTATCACTTTGCCGGGACGCACCGCATGGGGGGTCCGCCCTGAATCCAGTTTCGGCGAGCTCAAACGAATTTACAGCATGTTGGATCAGATGGAAGCACAGTACATACGCAATTTGGTTCTGAGATATCTACACAATCATCACATAAAAATTTCAAAGCAGCGGTAATGATATCCTGCTGATCCAATGGTTCCGCCACGCGGCCATAACGGAGGGGGACGAAAGGAATGTTCAGCAAAGATGATGATGGTCCTGTCAAGGGTAGGGCTACCAGGAGGGGAGATCAACGGCCCCGAGCGCCTCTCCTCTCGTACTGTAGCGAAAATCGCTCGGAAGTAAACACCACAGTGTCATTCTTACGCAATGGTTTACCCCTCCATCTCACGGTGGCTGAGGCTGCAGCGAAGCCTGACTTTCTGATTAAGGTATGTTTAAACCTTCAAGCCTTCCAACGGCGACCAACCACTTCCAAATTAAGTGCTTACGATGACTGTTTAAGCCCAGGTGTCTGGGAGAATTGAAGCCCAACGGTCCCCGTCGGTGTAATCACCAGATGCTGGCAGCCCAGCTTGAGGAATTGGTAATTGGGATCCGCCATGTGGAGTGTGCTGATCCGTTCTTCTTCCTGTAAGACGTTCAGGTTTCCCTATCAACCTCAACATCTCAGCTGATATCAACCCAGTCATTGCCAGATAATAAACGTCTCAATAGGGCTCAACTGTCGATTTTTTTGCAACCGCATCGTTTCAAAACATCACTCTCGCTCGATAACCACCAAGGCATTCACGGCCACTGCCTATGTACGAAGTGCCAGCCGCCCCTTGCGAGCCGGAGGCCACCAACACTGGAAGTGCAAACACAGCCCGCCAGAGAAGATTTACCGAAGCGGATGAATTATCCAATCTTCCCACCTCCTTCATTTCCGTCCCAGCTTTGATTCCAGCGAGCTGTCCGCACCGGAGGAGCATCTGCTCCAACCTCCAAGTTCGAGATGGAGTTTCCCAGTTTGACCGACTCTCAACCTTCAACACCCGTCTACAGCCGAACCCGACCCGAGATCGTGCATACAGACAGGGCAACTCGACCATCTAGTTTCCGATCCTGGGGTATAAGGCTTAGATATCCGAGGTTGTATGTTCACTTTCCGATACTTTTATTTCCGATTTGGCCCATAGAACGGTTTCGCCCCTGAGAACAGGGTGAGAGCTCTCTAGATGTCTGCTGTCATGGTGTTTGGTTCTCCCGAAGGTTTGGTGGGTTGTTTAAAGTGTGGTTCGGCGTTGTACCATCCGATTGTCTGAGCCAAGAGGGATTTGAGGCTTTCACTTGAAGGACGCCGATACCCTCTACACCACGGTTCTACTGATAAGGATCATAAATCCTCGCAACTTTCTAGACTTGAAACAGATTCGTTATAAAGGCAGGTGGAGACGGTTGGCGAGTCATCGAAGCGCCGAATGACGATGCCCGACGTCTATGAGCGGAGCAAGAGAACCGGGCTTCTCTCGTTCGATGCACACTTTGCTTCTTCCACCCAGGAGAAAGATTGGATGAGCATCGAGAACTGTTTATACATACTGCGGTAGTCAACAGACAGCGACTTGGGATACTGACTGAAGTGTAGGGAGCATTCAAGAGAGCCTGTTGTATTCGCCTTAACTGCCGACTCTTACGGTTCGCAAACGACTCGACTACCTCCAGAACAACGTCAATGAGATCCCACTCGCACATCAATCGAGACATGAAGAAGGTGAACATCCGGATGCCGGCTTGACAGTCATTCCAAACCCACTCCAGTCACTCATGTCAGTCACGCTGAAGACCAAAATACGCTTCACGACCGAAGACCGAGATGCTCACACTACCCACACCATGGTACCAGTCGATTTCGGCCCCCGGTCGAGTTATCATCGTCGCTCTCATCATACAACTCCATAGACACCATCCATCGTCCGCTCTGGTCAACCTCTGCGAGGCCCCAAATCATTCAACACGCCGATGCCCCAGGTTGATCGATTGATGCTTTCTGCTCAGCACCTGTCATAGTCCAGCTTAGGAGAGCATCAACCCCACTTTGCTCTGCTTGGCAGTGGACCCTTCATGCATCGAAAAGAGCGCGATCATTTTACAACCGCAACGGGGCTTTCGAAACTTCACAACCCATCCCATTTTGAGCGAATCGCAGCCTCCACTACAACACGCAGGAATCATAGACCATTGGTGCAACACTACAGTTTGTCAGGACAGGGGAAGCCGGGATATGGTGCCGGAGCCGAGAGTTAGGGTAGTGGATTAGGGCGGAGTTTGCTAGCGGTACTTGAAGATTGCTGCCCTTCAGGAACATCCACCTTCTCGGCTCCCATGAGGGACGTCTTTGGTGCTGTCGAGGAGAATTTTCATGGAAGGCCATTCTGTGTATAGTTAGAGTAATCAAATTAGTCGGCTAATTTGTTCAGAGCAGTACATAAAGAGCTGTCAAAACAAACACGCTGAGAAGCCCAAGTCTTGGGTGTGGAGAAAACAGTGTATGCATTCAGCGACATACACACGTACGTATGGACGGATCATAGGTTGTCTCTTGATGCCTCGATGTGATTTGAATTGGCTCTCTTTCTTTGCACCGATCGAGGCGTACCTGGCATTCGTTCACCGCACTGGAAGCGCCCTTAGGCCATCGCCGACCCTAAAATTGAATTGGCCAATGAGCATGACTTCCGTGAGTGTGAGTCAAAAAAGCTTATTTTTAAGCGAGACTTGGCTGCATCTGGCTCGGCACTTGGAAACTTCCAGCCTCGCGGCTCTCGCCAAATCCAAAACAAACTCGCCACAAGACATTCCAACCAAGCTCTCGCCAAAGGCTCAAGCCCATTGCCAACACGTCCATCCCGCATCTCTAAACCATACCTACCATCCGTAGCGCATCACCAATACACTATGGCCGATAGTGACGACGAGTATATTGGATCCTCCGGAGATGAGCGTGGGAAGCGTGCCTCGAATTCACGGAAACAGAAAGGAGCTGGAGATGCCGGGAAGGAGCGATGGGAGGAGATTCAGAGATCTTGGGACAATGTCGTAGAAGGGGCGGATGGAAGTATTTCCGCAGCTGTCGTCGGATTGCTTGAGCAGAACAAGCGGAAACGGTGAGCCTATGTGACGCGAGATCTTGACTGTTGTAGGCCTGAGCTGACCAGAGTTACGATATAGACTCCTCAAGGACACAACCCCGCTACAAAGAGGCATCATTCGCCATCTAGTTCTCGTGCTCGACCTTTCGATAGCGATGGAAGAAAAAGACTTCCGGCCGACGCGTTTCCTCTTGCAACTCAGTCATGCCTGCGACTTTATCAAGGAATACTTTGAGCAGAACCCGATCTCACAACTCTGCGTTATCGGAATGTGTGATGGATTGGCCAAGCGGATATCCGATATGTCGGGAAATCCGGTGGAGCACATCTCAGCTATTAGGAAGCTGAGAGCGAATGGCGTAGAACCGAAGGGTAGTCCGAGTTTGCAAAACGCATTGGATATGGCACGAGGCTGTCTGTGGAATTCGCCAACCCATGGCACGAAGGAGGTTTTGATTGTCTTTGGGGCTCTACATACCTGTGATCCAGGAGATATCCACATGACGATCAAGGCTATGGTGCAGGACAAGATTGAGGTTAGGATTGTTGGATTGGCAGCACAGGTGGCAGTGTGTAGTGAGCTGGTGAAGAAGACCAACTCTGGAAGTTTGGGTAAGTGGTTATCCAGATGGCCGCGGCGTCCTTTCCTTACGGTTCTACAGCTGGTTATGGTGTTGCTATGGACGAAAAGCATTTCCGGGATCTACTGATGGCCAACACGACCCCGCCACCGACCCGACAGGCAAATACCAATGCTTCGACACTCCTCACTATGGGATTTCCCTCGCGCTTTTCCAACCCAGGTCATCCGACTCTTTGCGCATGTCACTCGAATCCAATAACGTCTGGCTATATGTGCCCCCGCTGCATGGCTAGAGTATGCGCATTACCTACCTCCTGCCCGGCATGTTCTCTCACGCTTATCCTTTCGACACATCTTGCTCGGTCCTACCATCATCTGTTTCCTTTGGCAAACTGGGTAGAAGTGGCGCGTCATGATGTCAAGAAACGGTCTCCAAAGCTCTGTTTCAGCTGCGAAAGGCCGTTCCCCAAGCTGGCAGCCTTGCCACCGTCTTCTACTGTTGCGGCAACAGGGGATCTTGCGACTAAAAGGACGAGCAACGCTCCAGTACCAGGTGTAAAGGCTGTACCATCCATTAGCTCAACAGGAAGGTACGCCTGTCTGGATTGTGGAAAGTGGTTTTGTGTTGACTGTGATATTTTTTGTCATGAGGAGGTATATAATTGTCCTGGCTGCGAGGCCGACCCAGAAGGAAAGGAGAAGAGGCAGAGAGAGAAGGAAGCTCTAGCTGCAAAAGAGACCGCTCAGACAGGTCAGAGTAGTGCTGCTCAGGGAGATGCCATGGAGATTGACGGTTAGGCTTTGCACTTGTGCACTTTCCTATGGTTTATCTGGCGTTCATGATTGTTTAGATACGTATTGTTTAATTATATCCCACGACACGAAGTATTGATAGAATTAGGAGCATGGCATAGTTATCGAATAGACTGTTTTTTTCATTTTGCATCACTTGGACACTATATGGTTGTTTTTGTATTTGCCGATTGAATATGTACTCTGCCAAACATACACATTTCGCTCCTGTCGGTAAAATACTCTCTCAACTCGTCGATAATCGTCAGTCTGAACTTGAAGGTCCGCGAAGCAGCATGGCTCGGAAGTGTTTGGGAATGCGAGCAGATTCTTGGCAGGCGGAGGAAGGCCGCACCTCAGGGTTGAGCCCTGCGAAGCTTTGGCGCTAGTACTAATTGGACGCAGCCAAATCCCACACAAACTTTGACTTTGGTGAATCGAGACGTTGACAATTCGCAGCACTCCGACGACCCCAAAACGACAAATCCGCCAAATCGACGCCAAAACACACCCAGGCAGCTAGACATTCAAAATGGTTCGGTATGTTGAAATTCGGCGTCAGCAGCGAAAATCACGAAACAGAATGCTGAGACGAAATTTAGTGGTCCAAGAAAGCACATGAAGCGGCTCGCCGCCCCATCCCACTGGCTTCTCGACAAACTCTCGGGATCGTACGCCCCACGACCATCCCCAGGTCCTCACAAGCTCCGCGAATGTTTGCCTTTGGTCGTGTTCCTCCGCAACAGGCAAGTCTCAACGAAAACGAACGAAAATTGGTGGAATCGGCGTCTAATTGGTGGATTTACAGACTGAAGTACGCCCTTAACGGACGTGAGGTCAAGTCCATCCTCATGCAGCGCCTCGTCAAGGTCGATGGAAAGGTCAGAACCGACCCAACATACCCAGCCGGTTTCATGGATGTCATCACCCTCGAGAAGACTGGCGAGAACTTCCGTCTCGTCTACGACACCAAGGGTCGCTTCACCATCCACAGAATCTCGGATGAGGAGGCCAGCTTCAAGCTTTGCAAGGTCAAGCGTGTTGAGCTTGGAAAGAAGGGTATTCCATACGTCGTCACCCACGACGCTAGAACGTGAGTTTAAACTCGGAAGGGCGAAATTTGGCGGGAGAAAGGGCATTTCTAACGAATTCTGCAGTATCCGCTACCCAGACCCAGCTATCCGTGTCAACGACACCGTCAAGGTTGAGCTCGAGTCCGGCAAGATCACCGAATTCATCTCTTTCGATACCGGATGCCTCGCCATGATCACTGGTGGTCGCAACATGGGACGTGTCGGTGTTATCACCCACCGTGAGAGACACGACGGAGGTTTCGATATCGTCCATCTCCAGGATGTTATCGGCAACAAGTTCGCCACCCGTCTTAGCAACGTTTTCGTCATTGGAACCGATAAGGCCTGGGTGTCGTTGCCAAAGGGCAAGGGTGTCAAGCTCTCTATCGCCGAGGAGCGTGACCGCAGACGCGCTGCTGCTCTCCGTTAAACTCCTTAATCTAATTCCTCATTTCCTTTCGTTCAAAATCCTTTCGGCATATTGAAGGTGCGGTAAAGTGTGCCGAGTCATCATCTTCTTCGCCAGACTTCGTTTTCCTCCTAGGTCTATCTGTGGTGTTTTCAAAAGATGGAATCTAGTACATTTCTACCGTTATTGGCGTTTCGGTTAGTGCAAATAGCAAAATGGGCAGGGTTAATGTCTGTCTTGTTCTCGAATTTTCATGGGTTGGTTTTTCGGTTGGGCAAAATTAGGCTGGGTTTGTTGCATTTACGCGCTCTCTTGTGTCCTCATGTGGTGACGATCGAATATCCCGGATAGCAAAATAAAAAAAACCTGTTAAACATTCGGAAGAGGACTCCTGCTCATTTTCTGGTTTTCCATTGTCTTAGATGAGTTTAAAAAGCTTCATGCGGTATGATTTATACGAAATCATTTTTCTATTATGGAGTCTGTTTCCTTGGGGTGGAAGATTGGGTATGATATAAGTACTACTTATGTGACTATAATCTTGGTGATATCGATCCTAAAGAACGATCCTTAAATACAGTAGTGGATCACTATTACTGGAGAAAGTAAGCATATCAAACGTCAAGGTAGGAGCCCACATGCATCGACGTCAACCATAATTAAGCCAACAATATAATGTCGAGCGGGCTGGACGCAATAAAGGACCACGCAGCAATTTTCCATTGCTCTATCAGCACGCTCGTACTTTAACTTTAACTCTCAGGACTGGGAACGAGGCTACAATAAAGGTATAAACAGAAACTACTTTGTAAATACGAAGCTAAAATAGGCACTAAAGATTACGACTGTATAAGCCTAGGCCAGGACCTAGGTAGTAAATACCAGTAACAGAACATGAACTGCGTCGACCACACTAATCGTACATACAAGCAAAACAAAGGCAGCAAATACAACAATATCCACATTAACCTCCCATCTCCATAAGCAAACTCCAGCATCACAAGCGTCCCCATTCGCAAAGGTATCCGCAACGCCCAGTATCGAGAGCACCAGAAGCTCCATCGCTACAAAAGCTGCAAATGACTGTGGTATGCGCAATTATGAGAGCCTGGTACGACAAAGCCATACCGAAAATCAGTGAACGGGAGGAATAAAGGAAGCAAGAGTTTGGAAAATGAAATTGACAAAAGAAAATAAATAATAGCAAATAGAAAACCAATATGTACTAGAAGAGAAGAATAACTAACCGTGCCCTGTTACAGACAAGGTCCATATGTCCGCAACTTCAATCTGTTACGCCCCACAAAGACAAACGCCAAATCCTTGACGGTAATGGAGAACCGGAGCTGCGAGCAGATAATCCGTCTCGTGAATGTGAAGACAGCAACTCTGAAGGAAAACGAAACAAGGATTGACGCAATCGCGCAAGAAAGGAACCGTAATACAGCAGTAGAAGCGAAAAAGAAAATGAAAAACAAAATAAAATAAAAGCATGAACAGTAAAGAAAACTCCTCCCGTGAAGATATTCCCATTAAAATTCAATGAAAATAACAGTGAAAAGGCGCTGATCACAGCAATATAACAAAAGAGAAAAGGATATAAAGCCACCAGAGGAAAGAAAGGTCGAATGAGGCCGATGAAAAGAAAAGCTGTCGAAAACTCCGTATTCGCTTCGAATCTCGTCTAAATCGCATACTTTACAATCCCAAGTACGCCATAAGAAAATACTGTACATGTTGAAGTAACGCCGGCATTATCAAAAGCCTCAATGCAAGTCGTCGAGTAAGTTGATGATGCCAGAAGTAGTGAAAGTTCCACTATGGGAAGAAGTTGTTGGTGGTATTGTCTTGACGATAGGAGCCGGCGCCAGAAAACATAGGATTTCCTCGTAAAGCGAACGATGCCGAATATCGGTTCGTGTTCGGCATACTTGGAAAATTGCTGTTTCCAGTGAGCACCTGGATTTTCGACTGAATCCGTCGACCGTATGGCGTCAACTTAATCGCTGGAAGTAATGGTTTGATGCTCTCCACTAACTGATTCCTAAGGGTTGGCTCTGCGGATTCCAACTGTGTACCGAGTTAGGATCTTTTCGGAGGGCTTCGGACTGGACTTACGGCAGTTTGAATGACATAGTTCGCGAAAGAGTCCCTCAGCAAACGTTCGAGCTCCGATGTATCCAGCATTTCTTCAATTAGACGCTTCTTAGTCGGTGGTTCTGAAACGCGAATGCATTTTTCGATCACATTCGAGCTAAATTTCTGCTTCGACAGCAGACAAACCTTTCCGAGGAACCTCTTTATCACTGGTTCGGAATAGACGGGATCACCCAAGTCAAGAATGTATTGGACCACATAATTTCCAAATGGATCTTGAACAAGTGCGATAGCGTTGTTGGTGATTTTGCCGATAAGTGCTGTCTTCTGGGCAGGAGATGCATGGTCAATGCAGCGCTGGAGTACACAACAGCCATGTCTATGAGTTCCAACCGCGACGCAGTTATCTCCAACAGCATCATAAATGAACTACAGAAGTCAGCAAAGGAGCATGCATGAGCAAACGTGAACAAACCTGCGCATCGGAGGAAGAAAGGCGATTAAGACACTTCTGGACAACATGATTGCCGTTGAGGTCCTGAATAAGTTCAACAACTTTTGATTTCAGAGCATTGACAATAGTAAGGATCTGCAATCGTGTTAGAGTGAGGGGAATGCGGGCTCACTAAGATACCGTACCTGTGTCGGGGTAGTAATGTATTCGATCATTTTTTGCAAAGCACGTGTACCATGTTGGTTCAAGGCGATCTTTACTAATTCTGGTGCAGCATTGTTCACGAGAACTGTACGCTGCTCGTCATCGGCATGCTCAAGTAGCTTCTGACAGAGATAGTTTCCAAATGGATCTAGAAAAGTCAGAAAGTCGACTCTTTATCATGGAACAAAGAAGGCATACCAGTCATTAATTCAACCACATGACTATTTGTCTCCATGAATATGATTTGAACATATGCAGGATTACGCTCTTCCAGTTTTTTCTGTAAGAATCTGCAGCCATGCTGGTCTTTGCAAAGACTGTAGATTTCTCCGACCAGATTCTCCAAGTTCACGTTGGCGAAACGATTGGCGGCCGATCTATCCGCAACGGTCTGATCTGATCTGTTAGAGGGCCCAAACATTTCTGCGTCTGTATTGCGCTGCTTCTGTACTGAGCGCATTGGAGTGGGCTGAAGGGTATGCTGGTAATCTGCCAATGGATGCTGGAAATCGTTCAGCTTTACAGTGCCGTATAGAGGATAGTGACCGAAAGGAGCCGTAGCAAACATAGGGCTGACAGTGGCATAACTGAAAAGTCCCGGAGATGGAAGAGGAGACATAGCAGGGGTTGCGAGCATGGGGGCAATCGGCGCCAGCGTCGTAGGTATTGGAGGTCCAAACGATAATCCGCCGGTCTGATGTGTGGTCAGTACTCTATCTTCATTCAAATCACATATACTAACCATCTGCGTAAGATCGCTGGTGGTAGATTCCCTTCTATGGCGATCTGAAAATGTCATTCTGGGGTAACTAGCGCCAGTATTGTGGACTGTTGGCAGATCTGAAGTGGAATAAGACGACTGAAGCTTGGGCATCCCAGCTTGGAGGCCGGAGCTAACCATTCCGAATGGTGCAGCTTCGGCATCCGATCTTGGAAGTCTATAATCTCCGAATGAGTTTCTCTCATACCGCCTTGTGCCGACCTGCGACTCAGGCAAGTAACTATGGGCCCTAGAAGCAAGACCAGCAGATGGAGAATAAGCAAAGCCACTCGCCGATAGCGACTGGTGGGCTTGTCTCTGTCGGCCAACTGCCGACCAGCTTGCGATGCTCTGGGTTTCTGACTGGGACATCGCGAGGTCCAGGGCAGCAGAAGATGCAGATAGCTAGGCTTGTTAGTCTTTTCGGATGGAGTAGGAACCTAGAGCCTCACCAATCCAGAAGTATCCCTGCTAACCAAAATCGGGAAGCGGTCATCATTCGCGTTCATTTGCAGATAGCTTTTGACATCTGGCGAGGTTGCTTGTTGAGCAGGCTTGCGAGCATGGTTCTCTTCGTCCCCAAAGAGAAAATCGGTGGTATTAACCTGTCCGGGTCCGATGACCGAGTCTTTCGCCATACTGATTTGTGAGGCCGTCGGACGAGAAATTGTCCCAAGGTTAACAGAGTTCCTGATATCATTAGATAACTCGACCATCTCTCAAACAGAACATTACCTCATTGATCCTCTCTGACGGGCAGTCGTGGCATGGATCGTGAGGTTCTCCTCATTCTCATCCGAATTCCTCCTAGTACCTGGCAATGACTTTGGAACACCATGAGAAACCACGAGAATATCGTCAGATGGTGGGGTCATCAATTGCTGAGTGATATCGCGGCGAGACATGGAGGGCGGAGTCGCCATATTGGACAAAACCGATGCATGATATGCAGATTCGCGCAGTTCTGGTGGAGTTGCTGGCTCGCTTCGACCAAGCAGATGGCCGCCGGACGTGGGACCGGTAAGAGCCTGTATCTCTTGTTCCTTTCGAGCTTCTTGTGCCTCCAAGGCCTGAACTTCAGCTAGGATTCGACGCTTCTTCTCCGCGAGCTGCTCTTGTTCCTGTCGATGTTTTTCAAGCTGGAAATGATTAGACGGAATGGATGACAGATGGGACGGTTGGATGCGAACCAGCTGAGCTTTGCTAATCTGTCGAAGAGTCAGTCTTGTCACAGTATCAGCTCGAGAACACCGTTATACCTCTGTATTCGATTGTAGTTGCTGAAAGGCAGAGCCTTCGTATCTTCCAACGCTCGGGGAAGAATTGCTGCTAGACTCGGTCCCGGTAGTGAAACGACGCTGGAGCGAACCTCTCAAATCTGGAGAGGTATGTGGAGACGAACTGGTGAGGGGAAACTTCGCCTGAAAGGCAAAGCCACCGAGCTCTGGCGACATGGGACCGCGAAGACTTCCCTCGTCCAGAGCCCTGTCGTTTAAGCCGAGAGTGAACGACATGGTGGGTTGGAGGGTTGTGAGATGTTCCGGTCGCGGTGCGGTTACTGTTGCGGCCAACGGATCAAATGTTAGTGAACGATAAGAGAAAGATAAGAGCCAGGCTAGCCAATCTCCAACAATTTCAAAGTCAATCCTGCGGATTCAGATGCCCAAGAGCTACAACGCAACTGTGAACGGAAAAGAGGTGGGGAATATGCAAGGAGCCGACAAAGCAGAGAAAAAAAAGGCGAAAGCCAATGGCCGTAGCCGATAAGATGAGAACCGGAAAAGCTAGGCGTACCTGGAACGAGACCGTGGAAATGCTGCTTTGAGTGGGTTGTTCGTTGCTTGTCGATAGGGAATGTGCAAAGGCGGGCCTTGCACCCACGGCAAAGTGATGGCGAAAGTCAAAGGAGATGTCCAGTCAGACAAGGTTGTGTGAAAAGTTGAGGACGATGGGAAAGGAAGAGGAGGAAGAGACGGTGAAGATTGAAAAATCCTCCTGTCTTGTTCCAGGGAACAGCTGACTCGTTCGTCTCGCTCGCTTCTCGAATTGGGAGGTTGTCAAACTTCTCTGGCTGAATTTGGGTCTCGAGGCGAAGGCGGAAGGACAGCACCGAGCCCTATCAAAAGCGGAAAGTCTCCACCTTCAACAACGAAAATGGAATCGGAAACCTTCGAATAAGCAGCGACGAACGCAGAGCTTTTTTAGGATTGCGAGAGAGTAGACGGTAGGCCGTAAATCCAGCAAGTCGACCACTATGCACTTGAATTTTCCGGGAGGGGAACTGCGCTCAATTCACCGTCGGAATCTTGTGGGCCAGGCGAAATGCAAGGATTGGGTGAGATTGGGGACTGAAGCGAGAGTTGGTTCAAAGAGCGGTGGTGTCGGTGGATTCGGTGATGGTGGTGGTGGACACCCAGCTATCAATATCGATTGAGAAGTAGGGTCGATTTTGAGATCGTGAGATTGTTGGAACTTCCCACGCCGAGGTTTACCGTGATACTCCTTGTTGCGTGAACCGGCTTTGAGACTCAAGGAATGGCGATTATCTCGTGTACTAAGTAAGTATTTGTTGCGTTTGTGAGATTTGCTTCCTGATGTCTGATGTCTGCTGTCTGCTCTGCTATTGTCGACCAGTTGTCGTTGTAAGGCTCGAGAGAAGAGCTTTGGGCGGTCAAAGGCAAGAAAAGTCTCCAGACGGAGGACCCCAGTATTTAACGAAATCGGCACATGCACGATGCAGCCACGGTGGGGGGAGGGGTGAACGGACGTCCAACCTGGATGCGACGGGGGGTCCTAGTTATCGTGTTTGTGCAAGCACGCACTGCTCACAAACTAAACGGTAAAAGTGCATGGGAAAGGCAAAAGATGATGAGAGGTTGGGCTAGCGAGGAATGGTGGGTTAATTGCGAATCGCGAATAAAAGTAAACTGTTAATCATTCACAGCATTGTGCCAGCGGCTCAAGGCGGGGCTTAATGAGGGGAAGCATCGACTTACGTGAACGCTGGCACTCGAGCGATATATGAATTGTTTTCAGCCCTTCGGTCTAAGAGGCCAGAGATAACATGAGATGTTTCCCTGATCCTACTACGATCAATGCCGTCTCAATGTATCTGGCCAACTGTTGCTTGTCCACTCCGTGCTCCGTGAGAACTTGTACACAATTGGAAATCCACAGAATCCATCACGGCTGGCTAATTCGAAAGTTCCGCATTGCTAGTGTTTTCCTGCATTAGAACTGTCCAACTCACGATGGAACCTTCTGCTCCCATAAATATCGACAATTGTCCTGTGCAGGTGAGGTTAATAGGTGCTTGCAATGGCTGCATGCCTGCGGGAAAGTTGCCTGCCTACACACCACTGTCGTGATATTGGCCGGTCGTGAAAACAAACAACACCCGATATCCTATCAATTGCAGTGGCTACTCTGGGGAAGCATTAAGTAAGCTCTCTTGTCCCAGCGTAATGGCGCACATTTGTACTGGCTAGTCACCTATGTAGTATGGATCCAAGGCCGGCGGTGATGACGGATTGCAGTGAAGTGGAGCTGACCAGCGTGTTTGAGTCTCCCTGGTCAAGACAAGTGCACAATGTGCAATGTGGAGCTGGTGATTAGAAGCTGCGGGTAGTCTAAGTAAGTACCTATCTACCTGTATACTCTGAAGATTCAAGTGCAAGTATGATTGAGGTTGTTACTGAGCTCAGAACGTTGGGTCGATGTTCAGTGCACTCCAATTGTATGGACGTGTGAGCCATATGGCCAGGCAGCATCAAAAAAAGGAACGTACCGAGCTTCGCGCAGGGCCCTTGTTACCTCCAGATCTGTATCTGAGTTAGAGGCCGAGAGATGTGCAACTTGGGTGTTGTGTACCACATCGATAAGTCCCAAAAGTGATTGTAGATCTCTTCCGGGGCCATCAAAGCGGGTCATGGCCATGGATCAATTGCTCACTTGGTGGCCAAGACGTCGCCAAAGATCCCATGGCCCCCTCGCAACTCCCTAAATGGCGACATCATGTCCTCAGTCATGTAAAACACCCCTGCTCGGTTGGAGGGTGAGCACAAGATCCATACAAAGCATACAACGCAAGCACTCATGTACTAGTGGGGCCTTGTACTTCAGTACTGTATCCAACTGCCACTGGTGGCAGTCAATGCGATCTGATCTGGGGAGACTCTATTCGGAAGCAATCTCTAGCGGCTCCAGGCACCGTAGCTCTTTGTGAATAACAACCAGACATGAGGCAGTGAAATGGCAGCCAGTATTTATATCGTTCGAACTTGAGCCTGAGACTCGGATTGCATCGGCTTCCATGCTACATTCATGCCAAACTCCCAACTTCTGGCGGCTCATCACGGTGATCGAATGCAACCTACTACAATTGAAGTTGATCGAGGCGACATAGGCTACCTACTCGCTCTGATATATCATACCCACAATGCTCGCATGGCCAATTGCCTTGCGCAGTCTGGACCCTAGTATCGTCCACTCGCAAGCAATGCCTTGAACAACCAGCACTGCTTACTATAGAGATTGGCTCGCCTTCCGATTACATGAGTAAAGTTGTCTCTGTACTCTGTCAGTGTGGCCGGTGCAAGATAACCATAACTGACATATCCAAACATTAATGCGCCACTATGAGCGTGGACTCAGAGACAAACATGATCAGCTTCAAAGTATGTACTTAGTTAAGCTTTACAGATCATACATATAAGTATTAGGAAGTATGCTTAGTGGAGGGCTCCGAAGACTGTACGTTGCGGTATTAGGCCTGACTGACGTCGGATTAACTACTACTCGGTGTACACCTATGTCCTACCAACTATGTACTAAGTACTTACTACGTACTTCGGAGCTTCGTAGAGCCCATATCCATCTGCGCGGCAAGGAGTTATCGTTATCATGCTCTTCGCATTCTCCGCTTCACAAACGACTTTGTACATACATGTGCGGAGTGGGTGTGAATACCGAGCGGCCCAACGAAAATGTGATTGGTAGCTGGTAGCTGTAGCCGGCGAAGTTCCTACTTATAAACTCTTACTTGTACGTATACTTAACATACATCCAAGCCAGAGGCCGAAGGTGTCACTGTTTTTCGTAACTATTTACTTATGTGAACTTACTTAGCTATCAAAGTCGATTGAGGGTGTGAATTACCTTTCAGAGCACTTCCAAAGCACCCATCTCGAGTGTATGCTGTTTTTGGGGCCCCAACCGTGCAGGCTTCTTCGTGGTAGTTTCTCCGCATTCAGAGTCATGATTGTATGAGTCCTGGCCGCACCTTCAGTAACTAAGCCGTGACGTAGTTCAGGGTTTGCCGGATTCTCGCCAATTCGCCCAAATGGTGTACATGAGTACTTTGATAAAGCAAATTCAGGTTGGATGTTAAGATACGGTAATCTGGGTCAACTTGCACCTATAAAAGTAGCCCAGCAGGTCAGAAAGAGGTACTGCAACAATAATAAATCATTATTACTTCGTTTTTAGATTCTATCGTACACCTTCTCCCAATTTCAAAACACTTGCACTTAAACAGTTGGTGACGGAATGGCCCGTGAATATCCTTCGCCTCGGAGTAACTTAAACAGCGCCTTGACTCAACCGGCTAGCGGTGAGTCGATCTTTAAATTTGTCAACCGCTGGCGGAACATTGATGCTTCAGAAAGTGCCCATTCGCGCAGAAAATCGAATTTTGCTCCTCCACATCAACAACAACAAACTTCACCGACTCATCGGTGCACACTCACGACTTCACAATGCCACCAAAAAAGCCTGCAACGCGGGGCAGAGGCGTGCGTGCTGCCCAAGGCCCACCGCAAGTCCCAGCTAACGAGAACTCTAGGGCAGAGCCGCCGCACCGGTCCAACAAGCGCTTCCCGTCGAGATGGAGGTTGACTCGAAGCCCGAGGTTGCAACTGACGTTAAAATCGACACAAAACCACAGAATCACGACCACTCTGGCGATGTAAATAACCGAACTGTCGAGCGAGTGTGCATGTACTAATGTCTAGGCTAGGCATTCGACGAGCTTATTCAGAAATACTATCGTGGCAAGAGTTTGACCGATCCTATAAACACTGCGGAGGTAGGAAGAACGGTATAGGGTATAGGGCCGTTAACTGATGGTACTAGGACAAATGGACGTTGCTTCCGGCGTTCCTCAAAGTGAAGGGCTTGGTGAAGCAGCATATCGACTCGTTCAACTACTTTGTCGAGGTGGAGATCAAGAAGATTGTGGAGGCCAATCAGATAGTAACGAGCGACATTGACCCAAACTTCTTCTTGAAGTGAGATAAGCCATTCCCTGTGTATTCCTTGTGGCTAACAGTGGTCAGGTACACCGATGTACGAGTAGCTCAAGCACAGAGTACGGATCTGGACAATACCCACATTACTCCAAACGAATGCCGACTCCGAGACATGACATATGCGGCACCGGTTTTCGTTGATATCGAATATATGAGAGGAAAGACCAAAGTTTTGCGAAAATCGATACCGATCGGAAAAATGCCAATTATGCTACGGAGCTCAAGGTGTATCCTGAACGGAAAGTCGGAGACGGAAATGGCCATCTTGAGTGAATGTCCATTGGACCCTGGAGGATACTTCATCGTCAATGGAACAGAGAAGGTCATTCTCGTGCAGGAGCAGTTGAGCAAGAATCGTATCATTGTCGAAAACGACGCGAAAAAGGGTGTTGTTCAAGCTTCAGTCACCAGTTCGACGCACGACCGTAAGTCGAAAACGTATGTTGTAACGAAGAATGGGAAGGCTTATTTGCGTCACAACTGCCTGTCGGAGGATATGCCCATAGTGCTAGTGTTGAAGGCAATGGGCATTATGTCGGACGAAGAGATCTTGCTGCTTGTCTGTGGAGCAGATATGGCTTACCAGGACACCTTTGCTATCAACTTTGAGGACCCCCAGAAACTGCGGATATTCACACAAAAGCAGGCCCTCGACTATATCGGAACCAAAGTTCGAATAAACAGAAAAGCCGGTATGAGAAGGACCGCCGAGTTGGAAGCTCTGGAGGCATTGGCCACTCTGGTATTGGCCCATGTGGAGGTCAAGGGCTTGGATTTCAGAGCAAAGGCCTTTTACATTGCTTTCATGACTCGAAGAGTCGTTCAGGCTATGGTTAACCCGGAGCTCGTCGATGATCGTGATTACGTTGGTAACAAGCGTCTAGAATTGTGAGTAAAATACCATTCAACAGGTTCTCGGTGTAACTAATGGAACTAGGGCTGGTCAGCTTTTGTCACTGCTGTTTGAGGATACATTCAAGAGATTCAATACGGACTTGAAAATGAATATCGACAAGCTTCTCAAGAAGCCGAATCGAGCTCAGGAGTTCGATGCATATTCCCACATCATGGGCCAGTCAAACTATATTACACAGGCGATGAACCGAGCCATTTCGACAGGAAACTGGTCGTTGAAACGTTTCAAGATGGAGAGAGCCGGCGTTACGCACGTACTGAGCCGATTGAGTTATATCTCTGCATTGGGCATGATGACTCGCATATCATCTCAGTTTGAAAAAACGAGAAAGGTCTCTGGCCCCAGAGCTTTACAACCTTCACAATTTGGTCTGTTATGTCCATCCGATACCCCCGAAGGAGAAGCTTGTGGTCTTATCAAGAACTTGGCCCTCATGACGCATATCACAACGGATGATGAGGAAGAGCCAATAAAGCATCTCATCTTCCAGTTGGGTGCTGAAGACGCGTTGAATGCCAACGGATACGCGCTATACAATCACCAAACGTATCTTATTTTCATCAACGGCACATTACACGGTCTCACCAGGACGCCATTAAAGTTCCTTCGAATGTTTAGACATATGAGAAGAACTGGTCAGATATCGGCGTTTATCAGCATTTATATCAACAAGCATCACAATGGAATCCACATCGCTACGGATGGTGGTCGCATCTGCCGACCGTTGATTATTGTGAAGGACGGAGTTTCCATGGTCAAGTCTAAGCATCTGAAAGTGAGTATTGGAATTTCGGGTTGAACAGAGGCTAACATGTTGCAGTCATTAAGAAGTGGAAAGTTCCAATTCGATGACTTCCTTAAAAAGGGTCTTGTTGAGTACCTGGATTGTAACGAAGAGAACGACGCCTATATTGCGGTCAGGGAGGATGGACTCAACCGCGATACAACCCACCTCGAAATCGAACCGTTCACCATTCTGGGAGCTGTTGCAGGTCTCATTCCATACCCCCATCACAACCAGTCGCCACGTAATACTTACCAATGTGCTATGGGTAAGCAAGCCATTGGTGCTATTGCGTACAACCAGTTCCTCCGTATCGATACTCTCTTATATCTCATGGTCTATCCGCAACAACCCATGGTCAAGACACGAACCATTGAGCTCATCAAGTATGACAAGCTACCGGCCGGTCAGAACGCTATGGTCGCAGTCATGTGCTACAGCGGTTATGATATTGAGGATGCCCTGGTGCTGAACAAGTCCTCTCTAGATCGCGGTTTTGGACGTTGTCAGGTTTTCAAGAAGAACGTTACCACCCTACGGAAATATCCCAACGGTGCGATCGACCGTATTGGAGACAAGAAAATTGAAAATGGAAAGGTAGCAGATAAGCACACAATCATCGATGATGATGGTCTTGCTGCAGTCGGCGAGCAGGTGCACGCCGGACAGTCGTATATCCTCAAGCAGGTCCCTGTCAATACTGCTGCAACCGCAATTGGAACACAGGACCAACCACAAGCCGAGGAATACAAGGAGCAGGACATGAAGTATAAGCTGGCCGACCCCGCCTATATCGATAAGGTTTTGATCTCGAGTAATGAGCGCGAAGAAACTCTTCTCAAGGTCCTTACTCGACAAACTCGTCGTCCGGAATTGGGTGACAAGTTCTCGTCTCGTCACGGGCAGAAGGGTGTTTGCGGTATCATTGTCAACCAAGAAGACATGCCATTCAACGATGCGGGTATCTGTCCAGACATTATCATGAATCCCCATGGTTTCCCATCTCGTATGACTGTCGGTAAAATGATCGAGTTGGTATCTGGCAAAGCCGGAATCCTACGGGGAACTCTGGAGTACGGTACGGCATTTGGTGGCAGTAACTCCGAGGTGATGAGACAGATTCTTGTAGACTATGGGTACAACTATTCCGGAAAGGATTATTTCACTAGTGGTGAAACCGGTGAGGCCCTGGAATGCTATATCTTCTCAGGCCCGATTTATTACCAAAAGTTGAAGCACATGGTTCAGGACAAGATGCACAGTCGAAGCAGAGGTCCCAAGCAGGTAATTTGCCCCCCGCGAATACGGTTGAGAGTTCTTTACTGACAAAATTTTGTAGCTCCTTACCCGTCAGCCTACAGAAGGTAGATCTCGCGATGGTGGTCTCCGTCTCGGTGAGATGGAACGTGATTGTTTGATTGCCTATGGTGCCTCGCAGCTGTTGTTGGAGCGTTTGATGATCTCGTCGGATGCTCATGAGGTGGACTTGTGTGGCAAATGCGGATTGATGGGTTATGCCGGCTGGTGCAACACCTGCCAAAGCAGTAAGGATGTGGTTAAGATGACTATACCTTATGCTGCAAAGCTGTTGATCCAGGAGTTGTTGTCGATGAATATTGCAGCTCGGTTGGTGCTGGAGGACCAGTTCCCAGACCTGGACTAGAGGAGGGAAGTTCTTCTTTGGTTGTTTTTATCGGAGTTGGGTTTGCATATAAAGGTTCCTTTTATAGGGGTGGTTGTTATTTTGTTATTGGGTTTGAAGTTATGTTTTATGGATTAGTTTTTTCTTACTATCATGTCAACTGAAACAATCATATCCTTTTTCTGTTTCTTGCCTTGCTCCCATTTTCACATTGAGAGATTTGTTGGATTAATGTTGAACAAACAAAGTTGAAATGACGAAGAGGGTAACTTGTTGAAGAGAGTAAAAGAATGGAACTGAAAGCCAAAAACACCTAATCCATAAAAACGCCCTAATCATGCAATATCGAGTGGATCCCTTGGTGAGAAGAGGACAAAGAAAGCAAAGGAAAGAATTCAGCAAAGTAGAGGGAATAAGGAGTGCGCTCGAATAGCCAAATAGTGGCTTCTCTATCAGCAGCATCGACCCCCGCTAGCGGGCTTCACTCCATCCTCCAAGACCATATTCGTCTTTGCGGTATTCTCCCTCACGCCAGTGTTCTTATCCTTCAAATCCCAAACTCCCTTCTTAATGTTTTCGTAGATTTCCGTAGCGACACTGACGAAAGCCTTCTCAACTTCCTCGCCAGTCTTTGCACTAGTCTCCACAAACGCATGCAAGCCCTGACTGTCTGCCCAAGCCTGAGCCTCCGCCGTACTAACCTGCCTCTGCGCAGCCAAATCACTCTTGTTTCCCACCAGAATAATGCTCATGTGAGGCTCGCCACTCTGCCTCAGCTCATGTAACCAACTGATGCAACTGATGAAGGTATTCCGTCGTGTAATGTCGTACACCAGCAATGCGCCTGTGGCACCTCGGAAGTAAGATTTCGTGATTGCTCGGAAGGTTTCCTGCCCGGCGGTATCCCAGATCTGGAGCTTGATGCGTTTCGGCGGGTTCGAGGCTACTTCGATTGTGCGGGATCCGAATTCAACACCAATGGTGACGTTGTGGTCGGTCTGGAAACGGCCTTCGCAGAGTCGGATTGTTAGGGAGGTTTTGCCGGCGGCGCTGTCGCCTATGGAGACGATCTTCTGTAGGGCGGGTTAGTTTAGGGTACGTACTTGCGGCAATTGGCCTGCAAAGGATAGGTGCAAAGGGAACGGCGGGAGAACAAACTGCTATGTAGTCCCATGGTTGTGAGCCCGAGTTGCCTCCTCCGACCATGATGGTGATGTAGAGTGTGCGGGTTGGAGTTGCTGGACGATTGGGGTGTTTGCGAAAGTGTTGAGCTGGAGATGAAAGCGAGATTCGAGGCGAGATGACCTGATGCGTGCGCTAGGCTTGTTTCCAGTTAAGGTCCAATCCGAAGCTTGAAGTGACGTAGGTAAACGAAGGTTTAAGGTTAGGTTGGACGTCTGGCAGAGTGGGATAGAGTTGGGCGAAGTGTAAAGTATGCAGGGCCGAGTAAGTGGGTTTGAAGTTTGAATCTTGCGGGAAGGAAGCTTATGATGCTTTTGGCTGCCTTTTGGTGGTCGTTGGTTGAAATCTTGTTAGAAGGCGATAAGACAGTTGTTGTTTCAGAAGGAAGGAACGGTGGAGAATTCTGCGATAATCAGTTTACGAGTGCTTTGACGGTCCCTTTGACGTGGGACAGACAACGTCACTTTTTCGCCAGATTTCAGCGGTGCGAGACAAGCGATCGTGCCTGTCTGCCAAGGTCGGTCCGCTTCTTTCTAGCTGGAGAAGTCCGAGCAGGTGCTTTTGAAGTTGGCGGGGCTTTCATTTGCAAGCGACCGCAGTTCAGTCCTTCTTCTTATCTTGTCTGGGTAGAATCGAAGGTTTCTATGTACAAGAGGCCGGATGTTACTCATCTTTGATTGTAGAGAGTCTGCCTCACGGGTGCCTAAGCCTCTTGTTCCGCCTTCAGAATGAGCAATGGTTATAACGTTACAAGCACTTGGCCCTCTGCCACATTCCGAAAGGGAATCGGTCAGTAAAGGAGTCAATAGAAGTACAAGTACTTAAGCACTGTGGCACAATTAAGTACACAACCATAGGTCTTCAGTTATGCAAGGGAAATGCAACGGATAGTAGAAATCTTCCCGGGCAAATGCAAACGCGGTCTCGATCTCGAATGCAAGAGTCTGAGAATCAAAATTGGGGTTTAGTGTGTGACATGTGCAGGATTTGGGCGTGGCCTGGACGTTCCAGGTGCGACTTTATCGTGCATCCACCGAAAGTATTCCTCCCATCTTCTGATCCAGTGTCGTTCCAGCACCGAAATCCTCAGACAACAAGAGATACAATAGTAGATGAAAAAGTACGAAAGTAGCAGGTCAACTGAAGGCACCAACTGCTCGATTAGGAGTTCACGTGTGCTCCAGTGCCCAATAAAGCAGCAAGCGATTTGGGCTTTGGTTGGTTCAAAGGACTACACGCGGCGAAAGGAAGCGAGCTGCTATCGATAACAAGGTCCGCTTGACCAAACGATCCAAGCCACCTGCTCAACTCCAAAAGCCTTTCTTCCCCTCCATACTACCTTTTCCCTACAATCCCTTCTCTCTCGAAAACATCAAAATATCCGTCGCGGCCATCGTCCCAGCCACCCCGTCCTATTCGCAAGACAAACAAAATCCTACGAGTCCAAGACACCACCCGTTCCTCGTTTCGTAGTCGGATCAACGCTCGCCTTCAACCTCCGTGGCATTCCACTCTTTCACGCTTCGTCATCTCTACCCTCCAAGATCCTTCGGACACCTCACCACTCGCATTTTCATCTCCGAAAAAAAAGTTTGATCACACATCATCACGTCTGCCCTATAACGTTCTCAAGGAGAACGACGCTGCCTGGGAATCATGTTCTCCGACTGTTCGTCCTTCCAGTCCTTCTTCTCCATCCTACTTCGCTTTTTCGTTTGCTAGGTAGATCATGCTAACTTGCTCTCTTGACCAGATGCGTCCCGCTTTCTACAGCAGTCACAAACACGAATGAGGGATGGACGCAATCAGCAATCTGCACCGCTATTCTTTTCAACAAATGACGGTGGCCAGGGTGATGTTAACGAGGAAGCCCAAGATATATACGCCCTTAAGTCGAGTCGCAGGTTCCTTGGACGTCCGAATGCTGTTGAAGAGGATGACGAGGAGGGCGGGCAAAGTTCATCAGGGGCAGGCCGAGGTCCAAACCGGTTAAGGAGCAGTTGGAAGGCCGGTGCGTCGTCGGTGCTGGACGGCTCGGGAACTATGGACTCGGATTCGGAGATGCAGTCAGCTTCGCAACTACTCGGTGGGGGTGCCTCAGGACTACTCGATGGGGGGGCTTCGGGACTGCTTGGGGAAGACTCTATGCATTCTCAGGTGCATCGAAAGGGAAAGATGGTTGATATTGGGCTGGATGAGAGTGAACGGATGGGTATGGATCCGGAGGAGATTGACTACGAGGATATGGTGCGAGAAGAGCGGACGTCTCGGGAGTCTGAAAACGACTACTTTCACAACGACAACCCGCCTGCCGATTTTGCTATCGATGTAGAACATGAAGAGTTTAACGCACCTTCGTTCCAGGATTTCAGGAGGCCGCCCAAGAATCCTTATAATGATCCAGATCCTGAGGAGGATGATGAGTATGCAAACTTTATGCCAAAGCCAACGCCACAGCAGACTAGGCAGGACAGGCAGATATCAACTGCTGTGAGTAAATTTCCTTGTCGTTATTTGATGCTCCCCTAACCGTTGAAGATTCCACAACAAGTCAGCCATCCTCCTATATCACCGCCAGTTCACGACATGGCTTGGTCTTTGCTTTATGCTGCTGCGATGGGAATGATGTTTTCAACAGCGTTTGTCGTCTGGATACACACGGATGCGGATGATCAGAAAGACTCGAAAGGCAGATTCCCCTTTTCAGACACTATATATCACACCCTAAACTCGTCGGTGCATCTACTCGCGGTAGACACCGTCATAGCGGTAGCCGTCTCACTAGTATGGATGTGGCTCTTGCGGAACTTTGTTACACCACTGATCTACCTGCTTATATTCTCGGTGCCGGTGATTATGACTACGATGAGCATATATCCCATGGTGTGGTCGTATAAAGGTCCGACGCATGGAGACGCATCCCAGGACCGAGCAATGAGATGGTCAAGTCTGATTCCCGCTGCCATTGCCATTGGGTGGACGTGGATGGTGTGGAGAGGCCGCAATGCCTTGGAGAGAGCCGTCTCGATAATCCAATTTGCATGCAAGATTTTGGGCGAGAACCCGTCGTTGCTCTTGCTTTCTTTTGGCACTCTTCTTGGGTTGCTGACATTTACCTGGGTATGGTTTGGAATGTTTACAAGGGTCTTCCTTTCGGGAAAAAGTGCATATATTGGGGGATCGATCGTCTGGATTCCCAACAAGTGGTCGTGGGGCCTGGGAGGCTACTTCATATTTATGTATCTGTGGACTCTTGGTGTTGCCAGTGGCTTACAGAGGTATGACCTTTCCATGTTTGAGGAGGGATGGAGCTGACCCGGTTTAGAGCAACGTCCGCAGCGACCGTCTCCCAGTGGTACTTTCATCGACATGCACTTCCGAATGCCGACTCCCACGCCGTGCTTAACGCTGCCCTCCAGCACTCGATCACCACCTTGGTTGGCAGTATCTGCTTTTCGTCCTTTTCTGCTCTGATGGTTCGAGTGCCCATCATTGTGCTCCCCCGAAGATTTGCTGGATTCCTACACCTCTTTTTCTTCAACTTTATCGCCTCTCCAATTAGTGCCCTAACTCATCCTCTTACCCTTACCTATTCAGCCATTCACTCGGTCCCTCTACTACCCGCATCTCGCAAGATTTCTGGCATGAGATTCATCGACACCTCGGGCTTCTCGGGTGGCCATCACCACCCCCGAACGGCATACAGGCTCGCCAAAATGCTTTTGTCGGCAACCAGGGCGATAACGGCATTTAGCATGGGAATGTGTGCGTGGGTTGTTGTAGCCCGCAATCCAGACAATCCAAGTGGGTATGCCTATCTGGTTGGTATGATTGCCGGCGCCATCGGATGGGGTGTGTTGGGTGTGACCGAAGGATGCTTGGGATGCATTGTGGACGCCGGACTCGTCTGTCTTGGAAGTGAGACTGGGGATGGACCGACGTTTTGCCGTGAAGCCCAGATTGCTTATAATGGTTGAAGCACCTTTGGCGGCTCCATATATAGTGGATGGCGTTCTTTCTTTGTCTGAGTATGGTGAGGTTTTTCGGTGTCTTATTTTTTTCATTGCTTTGGGTTCTGCATCTTTTTTTTATTTTGTTTTTCCAGCTTTCAGACAGACGTTTTGCTTTTCATACGTTACGGTTATGGGTGTCTTTTTCAGTTTTGGAGTTATCTTCGGGTTGTTTTATTTGCGTTTATTTTGAATGTTAATTTGAAGGATTCATTGTCTGGGAGTAGTCAGCTCATCGGAACCTGTCACATTCTCTCGGGCCTTGGGGTTTCTACCTATTTTGTATTTTCATTTATTGGGGGTTCTTGCACATGGTGGGGAATTCGGGTTATGCTTAATGGAGGATGATGGAATATTGAAAGATCTCTCATGCGGATAATACAAGTTTGGTATTTTACTTTTTCTTGGCTCTTAAAATAAGTATGCCTGCTGGACTGGTGTGATGCGGATAGATTGGTAGACAAAATGAATTTCTTTCTCCTGCTAAGATTGTCGTCACTGGTATTGTATAATGTCTAAGAGTATATGCGTCTAAAGGGCGCAAGTCTGGCATGAGGTGAACGATAAAGTACTGTTATATCATCACACTCCTTTCGCCCCATCCAGTAGTGCATCGCAGGTAGCCGACCAGTGGTAAGTGGGTTCGTAGATCTCTCCACCATCCTGGTCCTTTTCCCATCAAAGCACTTTTTCTGTTTTGCCCTTTCATTCAACAAAAAGGCGGTCAAATTCAAACCACTTAAACGCAAATCTGCTTCTGTCAACAATTCTCTCTTCGCCTTGTCTCGCCACTCTGTGTCTGGCTGAGTATAAGCAGTGGGGAAGTATACACAGTGGGAAAGTACGTCGTCCCTTTTCTTTCGTTTCGTCTCATAGACCTGAGAGATGGAGGAAATCTGGGGGGGCTTTCAAACTCCATACTGTCAAATATTGCAGTGTTTTACAAGCTGCCGTTGCCTCTAGCCTCGTCCCCAGTTCTGAGAGTTCCGACTGTTTTGATTTAGCATCGGATAATTGCTGCGAACGTTTCCTTTGTTTCCGTTCTTTAACATTCCGACCCGTTCCATTTAGGAAAGTATCCCTCAACAAACCATAAACAATACACCACCGCCAACCCTCCTCGCCATCCATCAGTAAAAGCCGAACCCGTCAGACAAAGTCCACCATTCGGCCACTCATCCAAGGCCGCCGTTCAACTTGTCGGTATTGCCACCAAGTGCAGCACTCTTCTCGAACGGCTGCAAACACACTTCCTTCCTATTTCCTACCACCACAGAACCGTGTTTGCTCGCCGCACGATACATAATCGACCCAGAACCGCCATCATGTCACTCGTATCCCAAGATACGTTGGTGTATATCGGTTTTGTCGAGCAGTGCAGAGACTTGATCGAAAACACCTACTACGGGGAAGCCATTCACCTCGCAGATCAAATTCTATCCCGTCCTTCGCCCACTCCACAATTCTTCAAGGCCTATTTTCTTCTCATAAAGGGCGTAGCATACTCCACATACAACCCTGGTGGTCTGGCCGCAGCTCGCGGATTTTTCCAAGAATCCTTGTATCTCTTCGAAACATGCCAAATGGTGCCTGGCCAGCCGAATAACCTCGCCGAATGGGTCAAGAAGGAGCTTGAGAAGCTGGAGCCAAAGATTCAAGCGTGTAAGTTTTGGTCTCTTGTAAGGATTGGTGTCTAATTTGTGACTATAGATTTAGAGTGGCTGAGCACGAAACCAGTGCCACCTCCTCTTTATGATCCCTTTAGCGACCAAGACGTTGAGAAGCACTACAGTAGTGATGAGGAGATGGAAACCAAGATCAAAGCTGTAGGAGAACAGGCCGATGAGGGAATGCCAGAACCAAGTCAGGGCGCTGGACAAGGACAGGAAGACCTGGGAAAGGATTAGTTTCTTAGGCACGTTGAAGATTCCGTCAGTCTACGTACCTAGGTTAAGTACTTGTTATGTGTTTAGCTACTACATTACTTCTAAGTAGTGAATGCATATTGAAGTATTATACTTGCGGTTCCAATACATATGGATATAGATACTTGGTTAAGGACTCGAAAGGGTGCACAGCCGAAACTCAGGCGATTAGAAGATGTGATTTGGGTGCAAATTTCTATCTGCCTAACTACTCTAATCACATTTTCCTCCTCGAGTCTGAGTAGAAGCTGATCAGCCTAGAATAAGTATATACAAATCTGTGAATGAAACTCAATATAAACTTGTGAATCAACTGGCTGGTTTGACCTCCTTCGCATAGGGAAGCGCGAGAGATGGAAGATGGCACAAGAAGCTGTAAACTTTCGCCAGTGAGCGGAGATGTTTTATGTACGCCCAGAGATAAGATCAATGCGCCGTCACAATCACACGTGTGCTTACTAACATATTCGCACAAACACAGTGCCAAGCCAACTAGCTTTGGTGGGTCGAACGGTGCTCAATTTCGAGTACACGGAAGACGACCGCCTCGACTCCACGAATTTCCCAGAAACCGCCGCCATGTCCGAAGCCGTCACCCTCAGAACTCGCAAGTTCATCAAGAACCCGCTTCTCGCCAGGAAGCAGATGGTTGTTGATATCCTTCACCCAAACCGTCCTCGTAAGAAAACCGTCAAATTCAACGCAAATTGGAGGAGCTGGGGCTGATTTGGCGTTATAGCTGTCTCCAAGGATGAAGTGAGATCCAAGCTCGCTGAGCTCTACAAGGCCGACAAGGCTCAGGTCTCTGTTTTCGGTGTCCGCACCGCTTTCGGAGGAGGAAAGTCGACTGGATTCGCCCTCATCTACGACTCCCACGAGGCCCTCAAGAAGTTCGAGCCACACTACCGTCTCGTCCGTTACGGTGACGCCACCAAGATCGAGAAGGCCTCCAGACAACAGCGTACGTTTTCTCCGAATCCGAAACCCTCGAAATTCGACATGCTGGGCGGATACATGTGGCGGCTATGGTTGTGGGCGTGGATGCTGACTTTTCTACAGGCAAGCAGAGAAAGAACAAGGGCAAGGAGACCAGAGGCACCCACAAGAAGGTCAAGAAGGAGAAATAAACGGGACGCATCTTTTCTTAATTTCAGCATTAAAATTGCTTTCGGGATCGGCATTCATTTCTCGGTTTTTTTTCAGTCGGGAGTCATTTCTATGCGGATGTACAAATAAATCGCGTCCGCTTCTGGGTTTTTAAGGCGTTCCTGCGATCTTTTTTCGGCTTCATTGCATGTGTGAATACATTATCTTGGATTTACCTGTAAAACGGGAATCGCTCGGATTGTTCACCATTCATGGGTTGTCGGTTTCGGTAGAGTGATTGGCCGTAGTTTTGAGAATAATTTAAACCCGTTATGATTCCCAAGTATTATAGACCCGCTCTAATGTTATACCAAATCTTTGCTCTCAAAATATGAGCATTTCCGAATGCATCATTGTTTGTTTCCATATGTGCAATTTTAAGCGTTGTGAAGAACGCTCATCGTGGCCCTATGGCGAATCGTACATATGTACAAGGGACCCTCCAGAAACTTGGAGATCACAGATGCTGACGGTTGGGGCTAAACATGGTTAAGCCGAATGTGTTTAGGTCGATGCGGGCATCAATCGTTTCCCTAAGCGAAAGTCGACGGCTCCAAGCAACACTCCCAAAACAAACACCACATCAGCCCTATCCACCGCAGGCCGCAATACGAACTCTCCTACGGCCATCGCGCAAGCCACAGACCGTTTCTCTCTCATCGAAAGCTTCACCAGCAAGCACCTGCCGCAATGGCTACGTGGTCGGCCCAAACGATACAAGACATCGCAGACTCTGTCGGAATCCAGCAACTCTCCCCGGCCATCACGAAAGATCTCTCCCAGGATGTCGACTTTCGGTATCGACAAATCATCGGCGAATCGATAAAGTTCATGCGACATGGAAAACGAAACACCCTTACAACACAAGATATATCGCATGCGCTCCGAGTGTTGGATGTTGAGCCCATGTACGGATACGAGACGACGCGGCCAGTCAAGTACGGTGCAGCTAGTCTGGGGCCGGGACAGCCCGTCTACTACTTGGAAGAGGAGGAGGTGGACTTTGAAAAGCTGATAAATGCCCCATTGCCAAAAGTCCCGCGGGAAGTTTCCTTCACAGCACACTGGATGGCAATCGAGGGAGTACAGCCCGCTATCCCCCAAAACCCCACACAGGCAGATGCGGGTGTGAGGGATAGTGCAACGAAAGGAGCAACGACAGCAAACTCGATATCGGCCAGCGCTGGAAACCAAGAGAGGCCATCCGTCAAGCCATTGGTCAAGCATATTCTCAGCAAAGAGTTGCAACTCTACTTTGAAAAGGTCACCAACTCCCTCCTCGACCCCTCGAACGACAACCTTCGACAAGCCGCTCTCACATCTCTCCGCAACGACTCGGGTCTTCATCAACTCCTTCCATATTTTGTTCAATTCGTTTCTGAGAAGGTTACGCATAACCTCAAGAACCTCTTCGTGCTGGAACAGGTATTAGAGGTTATTCACTCGCTTCTGGAGAACCCCGACCTCTTCATTGAGCCGTACGTGGCTTCTCTCATACCGCCAATTCTCACTTGCCTGGTCGGAAAGAGGTTGGGCTCGTCGAATGACAATGACGGAACTGCCTTACCAGGTCACTTTTCTCTCCGCGACAAAGCTGCCGCCATTCTCAACCTCGTCACCGCCAAGTTTGCAGACAGCTCCCACACGCTGAAGCCAAGATTGATGCGCACCTGTCTACGGAACTTTCTCAGCAACGATGCCCCAGTCGGTACGCATTACGGAGCGTTACTTGCACTTGCTGCTATCGGTGGGAAAGAGGCTGTCAGGGTACTGATCATGCCCAATCTCAAGTCGTTTGAGCAGAATGTGCTGGATGGAAAGAGTGAAGAGGGCGGCGAGAAGGCTGCAGAGGTAAAGGCTTGCTATGAGGCAGTGGGAAAGGTAGTCAGGATTTTGAGTGAGGAGAAGGTCAAGAACGAGGATGAGATGGAAGAGGAGGTGTCGGATGCGGATAGAACAGAGTTGGAGAACTTTGTTGGACCGGGATGTGCACAGGAGATACAGAGGGTGGGAGGTGTACAGCTGGTCAGAAAGGTCTTGGAGGTAAAGAATGGCAAGTAATGTCAAATGTCGAGGGTACCATGTTTTCATTGCTGCAAATATCTCGGGTTTAGTTTTTCCCCTTCTTATTGGGTTGGAGTATGGCGCTGCTTCCATGTCTTTTTTGATAATCTAGAGTTTCCTTCTGCTTTTTGTCATTAAGGCTGTATGTTACCCTGGTCCAGTTCGCCCGTTGAGACTCCCGCAAACAATGTGGGGTTTCGAAGTAATCCAGGTAAAATCGGTCTCTTGTCGTCAGTTAGCTCCATATTGTGCATAATAGGCTGAGGATAAGGATTGATTGCCAATTTCCGTATCTCATGTCCTTACGATTCGGAAGAACCCTTTTAGTGTTTGCATGTTGCATTGTTCCGCCATAAAATCATCATTTTACAGGCTGCTGCCCAATTTCTGCACACCTCATCGTGTGAGCCCT
This sequence comes from Ascobolus immersus RN42, assembly GCA_003788565.2. Lineage (NCBI taxonomy): Eukaryota > Fungi > Ascomycota > Pezizomycetes > Pezizales > Ascobolaceae > Ascobolus > Ascobolus immersus. Next base: position 138,651 of record ML119657.1, on the reverse strand, counting down.
CGAATGACCGAATGGAGCAGGTTTATGGCCAGCAGTGTTTTCTTCTTTCTCCAAAGGAGGAAGACAGCCCGTAAACTTTCAGGCACGAGCGATACAACACGTGAACTTCTAGATCTCGGTTCGCTGAAAGCGCCGTTGAGGTTCCGCACAAGCGACGAAATAGCGCCCTAAAGTTCCGGGGTTTACAGTGCGCATACAACAGTTTCATGTCCAGCCAACGTCCGTGATACTCCCAAACCAAAGCAAGTGCGCATTGAGAAGTTGCGCTTCACGTTTGTTCTTGTCTACATCATCGTTCGCACTTGCACCCTACCTTCGAGAACGTCCATATTATCACGTCTACCAAACTACCTTGTTGGCATCTCTCTACCGTTATTTTACTTTAAGCACCTCATTCTACTTGGCCCCTATTCAGTTTAGTAGTGCATCGCAGGTAGCCGACCAGTGGTAAGTGGGTTCGTAGATCTCTCCACCATCCTGGTCCTTTTCCCATCAAAGCACTTTTTCTGTTTTGCCCTTTCATTCAACAAAAAGGCGGTCAAATTCAAACCACTTGAACGCAAATCTGCTTCTGTCAACAAAACTCTCTTCGCCTTGTCTCGCCTCAGCCACCTCATATTCTCCAGTCTTTCCTTGAAATCACATTCACTTTGCTACCAGCATATCTGCACTCTGTGTCTGGCTTTACAACGACTCGGCGGTTCATACACTGTGAGAAAGCACGTCGGCTCCTCTCGTTCGTTTCGTTTCAAACCTCCGGCACGTCAGTCCCGCCTTACTGTCCATCTCTCTTGAGAACAAGATCATCGCTCTTCCCATCCATCCGCGCCGTTAGTTCATGGTCACTTTGACAACGGCCTCATCACCAACAGGACCACCAACAACGACCTCCACACCTCGAGCTTCAGTGTCGCGAGAGACCACCACCACTACGCCAGCTTGCGTTTGTCAGTAGGCGGGTTCCCATCCGGCCTCATCCAAAATCTTCCACCATTACGACCTCTACCATTACCCCTTCGAAATCCGTCACCGTGGCACAAACATCGTTAGCGGTGCTACTTTCGGGCTTCATCTACTTCCGTCAAAGGTGAGTCCTATCGTGCTGTTGGAAAGCGGGGGCAGTATGACATGAAGGGAAGAGGAGAAGGGGAAAGCGGGTGGGGTAGTCGTTGGGCAAATGGATGGGATTGGTGATACTGTTGAAATGATGGCTTTGTTTGCTGCTCCTCTCCTTGAGAGCAAACGGACCTTGTGAGATCAACAGTTGTCGCGACAGCAACGAGGACCTTGATGGGAGGGTGGTTTGTGGCTTGAGATGGTTAAGGATGGCTTAAACGAAGCGTGGGTCTTGAGCTAACGGGATCTTTGTTTGTCATAATAGTGCACTGATATATCCACGAGAATTCCCTGAAGGATCGCGAACGGCCGTTCCTACACCAGATGATTTTGGCTGTGAGGACTGGGAAAATGTAGATCTAAAGACACCAGATGGGGAGACTTTAAAGTGCTTCTTGTTGAAGTGTGATGAGAAGGCTGCTTCGGGGTTTACAGTCATATTCTTTCATGGAAATGCAGGGAATATTGTAAGCTACTCTTGATCCCTTATGGTGTTGGTGTTGCAGTGGAGTTTGAAGGCCATCCGAGTCTGTTGGTGCAAACGGAAGGCGGTGTGGGGTAACGATAGATGCGGTGGTCCAGAATGTGGCACAGATGCTGACCCTTGTGACTGTAGGGACACAGAGTACCGATAGCAAAGGTCTTTGTTGAGCACTTAGGATGCAATGTGGTAAGTGGCCCAAACAATCCTAGAGGGTCGCAACTAACCCGAAGACAAGCTTCAAGTATCATACCGGGGCTATGGAAAGTCAACGGGCAAGCCATCCGAGAAAGGTCTGTTGATTGACGCACAAACTGCTCTCGACTGGGTTAGAAACCATGATCGGCTAAGCACGACGAACACGATAATATATGGTCAATCGTTAGGAGGTGCTCTATCCATCCAACTGGTTTCGAGAAATCAAGATCAGATTGCGGGTGTGATACTTGAAAATACATTCAGGTCAATGAGAACCCTGATACCGAAAGCATTCCCTCCAGCAAAGTACTTGGCTCGGTTCTGCCATCAGATATGGCCAAGTGAAACGACGATACCCAAGATCGAAAGAGTGCCGATACTCTTCCTGTCAGGCGGACAAGATGAGCTCGTGCCGTATGTACTCTCCCTGCTGTTTGCTGGCTAGTTGACTGATGATGAAATTAGGCCGGACCACATGTTGGCGTTATACCGAGCGGCGGGAACGAATCAAAAGGTCTTTCGGGAGTTCCCTCGGGGAAAGCACAACGACACATTCACGGAAAACGGATACTTTGAAGCAATTGCTGAATTCCTGATGGATGTTAAGAAGAAGGATGACAAATAGGTCTGGATGGTGGGGCTCTATGGTTTGAGATGCCGTCTCGTATCTCCTGAGTTGACTGTTTTCTTGTTGGTTTGAAGTTGAAAGGGTGGTAAAGTTGAAAGTGATGTTGGATTTTGGTAAATTTCTCCTCTGGTTTCTGTTCGTTTTGGTTAAATTACCATGTCTACTGATTATTCTCCTATGGTTATGGGACGCTCCTTCCACAGCTTGTTATCCTGAATTTGCTGTTCTACTATCGCTTACCCGCATCTTGTTGCATATTCTCGCACGTCATCCGGTCTCTGCTTCTCTCATTCCTGACTATCAGCACAATTTCCTTCGAAAATTGCATTCTTGTTCTTTCCTCTCATTTACGCTCTCCAGTTCGCACATCATTTGTCTATTTTGGATCTTGGGTCGGAGTAACGGGCTTTCATTTGTCTTTCTTTCCTTATTCTTTTCTTTCTTGCCTTGTGCCAGTTGGCTACATCTTTCCAGCGTCCGTTTTTCTTGTCTTACCACTATCATGAAGTATACTTTACTCCTTAATTTTTAACCTCTGGTACTGTTGTTTTTCAGTTGTTTACCCGCTTCTTTCTTTGTTTGCTAGTGTTATAATTGATCAGTACAGATTATCTGGGTCGGTGTAACTTTCTTCTTTATCATTTACTTACTACTATGGGATGGGTTATGATATCGTTTTGGGGTATTATATGTTGCTTTGATGAAGGTTAAGCCTACTTACTTAGCCTGCTCCTGATACATCGAACGGATGTTTCAGAATCTTGTTGATATCATAATTCGATGGGTACTTGTTACGTTCTCGACGTGCCTTTGTCTCTGCGTGTGCCACTTTCCTGCGAGGGGGAACTCTTATTAAATTTACAGTTCACCGATACTGCTATAACTGTGCATGCGTATGCATGCTTGGAGGAGCTGAGGATATGTATTTGCTACATTCGATGTCACTGTAGGCGAATGTCACTATTGCTGCAAATCAGATGATGGCTAATTCTTGAGGCATGCAGGAAAGAATCACGATTGAGATACAAGACGAGAGTAGGTCCTCTCACGGGATTGCCATTTAAGCATGACGTCCAGTTTCTGAATCGTGCTTGCCACATCGACATCGCATGCTCGTCCGATGAAAGAGCTGATACCCCGTTGCAATTGACAAATAGGGTGCAAGCAAGTATTAACAGTTGAAAGCGGGGTAGAAAGAAGAAACGAGTTTCCCGATTCGTCGTATCTGCCATTCTAGGCTTGTTTAATGCACCTGTTGGAACTTGCGGCAATATCGAACTCAGGAACAATCCGGGTATACACCTAAGGGATGTCAGTAACGCTTTCAGTACACCCATCAGCTGAAAGTACTAATGAACTCACCTGTGCCTACCCGTGGCCATGTGGCCTTTGTTTGGAAGGGAGCTGATTTGTGCTCAGGATCTTGTAGGTAGATGACAACTGGATCAGTTCTCGATCTCGATCTATGATTTACCCCGCCATCTATGGTTCAGATCAGGAAGAACGTACTTACTTAATGTGCAACAAATGCACATGCAAGGTGAGTAAATGGGACGAAAGCAATCCCCCCCTCTTTACCTGTCAAGTGTAATCCGTCATTACCTGCCAAATTTGATCACCCATCACATGTGTAATTTTTCCTCAACGAAGCACGAACCATTGTACCAATTGTGTAGTATATGAAGTCAATCTAGTCAAGACTTTGGGGCGGCTGCTAGCTTGACTCTCCTGGGACTATGCATATTGTACGGAAGATTATGATGTGTTTGTTACATGCAGATACATGGCGAGCTGAGATAGAGTACCGGAGCAGCAGCTAACCCGTCAGATTCCGAGTTCCGAAGTGGGACGAGTTCTCAGGTTGCCGCAGAACAGTGTTGGCTTTTGCAAACGGGTACAAGTAGTAGCTCGGGAATCGATAACGGTAACTTGTAACTTTTCACCGGTGAGTAACAAAACCTGTTCGTTTGTCCTCTCCTTGGTATTGAATGGTTGGACAGCAATCTAGTACTTCCGGGTTCACTTCCTGACGAGTCTGAGTAGTACGAGGTCGTCTGAACGTCTACAGATCCCAATGGCCGGACCACGGAAAGCAGAGCATACTTTGTGAGATTCTTAAAGAGAATTTACGGTGAGTGGAAGTTTTAAGTAGAATGGTTGCCACATAGTATATCAAGCGTACCTGAAGCAAATATCTAAGTCGGGATATGTCAATCCGATAGGTAATGATCGATTTATTGAAGCTAACATTTACTCGCGGAGTGTAATGCTTATTAGTAGCTGGCCACATTGGAAGGCCGCATTGTACATATACTTGCTTCTAGTACCGGCTGGCCACGTAAATGGCAATTCGGAAGTTGCGCTAGGCTATGTGAAAGTATGCGGCACATCTTCCCTACAAAGCCCTGTGTCCTGAGATCCGGGGCAAACGCGCTACTACCCGCTTCCTCAAAACTCCAAAGCTGAGCCCCTGGCATAAAACAGCCAATGCATGTAAACAACGAATGCTAGCATTTTCTCTGGCTGTGTCACCGTGACTTCACACCTATCCATCTGGTTGCAACCGGTTACATGCAAAGGAGTTTCACCGTTATTTTCAAAGGAATTGTGCCACTGGCTTATGACACGCCGTAAGGATGGGAAAGAGCAGTCACCATAACTGGCCAAGGTTGACTTACCTACTTAGTTATGATTTGGACACTACGATACAGCGCCATACAGACAGATATATTGAGGCTGCGCATGCGGTTTTAGGTAGATGTGACAAGTTGGCATCCATCTTAATCTGGCAATACGCCTTTATTCCCACTATATTTATGTGATCCATACTTATCTATTCCCATGGCTTAAACTTACCCAGTTACCATAGGGCTGAAACAATTGCAACTGAACCGAATCTGTTATCGTAATCGATATCCTTAAGCCTTGCCTTCGAACCTTCGCACTCTGCCGCTTGCCAAGAGAACGGCATCAACTTCGGTCTCGCCCAACAATTCTTATAGTGATTGTAGGCGCGCTTACTGCAGACTTTAGCTCCAAGAGACAGGATAGTACTAGTGCCACACGATTATAGTAAGCAGCCCTATTTACTTTAAGCTTTTCGAATCGGCCCACTACTACAGCTTGCATGGTTGGCAATGAATTCCCTGCGCATCATATGTAGGGTGTGCGCATGCGCAGGTTGTTCACACCTCAGTGCGCTCGCGCTCGATGTACTAAACTTGACAAGAAGTATGCATTGCATTGTAACCTGAGTGCGCATCCTAAAATAAAGCAACTCAGACTGTAGAGCTACCTGCTATCTGTTAGAACTGAGACGACTGGCAAAAAGAGACAAGGTCAATTTCCTTCCGAGTTTTTGCCAATGGAAAGCTTAAGCTGCGCTTATTCAGGGCTTATTTCATCGGGTACTTGGATCATGGTTCCTGACGCACAGCGTCAATTGCAAATAGGTGCCTAAAATAACCGATACTAAGCTTTTATTGAACGCTTACTTGCGTGCGCTGTGTTAGCACAAGGCGAGGAGCCGATTTATATCTAATGTGCATCATATCGAGACACTAGCGCGACAACGTGGCGCAGAATGTGTGATGACGCCCTGCCGTTATGGTGGAAGCTTCGAAGGGAACTCATGTAAGTGTAGTGCAGACCTTGCTCCTTCATGTAGATACGAAGGTACAGAGTTTACTTATCCGTTGCTACCTCACAAGGTGAGGGCAACAAGATTAGTACTACCTTCCGCTCATGCTGGCCGATACATCATTTGATCATGATCATGTTCAGAACGACAGCGCTCCTCTAGCTCTTTTGCAATGGAGCTGCAGTTAACACTTTATTATCAGATTGTAATCGGGCTGTTACAGCCCCATACATGCATACTATGTGAACGTGAGGATCCAAAAAATATAGTTTACAATGAGTCTCTTACGCCAGTATATATGATTGACTACTTCATACCTGCATGTATAGTATTGTATAGTGATGCATGCAGTCATGCTAGCCAGGGTAACAAAGTACAATACCTGCTCGCTACAAGCACTTACCTAGGTACTTCTAATATTTTCCTACAACCTTTGCTCACCGCAGCCTGCGCATCTCGTTTACTATAGTACTTATTTAACCCCTCTGTGCAGATTATCTCCCTCGGGGCTGAGTTCTTTTAGTGGGATCTGTGGCCGATACATGGGCAGCACATCGGTTGGATTCTGGAATGCGATCCAGTTCTGAAGTGCATAGGATTTATCAGAGGCTAGACAGAACTTTGGGCGACTGTAGTGTAATCTAATATAATTCTAGCAAAAAGTACCAACCAAGGTAGAGGAGCCGATGGATCGGAGCGGAGCTCCAGAGCCCCTTACTAGAATGGTTGGTATTATTTGCGGTGTGCACTTCAGAATGAACTTAAGTTGGGCATATGTCCAGTACATGGCATCAGTGGATGGTTATTGTGATAGATGTACTCGCACCAGCGCCATACGAGGTACAAGCGTGTAGGGAGTAGTAAGAGTTGCCCTGGTAGTCTCCTCATGATCAGCTTAAAGTTCCAAATCCGTAGTGAGCCGCAGCCTGAGCACTGTAACTACTTAGTTATGTACCATTGCGCCTCAGCTGTTATACAGTATGGATCCAGTAGTACGAGTACATAAACAACATGCAAGGTCTTCACTACTTGCAATATCCAGAGTGTAGTATATGCTAAGTAGTACATGGTTCACATGCTGGTACACCCACATAGCTGTTGTTGCATCCCACCGTCACCCTGATACCCAAGTTCAATTCTGCGACGAGAAAGTACCGATGCAATTGGGCGCACATGGGTCCAACTTGTCGATGGAGATCCATGTGCTCACCAACTGGACGACACCTGTCTGTGATATTCCAGAACAAGATGTCTTTTCATATCTGCCTAAAGAGTCGGTTTGCTAGCATGGTGTAATACTTCCTCTACCGGGATTGAGACGAATTACAATTTAGGAATGCTTAATTAAAGGCGCCTAAAATCTTATAATCGCATTTTTGTCTCAAAAATAAAAACCACCAATCCTGTGAGGTTGCACGGAGTGAGCAGTGACATCCGCCGGCCCCAGTTCTCAGAAGATAGTACATAGTGGCTACCCTTGCACTTTGACGAACTAGCTTGCTCTGGGTGAGCAGCGCGCCTTTCACCGACCACGGAATATGACATTGTTCTGCGCTTGTCCAGGTCCTGATATGGTGCTTGTGGTCAAGTCGAATGTACTTCGCGGTAAATCTGTCATGCTTAGTAGACAAACGCTTCACAGTCACATGTAGCTGTTCGGGTACCCAGCACAGTAAGGCGTCGCAAGCGGTAAACAGCCAGTACACTGTCCAAACTGCTTGTGCTGTCACCAATACTCTGAAGGTCACTAATTTTAGTCCACCATGACAGGCCCAATCTCCCCAGGTATGTCGGGGTAGCTGTGCTGCAATATAGTCATACATCCGTCATAGTATAACTACTTAGTAGGCAGTGGTGGACGCCATACAATTCTTTTATATCGACAAGGTCTTGCCAACAGCGCATTCAAGCATTTTCCCTTTAATAGGATTCGGAATCCCTTGTCTCGACTCACCCTTGATTCCTAGGTCGCCCTACCTCCGCACATCCCGCTTCTTATATATATATACGATAAGGCCGCACTCTCCTCTTTCAGGATTCGATAAACATTTTTACTCAAAGCCAACGCCATACACACGAGTTACCGTCTAGGCCTTACCTGCTATACTATCCTAAACTCGTTTCTGATTTTGATACTTCAACTGACAACGAGCCTCGATCGTATTCTCCAACCTCTTGGTTTACGGCCTTCGTTTTCCGACCCAAACAGCTGTACGGAGAGTCGGGAATTGGTTAGCCATATAGGAAGCTTTCGAGACATTAGTAGAACGTTTGCATCCTAGAACGCTGCACACATAGTCAGGTAAGTAGCTTTCTATTCGTCCTTTCCCAAGAGATACAAGCTAACCTTCGTCTCCTTTCTCACAATTACTTAGGTTGTCATACACTCACCAGTACACCTTTACAATGGAGTCGACGTCGAATTTCACATCCATCGGTTTTCTTCCTACTCATCCACGAGGCTTTGTCGTTTTGCCAATGTCAGATGTCTTTGTCTTCTTGGGTGCATGTGCGGCAACTGCCTTTGGTTACCTAGCACGGCACTATGGAATGGCGAAGCTTCTCTGGGCATGGGGCTTCTTTATGCAGGGCTGGAAGCAAGCCAAGCCCGGCTATTTCACCTCCTTCCTGTCTCGATTCACAACCGGAACCGCGACTGGTCAAGAGAAGCAACAGCACGAGTCGGAAAACTGGTGGTCTGGCATCAACGAGAAAGCCCGACTGCTAGAAGAAGGCAGAAGCGAAGACCATGTGGTCACTGAGGATGGCGCTCGTGATGCTCTCGTGGAGCCTAATGCTGAGGATGCCCATGGAGCTTCCGAAGGTGATGGACTCAAGAAGCTCTTTAAAAGGGGACTGGAGCTCTTTGAAGACGCATCTGAAGACGAGCCAGAAACAGCGATGGACAACTCAGGATACCGCAACACCAACCTTCACCGTCGGGCGACAGAGATCAACCCAAACTGGAACCTCTCCAAGAATTATCCCGATGAGATCAACCCAAGCGTCAAAGCATCCATCAATGGTACCACCCTTCCAATAATGGCTTACTATGGCGAGTACAGCTTTACACATGTATTCGTTCGTGGCGACGACAACCTCAAGGTTCGAGTCCGCCCAGCCAAAGGAGACTTCAACAACTGGAGAGTCTCACCAGCACCCAGGCTCGGCGTCCAAGACATCAAAACCTCGGACGGTGCAGTCGAGTTTGTCCTCACTTCCCAGCAATGGAAGACTCACGGCTACTGGATTGTCAAGATGGAAGGCTACAGGGCTCTGATTATTCTCATTGACGAGGAGGAAGACGACGAGTTTAGCGGCGACGGCATCTTCTACCCTTCAAACTATAATGTTATCAAGGACGGAAGCGCTTTTGCTACTGTCGGTATCCAGAAAGCCCTAGACGATGCATCAGCTTGGGGCAAGAAGAATGGTAGACATGGAAAAGTCGTCATCTCTTACGGAAAGTACCTGGTCGGTAACCTCAACATCGACTCTTACACCCATATTCACTTCCAACCCGGTGCTGTCTTCACTTTCTCTGGTTTCCGCAAGGACTACAGAGATGACTGGCTTAAGAGCTCGGCAAATCGATATATCACCTGGTGGTTGTCGACCGTCCAAGGATCCAAGAATATCAAGATCACTGGTCGAGGAGGGCTCTTGGACGGTAATGGCAAGACTTCCATGGACCGCGGTTTCGATAATGGAATTGGCTGCGCCGCCATGGTGCCCATCAATACCGAGAACTTTGAATGGGATGGACCAATCATCAAGGAAACCGGCCTGTGGGCTTTCGTCCCAGCTCGTTCAAAGAATCTCACAATCAAGAACCTGAAGGTTCTAAACCGACTCGACATGGGTGAGGTTGACTGCATCGATGTTTGCGAGTCTCAAAACGTCACCATCAACCGCGCAATCGGAATCGGCCTCGATGACCCCTTCTCGACAAAGACCTGGGAGAACGATAAGGACGTCTCTAGAAATTGGAAAGGGGAACCACAACAGAACAAGGGCATCACCTTCCGCAACTGCGTCGCTTGGACCCACTGCTTTGGGTTCAAGGTTGGCCAGGGAGTGATGCAAGATCAGTCCGACATCCTTTTCGAAGATTGCTCAGTCTTCAACGCTTCCGTCGGGATCGGTGTTCACCATCGCTGGGGAAAGAAAACGGCAATGAACATCCGATTCAACAACATCTCGATCGAGCGCATCACAAGCACAAATATGAAGATGAGAACCTGGTTCTCCGTCTTTGTCGATGCGGGAGATGCCAACAGTGGAGGTCCTATTAAGAATGTCACGTTTGAGAACATCAAGGTTTTGGACATCGGGACGACCAAAGCAAAGATTGAAGGAACAAAGGGATCGATTGATGGCGTGTCGTTTCGGAATGTGAAGATTCTAGGGAAGATTGCAAAGTCGTATGACGACTTGAATATCGATAGAACTTTGATTGATCCAAACCTAGTTCGGGGTATCGTAGTACTCTCAACCGGCACAGGAAGAAGAAAGAGAAGAGAGTATGCTTTGTAGAGATGGGCCTAGTTATATCAGCTTTTGTTTTTTCTTTGTCTTTCGGCGTTGGATGGGTTTCTTGCTGGATAGATCCTTCTTGGATATTTTGGTCTCTTTCCTTTTTTTTAGCGAGGACTGGCGTTACTGGCGTGCTTTTGAATTCTTTATCGATTTGATCTTTCAGGCTTCCTTTTTTTTCAATACTTCTTAGTTAAAGTACTTATCTTAACTGATTCTTCTTGCTCTTAAAGTCCTTCGAGTTACCTGTGGTCTGTGCCTAGTTCTTACCTGTACGTAAATTTATAAAGTGAGAGGTTTCATAAACCCTGAGCAGAGGTGTCGTTGAGCTGTGGGGTTTTAGGTTATGCAGATGTGTGTGCTAAAGCCCTACACTAGCAAGCTGACAGTTAGCGAGCGGCCCAACCATGCGACCTGTCGATCTCGCATGCAACGATGCATCGATGAGTGTTGCCGACTTCGCCTGCAGCCCTAGACGCTTGGTATTAGTACAGCAATCCCGAAGAAAAATGACGAATCTCTGTGGGTATAACACGGTGGAATTCTCAGATGCTCCAGGCTACAGTCAACAATATACTTTCCTGTTCCTAGGCACCACACCTCCGAGCCAACTTCTTCCGTCACATTCTTCACTGTCGACCTCCTGCTTACTTAATTGATTCGCCAATTGCACTAGCGCCCCCATGCCCCCTGATGTTGACATCATCACCGGAGTTGACCGGTCTCCTTCATCCCAACTAACACAACGGCCGACCGAACTCGAAAGAGCCGCCAGTATCTCCTCCAAAACACCATCTATACCAAATCAACATACACGTCCGATATCTACATACTCACGACACTCCAGCTCAACAGGCAGTCGGACCACAGATCGAAACCATGTCGACGACGACAGTTTGGAAGACAACTCCGGCGTTCCTAAACTCTCTCTCTGGCGACTGTTTTGGTTTTTCCTGACCGAATTCGGAATACATGCATGGGGCGGATCAGTGGGCCAGATCGCCTTGATGAAAGAGAAGCTGGTTGTGCAGGATCAATGGGTGTCACTACAAAGGTTTCAACGCGTGTTTGCCGTCTACCAGATTCTACCAGGTCCGGAGGCTGCTGAAATGTGCATGTTCTTTGGATGCCTATCAGCTGGAAGATGGGGGGGTGCAGTCGCAGGGATGGGATTCATACTGCCTGGGTTCCTGTTGATGCTGACAGCGAGTGTGTTGTACGTGACCGTGGACGTTCAGAATGTTTACATCCAGGCTTCTTTCAAGGCATTGAGGGCTGTAGTCGCTGCTATGGTATGCGCATTCCTCAGAATTGGTTTCACTATAGAACTGGGCTGACTAGGGATAGATATTTCGGGCTACTCACAGTCTTGCAGACCATGTCTTGACATACCCAAAGACGGGCAAGCCGAATCCATATCTCATTGCATCCGCCATATTCACCGTAATCAACAGTGCTTTGCACATCAACATGTAAGCTATAAGCTCATTCCATCCATAAGATTTTAAACAGGCCTAACGTCTGTCAGCTTCATCTCACTATTCCTTTACGGCATAATATACACACTCATAACTCGTCGTTGGTACTTTCCCGCTATCCTCATATTCATCCTCCAATATGTCGTCTTCGGCCTCTATGTGCACTTCAAAAGCTTCCCTTCAGAAGTCAGTCTTGCCCTCGGAATAGCACCAGAACCGACAATCCCAAGTCTCCTGGCGCTGGGCCTCGTAGCAGGGTCTTTATCGTTTGGAGGAGCATATACGGCCTTCCCTTTTGTGCAAGCAGAAGCAGTGCTTTTAGGAAAGTGGATTCCGCTGAGTACCTTCATTGAGGGAATCGCCATCGGCCAGATATTACCTGCGCCATTGGTTATCTTTGTGACCTTTGTGGGGTTCCAGGGCGGGTATTATGGTGGAAACCTGGAGGAGGCGAGCAAAGGAGGCGGCGAAGGAAACATTGGTATGGGGTTTGCAGGAAGCGCGGTGATGACTGTGGGGATGTTTCTTCCGTGTTTCCTATTTACGATTATGGGGCACACGGTTCTGGAGAAGCTGGTTAGGAACAAGGTAAGCCACTGAGATAAGACAAAGGGTGGACATTTGCTGACGTCTTATAGTTTCTGGCTGCTTTCTTCGAAGGGCTTTGCGGCGCCGTTATCGGTGTTATTGCGATCACTGCTTTCTCGATTCTGAAGCAAGCGGTCGGTGAGCCTCCATCGAAGGATCCTGATGGACATTCCGTCGTTTTCCAAGGACCAGCAACCGTGATATTCGGTATGGCTTTGGCTGCTGCATATCGATTTGATCACAAGTACACCTCACTGCTGATCGTCATATGTGGAGCTGTCGCAGGTCAATTCCTCTTCGTAGATAAAGTCTAGCGGCAGACGCATGGCTGGTTTTGGCAAAAAGCATATACGTAAAAGAAGGAACACCGTCACATACGGCCACAGATTGAAGAGTATACGGGATCCCGTTCGCTCTCCCATAGTCAAGCTTCTAATCGCCAAGGTAGTACTGCGGTGGGTGACCACGCGGGAATCCTTGGTGCTGTATGTTTTGCTCTCATGCCTTTCACTTGGGAAAGTTTAAAAACCTCTAATTGGTTTACTTGAACAAACGGTCACATACGGTCATAGATTGAAGAATATACGGGATCCCGTCCGATCTCCCATAGTCAAACTTCCAATCGCCAAGTTAGTACTGTGGTGGGTGACCACACAGGAATCCTTGGTGCTATATGTTTTGCTGCCATGTTTTCTCACTTGGGAAACTTAGAGAAAGTTGTATGCCGCATATTGAAATATTTGCCACATACGGCCATAGATTGAAGAAAACACGGGATCCCGTTCGCTCTCCCTTAGTCAAACTTCTAATCGCCAGGTTAGTACTGCGGTGGGTGACCACGCGGGAATCCCTGGTGCTGTATGGTTTTGATGTTTGCTCTTTCTACCTCACAATTTTGCCGTCGAGAAGTTTCTAAACCACAATCCAGCATTCAACGCTTTAGCATTCCGGTGGCCATTTTGGAGCAGTTGCTGCAAAGTCCATCTTACGGAATGACAGATAACGCTTAGTACACCCCTCTCTTTTGACCCTTCGAAAAACGTCAGGCATAACAACGCATACTTAAGTCAACATACAACCGAAAGATTTTAACCTGAATAAGTAGGTGTCAAGTAACAAAACATGAGAACAAGAACTTGAGACCTCCAGCCTTGATTAAGTAGTTACAACGAAAACAAGAACTTAAGAATTAATTCCAGACTTGAATAGTTACAGGAAGCTCTAGGAGCACCATGATTAAACTGTCTAATATGTAGTAAACAAGCTAAAATACAGAATACAGCCAACATGCTGGCAAGCCCCGAACAAAATGCGCCCTATGCACCAAAGATAAAAATAATAAGGAGAACAGCAAGTAGAACCATGACCCTAAACTCCCGAACATTTTAAGAATGGTCAACCGATCCTGATATATGTGACAAAGAGAAGAATAAAGGAAGAAACAGAGAGCTATACTCTTTCATGCGTTCGCTTAACCAAAGTGCATCAAGGTCTGCTTGGCCTTTCCTTTGCCCTTCTTCTTGCTATTTCCAGCATCTTCGTCTGTTCCTTCCGCATCTCCACTCTGGGGTGAAGTGCCGCCATTTGAAGACCACGCATTAATAACTGCATTTCCGCGCCCGCTTCTAACGGGGCCGAAGTTATGCGAGGGCTTCTTTGGTGGAAGAGCGGGGAACTCGTTCTTGCTGACTGATACTGCAGGAGCAGATGGCCTGGAGCTGCTTCCGGATCCTCCTGCTCGAGCGGCCATAGTCTGGACAGGCTTTACGGCCCTAGGCGTTGGTGCTGGACTGGCCGCTGCTGGGCGCCGTTGAGATGCTGGTCCTGGGATTGATTCGTCTGTGGATCCGACGTGCCACGGCCCTCTAGACGGAGCAGTGGATGACTTGACTCTCAAAACACGCGAGGTCTGAACCGGTGTGGCGGATGGAGCACCTAATCCCATGGGTGGGAAATCGCCGTGCTGATAAGGTTAGCTGTAGGTTCATAAGAGAAGAATGGAAACATACCAAGGCTTTCCAGTCTTGCCAACCCTTCCATAAAGCATTCTTCTTGGATTCATCTTCGTAAATCTCAGACAAGTCCTTCAAGAAAGCACCCAAATCTATGATCTTGATGCCTCCACTATTACCACCAAACAGATGCCATAGCTTGTCGATCAATGACCTGGGGGCAATAGAGCCTTGTCTGTATTGTGAAACCAAGGTTTTGAACGAGCTAAGCTTTACGCCGTCATTTTTGACAAAGTTTCCTGCCCTGTTGATCACGTTGGCGTGCTTCCTGGGCCATATGTTAGAAACTGTCAAACAAACTCCATATGGGAAACTTACTTTTTTCTCTCCTCTTCCGTCATAGGTCCAGTTGAAGATGTCTGAGTAGCGGAACTTGAAGAAGCGCCACCTTCTCCTCTCAAAGGAGCTAAAGGAGGGAACTGGTTTTCCTGGATAACGCTCACGGGAGGTGGTGGTTGTGAGGGAACGGCGACAGTGACAGGACGAACATTGGCTGCGGATGCGTTTGGACGAGCAGCAAATACCGAAGAATCAGTCAGTTGCCCACCGAAGGTTCTAGAAGTCCCGACCTGGGCACCTTGAACGGCCAAGGTACGCTGGTATGCAAGCTCATCTCGACTCATATGAAGTGGCGTTTCGGAGGGTCTGTCGTCTTCATTTTCATGACGCCCGCCACGACCACCATGACCATCTCGCCCACCTCTACCACCTCTCCCCCCTCTTCCTCTCCCTCTTCCACGTTCACCCCGACCGCCACTCGGACCACCGAAGTCAAAGTTGCTCATGTCAACCCTCCTGGCACTCTTCAAAGCATTTCCGGTCAATCCTCGAGGATGGGCCTCCAACATATGCGCCTTGAGATCGATTTCGGAATCGAATACCACAAACTTCTTCTCCAAGCACTCTTCATCAGCACACATAAAGTGGCCTGACTTGAAATGTTCCGCTAACGAGTCATAGTCCACATAATACTGCGCTTGTCCTCTTGGATCCCTTCGTTCGCAAAGGAAACATCTCTCATGCTTTTCACGACAATGAGAGTAAAGCTCGTCACCTGTGTAAAAGCGCTCCTTGCAAAAGCCACATTCCGGATGACCCTTGAATCCACTCTGATTAATTGCACCCGGCTCATCGTCGCCATACTTCTCGTGCTTTTTGAGCTCTTTCGTGGTAAACAATTGGTGCTCATGTGCGAATACATGCTTGTGCTTGGTGCATAGTTCACTATCTCTGTTAGAGTCCTTCTCAACGGCCGCGCAAAGGTGGGGAGCATACCAAAGAGATCTGTGATGGGTAGATGTTACGTGACGTTTCAGGTCGGGCCAGCTCAGACAAGCCACTTCACACTTAGATTCGGGGCAGTTGTACTGTAGCAAGAGGCGAACATCCTCATAGATCTTCTTGCTCGTGAATCGAATACCTAGGTTGGAATCCTCACACACAAGATCCGCATCCGTAAAGTCTTGGAATTCCTTCTCATCGGCTTCTGTAAAGATAACATAGTCGGCCTCCGTCTATGAACATATGTTAGCTCGGCCATCTACTTTATGAAGGCTAACTTACACGACAATGAGGGCATAACTTGTTCTTGTAGAGAGCACGCATTCTCAGGGAGCAAATATGACATGTCGTGTGTTTGCACGGGGATATCGAGGAGTAGACAATGGTGTTTGCACAAATGAAGCACTCATTCGCATTGTCGTGTTCTTGGTCTTCGTCTGAACCGGCCTTCGGAGAGCTCTCCTCCGATGTAGGGTCCCTTATCGTAAGCTGTGCAATATCTGCGGATCCAAAGATCGAGTTCTGTGCTCGAGGTGTGTTTCCGTCATCGGTAAGTGGAATGGCTCCTCTCCCTCTGCCCCGGCCGCCTCTTCGAGGTTCGCCAGATCCTCTGGAGCCACCTCGCTCTCCTCTGCCACGCCCTCTATTTCCCCGTTCACCCCTCGGTCCGCCTCTTCCACCTCGGGGTGCGGCCGAATTGTTGGTGTCTCTTGGTGGAATTGAATCAGCTTGGTCTGACATTTGGGTGGTGGTATTGTTGTTTTGAACCGAAGAAGCAGTGGCCATAAGAAGTGACGTCGGTTTTCTAGATTTTTCCGAAATGAAAATATGCCGTTTGGTTGAGCGCAAGACGATGATAGTTTGCGAGTGGATTGACGAAGCGGGGGCAGGAGTTGTTATGAATGAAAGGAAGTTTCGACGAGATGAGAGTTTCGGGAAAAGTTTAGGTTCGCGGAAACGCAATCGTCAACTGTACTCTTTTGGTGGGGCTGAGCGGCCTCTCAAATTCGGCTCATAAGAAACGTAGAAAGCACGGACCTATGAGTGTTTCACCCCACGGCTTAAACACTTTTTTAGTGTTTACGGATAAACGGTGAGCGAGAATGAGTCGAACTGGCGCAGAACACCATGCTGCTGCGGAAGCATTTGCTTAACCACAAGGCGGAGTTGTGAGGTCAAAGACCACAAAAAGGCATAAAAATTGCGGCTCTGATCGGAGAATCTTGGTCTGTCACTATGTATCCCGCTGATATACATATGTACTTATGTAGGGTGCAAGCTCCTACGCACCTATCCGCATATTCCATTCCCAACAGCTATTGGAGGAGGCTCAATATGTATCAAATGCGATTCTTCATCTTAACTGCTACTACCTTACTCTCTGAACCTAGTACACTACATTTGTTTCGTCTCCTGATCCGGATCCCACATTTGTCGCACATTCAGATTAACACGCTTCGTGCTCATCCAACTGTCCCATCCGTCAAGTCCTTTAAGCTCCCCTGGCCAGCTCTGCAGGTTAGAAGGACAGGTCCCACGTATAACTTTCGGGACCGCATGCCACGCCCACCGACTCTCACCATTCATGACAATGACATCACCGGACTTCAACCGTACCAGCAAGACATGTTCTTTGCTTTCTGCTTCGACCTCCTCCGCCGTCTTCACCGTTCCATCTTCTTTCAATGGATCTGGCGCAAACCCTATCAAGAACAGGGCATCACAACCGATCGATATGCTAACCAACCCCTTACAACTTTTTTCACTAACATCACGATGCGGTGATAGCTGATCGCCAGGTGAATAAAAGTTGGATATTGCGGCTTCGGGGGTGATTTGGGGGAATAGCGCTTGGATGAGTCGTTTGAGATCCGGAGGAAACTGCGGCACTTCGTCTCTTCTATCCACTCCTTCGACTCCTTCTTCACCGTCCCTTGGGACCATTTCTGGGTATACCTTCTTCGTCCAATCATACTGCCCACCAAGAGTCATCCACCGCAGTTTCTTCTTCAGCGCCTGCTGAACGGTCATTGGTTTATGTACTGTCGGATCAAGAGGCTCAAAGGTGGTATCCGCATCTAAATGAAAGTAGCTGGGCTTGTCGCTGGAGAATTGCGAGTAAGGGAGTTGATAATGGGCGTGGAGATTGGTTTTGTGGACTGGATTGGACAGGTCTCTTAGAAGTATGCGCTCGAGCACCTTGGTTTGAACTGCTGGTGGTAGAGACGGTAGTATCTGGATCCCTACGCTGTGTTAGACGACATTTTCTACCAGTCAGCCAGTGTACTAACCGGGCACATTCTTGTGCGTATAGACTGTCGTCCTTATCCCATCCGGATCCGCCACCAATTCTGTAGCGACGCCGTTCTCAGGGCCATCCTCCAGAAAGGTCTTGTAGTCGGAAAGTAGACGGTCCTTATCCAGCTCCGAAATTGGCTGCAGTCGTGTTTTGTGGTAGTCAGAGATGTTGTCCAGGTCCAGAATGTAAGGGTCATCCGCCAGTTGTTCGATGGGCTTTTTGATGTACTGCTTGTGCAGGGCCAGCACAGCAGGCGGCGGAGGGTGGTGAGCATGGGCGACTGGTGGAGGTGGGGGTATCTCTGTCACGGCCATGGCTGTACTGTCGTCGGTTTTCGTGGTAGAGGATGTTGAGAGTTGTATCGGTACATTAGGCGCAGAGGATGTGAAAAAAGAGGAGAAGCGGTGGTGGGGTAGTGAGCAAACAGCGCGTTGAAAAAGGTAAACACAATTATTTTCCCACTGTTGCTTCGAAAACAACACGAGAAAGCCGCACCTTAGTTACCGCCGCCCGCCCCTACGCATCTAACCCAAGCACGCCTCCATTCCTCAAACATCATCCCCCCCCAAATCAGAGCAACAACAGATCAACCTTTGCAGCAACCACTCGTATTAGCGAATCGAAGAATCGGTTATATTTCTGGAACGGCACATTGGACTTTTTAATTGGCTATTATACCGTTACGTTGTAGGGGTTTCAGGGTCCCGTTACATATTTGGATCTGATTCCTAGATTCCGCTAGCCATCTGGAAGCCTTCCAATACATAACCATCGCTTCTACCGCTAGACTCTTCTTTCTTCCTCTTTCATTCTCACAGAGTCCTTTCGTTCTTTTGACTTCTTTTCACCTCTGTCAACCCCTCGTTTTCGACTTCAAAACTCACGCTCGACGCCCAAGCACTTTCGCTCACCTAAGAATCACCAATCGCTTCAACAACCACCATGCCATCCATTGAAGATGACTACCAGAAGCTGGAAAAGATCGGCGAAGGTGAGCGAAGAAGACAATATTACCCAGGCATCTCTAATTCTTCAGGTACCTACGGTGTCGTCTACAAGGCCCGCGACAAGAATCACAACAACCGTCTTGTCGCCTTGAAGAAGATTCGCTTGGAAGTCGAAGATGAAGGAGTACCCAGTACCGCCATTCGTGAGATTTCTCTCTTGAAGGAGATGTCCGATCCCAACATTGTCCGATTGTACAACATCGTCCACGAGGACCACGGCGATGAGGAAGGAGAAGGACGCAAGCTTTACCTTGTCTTTGAGTTCTTGGATCTGGATCTCAAGAAATACATGGAGGCCATCCCCAAGGGAACGGGTATGGGGGATGATATCATTAAAAGATTCATGAGCCAGCTAGTAGAGGGAGTCCGCTACTGTCATGCCCATAGGATCTTGCACAGAGATTTGAAGCCCCAGAACCTACTCATTGACAAGGAAGGCAACTTGAAATTGGCAGATTTTGGTCTTGCACGAGCATTCGGCGTCCCTCTTCGCACATACACACACGAAGTCGTCACACTGTGGTATCGATCGCCGGAGATTTTGCTTGGAGGCAGGCAGTATTCGACTGGTGTTGACATGTGGAGTGTTGGTTGTATATTTGCGGAAATGGTCAACCTCAAGGCGCTATTCCAGGGTGATTCCGAGATTGATGAGATTTTCAAGATCTTCCGGTATGTCCTCAGTGAACCGTCCCTTGTGGGTCGAGCTAATGAAACTCTAGTCTTCTTGGTACACCAGATGAGTCTGTCTGGCCTGGCGTCACGTCTTATCCGGACTTTAAAACTTCCTTCCCTCGCTGGGAGCGTGTTCCCACAGAGAAGTTTGTTCCAGGATTGGATCCAGCCGGTATCGATTTGCTCGAGGTTAGTACACGTTCCGATTACCACCTTGGCCCTGCTGACTTGCGCTCAGAGTATGCTCATATTCGACCCTGCTGCGAGAATCTCTGCAAAGCAGGCTTGTCACCATGAGTACTTCATGGAAGATGGTTATGAGTACGACAGATCCACCAGACCTACCAGCAGATATGCCTACCGCCACTAGTCGCATTCCTTTTTATTTCCTTACATTCGGTATATCTTGCTTGGTGCACCTTTTCTTCCTTGGGCTTTATAATAATTTAATGATCAAACATGGGTGGCGTAGTGGAAAATATTTGCTGGTCTAGAGGGAAACACAGACGTAACATCGAGGCTTTTTGTTGTTTACTGGGTTAACTGGGTGTTTTATATCCTTAATACTTCCGTGGGATATATTGGAAGCAATTGTAGCGTTCTAGTAGCGTCTTATTTGGACATATTTTACTTTTTTCTATATATCAATCCCCGTTTGGTGTTTTTGGTAATGTGGTGTATTCTTGATGCAGCGTCGATATCCAATAAGATCATTTTTGTGCTTTATTATTTTACAAAGCATACATGTATAAATACTCGCTTCTTGATGTATTTGCGAGTTCAGGCCTTCAGTTCTCCCAAATGGAATGAACATACTTGGTTGAAAGTGGTAGGAGCAGTTGCTGAGTCAGTCAGGTGCAACCTTGGCGGTTTTCAGCGGTTCCCACGCTCACAGTGAGGCCATCTCCTGAACTGCAACCGACCTTCATCAGGCATGAACGGTTAATCCATTGTCATCATCAGATACGCACCCTCCCGCCATATTCCAAACTACCTACAGCAATCTTTCTGTTCATGGCTTCTCGCTAAACCTCACAGTCCCTCTTACAACTGGAAGAGCGAAACATGGTGGGGCCTTCAGCAACCACAAACGAGCCAGAGGAGCGGGATACGGAGAGCAGCGTATCATCATGCGCTATCGAGAGTGAGGAGGATCTGCTTTTGAAGAATTCCGACGCGGGGCCAGGATGGACGGAGGCAACGATAATACAACAAGAAGCTGTCGTGAGATCGGGGAGAGGTCGTAAGGACTCTAAGGGAATGGAACGGCGGAGAAGCTCCGTAGCTCATGACATGGCCGCACCGAACTCCGCAAATGGTGGCTCAAACTCGAATCACTCCACCAATCCAACACAAAACACCTTCACCCTTCCATCTCCTCAAGAGACAACCACTGGGCCGAAAACGGCAGTACCCAATGCTTCAGAACGCACCCATCCATCACCAGCACCCCTCAGCGCCCCGTTTGGCTACCAACAAAAGAATCAGAATGCTGTGGTGGAACAGAGAGGGAGGACAGGACACACAGGCTCCATCAGCTCTCAACAACGGCCGAAGATAAATCGACAACTAAGGACTTTATCGAGTCCACCGTCAATAAAGAGAACCAAATCCACTCCGCGAGCAATTCATATACCTACGCAACCGTTCTTCTCCCAGTCCAGCGCTGTTGAGCTTCCCAAGCTTGCTGAAAGGCGACCATCTGCTTCACACCGACCGGCCTCGCATACAATAAGTGGTGGGCTCGCCTCCTCCCAGTTTGATGGTTCAAGAGACAGGACACCCCAAAAGGCGCCTATGATGGAGCGGAAACAGTCATTCACACCATTGCCGTTCCAGACGTACCTCTCGCTCGCATTGACCGCGCCAGATGCTGGTGGATATCCTTCCGCCTCGCCTGCTCACCCTGGTGAATCCGCAGAGTCGGCCCGGAAACGTGCCCTCTATGATTCTTCGGAGCCTTCGGACGTGGTGTTTGAACGAGTTGTCGACTTCTTTACGTTGCCGCCTTACCTTGAAGGATGCATGCTGTTCGGGTCTTTGGCAAGTTTGGACAACTGGCTGTGGTGCTTCACAATACTTCCGCTACGGTTCCTGAGGGCTATTTGGATCTTATTGGCATACTGGTATGGCGCAATCACTGGCTGGTTTGCTGGAGGGTGCAGACTTGGGAAGCCTGCACCTAATACGAATTCAGATGGCGTACAAGAGACAAAGGTCGGGAAATCGCCAAAGTCAAAGAGGAGGAGGTTCGTGGATAGTATCCGGGTCTCTGATCGCGGAGAGCGGGGGAAGAAGGTTGTTTCTAGGCTTCAGCCTCAACATAAGGCGGATATCTTGAGAGGTCTGCTGGTATTTTGCAGTTGCTGGTGCTTAATGACATTTGATGCCAGTAGAATGTACCATTCTATCCGTGGTCAAGCTGCCATCAAGCTGTACGTGATTTATAACGTTCTCGAGGTAGTCATCTTCCAAACTCGGCAAGTAGCGTCGCTCACTGTTATAGATGGCGGATCGACTGTTTTCAGCGTTGGGTCAGGATATCCTCGAGCTATTATTCTGTGCGGATACACTTGAGCGGAAGGAGAATGGTAGGAGCAAGGTTCTTAGGCCATTTCTTACATTCCTACTGGCTCTGGGCTACACAGGTGAGGTTCATTTGTCAGATGCGAGGCCCAATGCTAACGGTATCTAGTTGCCCACTCCACCATCTTGTTCTATGAAGTTGTTACGCTCAACGTCGCAGTAAACTCATACAGTAACGCCTTGCTTACACTTCTCATGTCGTCTCAGTTTGTCGAAATCAAGTCAACTGTCTTCAAGAAGTTTGAAAAGGAGAGTTTGTTTCAGTTGGTCTGTTCTGACATTGTTGAGCGCTTTCAGCTCTGGCTGATGCTTGTTATCATCCTGATGAGGAACGTTGTGGAAATGAGTGTTAGGAGCAGTGGGGGCAATATCCTTGGATCCTTGAAGCAAGCATCAACAGCAGCACTTCCAAAGAGTTTTACAACGTTCCCTGAGTGGACGGGACAGTTGATGGGCCCGTTCATAATGGTGCTTGGTAGTGAGATGATTGTCGATTGGCTGAAGCACGCCTTCATCAACAAGTTCAACATCATGCGTCCCAGGCTTCATAGCAGGTTCTTGGATGTACTTTGCAAGGACTACTACACTAATGTGAGTCCACCTTCACCGTGGTTCCCCACTTACTAACAGTTATCTAGGCCTTTGGAGATCAAAACCTCACAAAGAGGATCGGTCTACCAGTCATTCCTTTGGCATGCGTGTTTATCCGTGCCTCCATCCAAACCTACCAGATGGTCATTACGAACCATCTCCCCTCCCCGACTGTGCACCCCGCCCTCCAAAAAGCCACCACAATACTCAGCTCGAACGTCACCAATCCCACCACCGCAAATACTCCGACCAACATCTTTCTCTCCCCATTCTCGGCCCTCTCACCGCTTCTCTCGAGTTATTCATCTTCCCCGCTACCTAGCATCACTTTTGCGCTCGCTACCTTTCTGGCTTTCCTCGGTCTCAAGCTTGCCCTCGGGTTGGTGCTGTTGAACTTTGCGAGGTCCAGATACAAGGGTATGAAGGAACGTGAAAAGGAGAGAGCATATACAGACGGGATCAGGATTGGTGGGTTTGGGGTCGTGGAGGTTAATGATGCCAAGAAGAAGT
The DNA here is from genome assembly GCA_003788565.2 of Ascobolus immersus RN42. Lineage (NCBI taxonomy): Eukaryota > Fungi > Ascomycota > Pezizomycetes > Pezizales > Ascobolaceae > Ascobolus > Ascobolus immersus. The sequence goes on along the minus strand of ML119657.1, from coordinate 115,025 downwards.
TGATTTATGAGCCGGGTGAAAAGATTCCACCTAGGAGGCCTGAGAAAGAAGGTGGCTCGCTGGAGCACGTCGAGAGGTATAAAATGGTTGCGAAGCGGATATATTAGACCGTGTTGCTTGTTTTTTGTAGGGTTTATCATAGCGTGCGTGTTTTACTTTTGCCTGGCATTACTTAGGTGTGGTAATGAGACCATGTATGACTTTGGGTTCCGGAAGGTTCCGTTCCTTCGTATGCATATGTCCGACAAACTTCTGCATGCATGTATATCCTAGTATTCGGCCAACAGTGTGGACGGTTAGAGATAGGGGGCGAGTGGGAGCGTTGTGAGCTCTGAAGACATAGTCCTTTTAAATTCCGATCCTCCTAGCTAATGACATACGCGTAGTTACCCTCTTTCGAATAAACACTCATTGTGTCAGTACTGTGGGGAAGTGCCACTCTGCATATAAACTTGGTAACAAGTACTTCTTTCTTTTTCTGTGTGACTCGGTATGCCACAAAGCTCCCTCTCCGATTTCAGCTGACCTCTTTCAGATCTTATACTCAGTAGACTCTACAATGTAGTGGAATAAGCAGCACCAAAAGCTTTGGTCGAAATTATTGCTAAGTACTTAAGGCTGCGCCTCTCCAACTAACCTAACGTTATAACTGATTGGACCAACGCTGCGGATGTCCATCAGAAGCACAGTAGCCTTCTAAACCAAGAATGCAATTTTGTCACTTCTCAGCCTCTCTGACACGTCAACTATTCATCGCCAGATTTCATTAAATCCGCCCACAAGTACGGCATTTTACACTTCGACTTGTACAACTTCGCTCGCGCCCACTAGCTATCCCTTTTAATCATCACCAAAACATCGCCAGTTATCAAAACTGGTGATATTCATCGGATTCACGAAACGGCTTAAGTGATAAGTTTCACTGCCAGAGACTATGCTACTAAACGAGGAGACACTTGTACAGTATGGGGGCGCTTTGGAAATATGTGATGGTACAAAGGCGTATCCCGTATGGAACACGCCCCAGAGACTCGGCTTGTCGGTCATCCATGATCCACGAGAGAGCAACTTGGAGTAAGTCATCGGCGTATCCGTATCCGGATCGGGAACCATATAGGTACTAATCTTTGTGTATAGCATTGTGCTGGTTCATGGGTTCTCTGGAGATTCAGTAAAAACGTGGAGTTTTAAAGAGGGCAAGGAGTACACCAGCACCAAAAGCAACACTACGGTACGCTCAAAAGCTGAGGTGTACTGGCCTTACGAACTCCTGTCAAGGACGGCACCGACAGCTCGAATAATCACTTTCGGCTACGACACAAAGATTCGACATTTCCTCGGGCCCGCAGTCAGCGTAAATGCACTGTGGAATATTTCTGGGAATCTGGTCAAGCGATTGGAGGCCATCAGAAGAGACTCGGACACGGCAAAAAAACCACTATTATTCATTGCACATAGCCTAGGTGGTTTGGTGGTCAAGCAAGCATTGCAGATTTGCGCGGAGAGCTCATCCAAGAAACAACGCGTGCAGATTTGCGAAGCAACGATTGGAGTTGTATTCTTTGGAACTCCTCATTCCGGAGCAGAGAAACTGGGTTTAATACAGCGGGTCGGCATTCGCTGTGCGCAGTTCATTGGATTTCGAGCGAATGCAGAGGTCATCGACCTGCTTCTTCGTGAGAGGGAAAGATTGCTCGAGCTTCGTGAGAGCTTTCTTACCAAACGGGAAAAGTTTGGGTGGCGGATACAGTCTTTTCAGGAGGAGTATCCGCTGTTCATACTGGGATGGAAGAAGGTATGCCAGTCCTCTCTTGAGATGCCACGAGCATCGAATCTAACAAAGTCTGCTAGGTCGTCACCGACTCATCCTCTGCCTTCTATTGTGATGCGTTTGAGGACCACGAACACATCTCGAGAAATCACATGGATATGTGTCGGTTTGCGGGGCTCGATGACGCCGAGTACGATAAGCTTGCTACGGTAATCAGGCGTTTCTCTCAAATCGCTTCCAAACACCACAGCTCAGCAATCATCGGAGGCAGAAGCAGCTCTGCCCCGTCGTCTTCGGCATCCGTCCCATCACCACGATTTGAGCATGCAACGAACGCATCGGGCTTTCACAGTGCGGCTCAGATGTCTCCTACTCGCGGCTCAGAGCTAGCTCTTGAAGACCATGTACGATTATCTCCGGGGCAGGAAGAGGACCGCATCCGTCTAATCGACATTCTTAGGTTCAGAGAGATGTTCGCCCGGGAAGACAATGTTGAATCGCCTCACTTGCATACGTGTGGCTGGTTCCTCCAAACATCCGAATTGCGCAATTGGATTGATGAAGTGCCAAATGGGGAGCAACGGAAAAGAATCTTGTGGTTACGAGGCAAGGCCGGTGCGGGAAAATCGACTCTTCTGAAGTTCGTGCGGAACAAGCTTGCGATCAAAAGGGATCATTTGGTGGTCTCCTTCTTTTTTACGGCTCGTGGCCTAGACATACAAGGCTCCGTTGTTGGCATGTACCGATCTTTACTGGTCCAGTTGCTCCAGAAGCGACCCGAAATTGCGACTTCTGCTGCTCAGGAAATGGATCAGTCGGCAGATAGATCTACCTGGAGAGTTGGCAACAACAGAATCACTTGGAGCATCGAAAGACTAAAAATTATGCTTCTCTGTGCCATTGAAAGCCTTGGAAATATCCAGTTGATTCTTCTCATTGATGCTTTGGACGAATCCAGCGAGAAAGATATTAGAGATATGGTCGATTTCTTCTCCGAGTTGGTCATACGTGAACGTTCCAACCCAAATCCCCAAAGAAAGGGAATCAAATTACTGCTTTCAAGTCGGCCCTACCCGCATATTTTCAGCAACGAGTGTGTTATCCTAGAGCTCGAGAAAGAGGATGGCCACAAGGCAGATATTCGGGATTTCATCAGGATGAAGTTGAATGACTTTGAGCATTTGGACGAGCAAGAAAAGCAAGTTCTGGGTTCTACGGTGGAGTCCAAAGCATTGGGAATATTCCTCTGGGTTGTTCTCGTTCTTAAGATGCTGAGGAGGGCCCATGATCATGGGTCCGCTGGCACGGTTGAAGCACTCCTTGAGAGGCTTGATCGTGTCTCGGAACTGAACGCTGGGTCCGAGAGTGGCTTCTGGGGCTTGCTTTTCCGAGACCTTCTCACACGAAATGAACTTGATATGGAGCAGATTTGTGTTGAAGGAGAAAGTCAGATCCTCACATACACTGAGATGGATCAGTGTCGCCTTTGCTTCCAGTGGGTTTTATTCTCCAAACGTCCATTGAGACCTGAAGAACTCTACTTTGCCGTGCAAAGTGGCAGTCCTCCTAACGCTAAGAGGGTTGCCGACCCGGTCAGAGAGTGGCAGACCGAATTCAGGGGCGAAAGGGTCTCAGCATGCAATATCAACACCATGATAAAGTTTCTCACAAGTCGCTCGAAAGGACTCGTACAGCTTATGAGCTCTAGAGACGGAGATGATACTGTCCAATTTATACACGGAACGGTTCGTGATTACTTCCTAAAGTGGGATGGTGTCAGTGTGCTATTTCCTGGCATACCTCAAGAGAAGTTTATCGGGCTGAGTCACGAACGACTAAGAGATTGCTGCGATTTCGCCATACAACAACTGGTGCGGCAGGAAAGCTTGGATGAAGAACCAGAGAAAAAGTTTGCAGATAAAGGGCTAGACGAGAGGATCAAAATGCTTCGCAGCATTTCCAAATGCTTCAACTTTCTCCTGTACGCAGTTGCTTTCATCTTTCACCATTCCGACACAGCCTTGAGCCAGGACGTCTTACAATCCGACTTCCTAAGACGGTTTTCGCTAGATACCTGGTTCATTGTGGCAAAGTTAGTTGAAACGGTAGACGAAGCCTCACGACCTAACAACGATTTGCACACCATTGAGGATTATCTCCTCTTAGAAACCACTGAATCGGACTCATTTTTCAATTGTGTCTCTAGCCGCACCGTCTTGCTTCATATACTTGCATCCATGGATACGCCATATCTCATGAAGGCTGTTTTGGAAGATCATTCGGTTATGCTGAGAATGCACGAAAAGCTGAAGAAACAGGAATTGAAAAGGTACAACGATGGACGTAAATGGGAGTGGATAATTGAGAAATGGAATTCGCCAAACTGGGAGACAATGTTCAACGATCCATTGAATGCACTGGATCGTAATGATTGTACCCCATTGGGAAGAGCAGTCAGCAATCGCTCATACAGAGTAGTTCGGATGCTCATTACGTTTCATGGAAAGGAAGTCCAGAGCGTGCACCAATCAACCCCATCTTTGGACCACGGGCAAGGAAAGCCGATCGGCGAATCTACAGCAGAGGCGGGTGGGAAGAGGTGGTCCGGCTCTTCCGGCAACAAAGAGCCATCGGAAAATGGGATGTCTTTGCTTTCGACTTTAGTCTACAACATCTACCCCAACGCTCGAGACGGGAATAAAGAGACTATCTTAGGCCGTGCATGCTTGAGAGCCGATGCGGAAGCTGTTAAACTGCTGGTGCAGGCAAAATCAGACGTCATGAATCTGGACCTTGATGCGCCTTCTATCGGGGGTGGCCGTGGAGGATTTACGCCTTTGCTGAGAGCATCCGCAAACGAAAACAGCGAAATGGCACGTCTACTACTTCTTGCCGGTGCCGATCCGAACAAAGTCGGCTGCAACGAAATGAGTACACCATTAATTGTTGCTGCTACCTCTGGACAGAATGAGGTTGTGCGTCTGCTTCTTGCGGGTCGGAACGTTGATGTAAATGCAAGAAACTCAGAGGGTGTCACTCCCTTGATTGGGGCCGCCTCGACCAGGCATGATCAAGTTCGACTGAGTTTGACAGGGCCCACTCCTGGCACCTATGCTCGGAGGGTGGATGTGGTGCGCCAGCTTCTTGCAGAGAATGCAGATCCTGAGGCACAAGATGAGAATGGGACGACTGCATTGATGGGTGCATCATCACTTGGTTATCAAGAGATAGTTGAACAAGTGCTCGCCCAAGGGCAGGTGGAGCCTGACAGGTGTGACAAGCTGGGAAATACAGCTTTGATAGCAGCTTGTGTAAACGGAAAATTTGGAACAGTTCAAATGCTTATTAATACTGGGAAAGTCGATCCACATATTCATAATTTGAAGGGCGAGAGCCCTCTTAGCATAGCCCGGATGGGTCTCCAGAAATACCGCGAGGATTCGAAGCGAGCCTTAAAATTCCGAGTCATTGTAAGGATGTTGGAAAGAGAAATCGAGAGACGTAACCGTGTTGTTGTTGCGAATGAGGTAATGTGGGCACCTTACAAGTACACTTCTGTTTATTGATTGTTATTTGGCAGAATCCAGTGAGACAATACGGATTTAACAGTGACGACTTGCCGTTATTTAGCCTCCTAGAATCCCAGGCAGATAAGGACGAACGTCCAGGCTCCAGCTCAGAGGGAAGTTTCAGATCAAAGAATACGCACGTCTCGGCTCTGGGTACGAAGATTTACAAGCCAGACTGCTTTAGGTGGTGAGCACAATTGGCTTATAAGAGATGGTAAAGGTTAACCATTAAAAGGCGGGCTATGGGCCATACTTGATGGGATCCCAGTTCCATACAAGCAAGTAGTATAGAATTTCGCCAATTGAACATGGCAAAAATAGCAATTAGAGTAGCGTCACTCTCAGACCCCATGTGAAACTATGTGAAGTGAACAGCCAAGGGACCTTGAAGACAGCAGATATCACAGCAGTTAAAAGCAAAAACATACAACACCAAGGATTCCCGCGTGGTCACCCACCGCAGTACTAACTTGGCGATTAGAAGCTTGACTATGGGAGAGCGGACGGGATCCCGTATATTCTTCAATCTATGGCCGTATGTGACAACTAGCGAATACAAAGAGATATACACCGGCAATATACTAAGTACTCTCAGTTGGCGGTTTAGGAACTTTCCGAACGCCTTCATAGGCATGGTCCGGAATAAATATTTTGCGGCGACCGAATGAGGAAGCCTTCCACATGCAGGTCGCCAAATTCTTCGTAGCGCTATCGATTTCGGTCCCTCGGCATCATGACGTCAAAACTCGTCAAATCAGATCCCTCCCAAACCATCAAGTCGAATTGAGCCATCCCAACTCTGAATAGCCTCAAGAAACTCCTCTCAATTCAATCCAAGACCCAACTTTCAATATCAGTCACAGCACAACAAAAATGCTATCTCGAGCTCTCCTCCGTTCTGCCCGCCTGGCCGGCACCTCCGCCCGCTCCTTCTCCAGCGCCCCATCCGTCCTTTCAGCCTCAGAGAGCGGATCCAGCGTAGGCTCCGGCCACCGTAGTGGAAACGAAAGACAGGCCACGCCAAACACCGAATACGCAAAGCAGCAAACCTCAAAGCCCATCAACCCAAGGATCGACCAGCAGCAGCACACCCAGAACGATGTTCTCCCCAAGTCCGGCGTACACAATGCGCCTCCAGAGTTTCTCTCCAGCACGGATCCCAAGTGGGCAAAGAAGGTCGGCGGAGCTTCCTTGAAGCCAAGTTCCGATCCTAAGCATCAGGATCCAAAGGATCAAGAACATGTTTTTGATCTGAAGATTGATCCTATTGAGAGGACTGGCGAGACGCTCGACAAGATGAGGGCTAGATTGCTCTGTGAGTAGCCTTTCTTTAACGGTGGAGGGGAGCGGATGTGCTAATGGATGGACAGATCAGTCTCGCAAGCGTGGTATCCTCGAAACCGACCTCCTTCTCTCCACCTTCGCCGAGCAGAACCTCCCACAATTGAATGAGAAGCAGCTCCAGGAGTACGACAAATTCCTTGATGAGGCCGATTGGGATATCTACTACTGGTGCACGCAAGAGGCTCCTCCAACCTCGCAGGAGTATGCTGAGGGTGCTGCCGAGGGTGTTGCCGCCAATGCCACTGCAGCTGGCAAGGCACCAAAGGGGGAGAAGGAGTACGGCGTTGAGGAATGGGCGCAGACTGTTGGAAAGGCCAAGGTCCCATACAAGGAGATTCCTCAAAAGTGGAAGGACTCGGAGATCTTGGGCATGTTGAGACAGCACGTCGAGAACAAGAAGGGTGAGGCTGGAGGAGGATTGGGAAGAATGCCATCCTTGTAGAGTAATAGAAGAAGTATGGTTGGGTCGATGGGATTGCACTTGGAGGAAGTAATACAGTAATTTGAGAATGTACGATATGGATTTACAGTATGTCACGATTATGTCGTTATAGAGGATTATGGTTGCTCGCTTGGTGAGGGTATTGTAAATGATGCTCGATTATCTACCCGCGAAAAAAACACACCGATTATTATACTGCTACTCCTATTACATGCTATTAGGTGTCTATGCGTGGAGTGGGAAAATGACAACACGGCCGTCAATGCTGAGTCTGTGTTAGCTAGGGGTACAATGCAAACTCTCAAGAAGACATACCCGCTGGAACTAATCTTGCTGACTCTATCACCAGCGTAGTCATAAGGTCTGATCTGGGTAATCGAGTTCTGATGGATAGTCTTCAACAAAGAATCATCCTTATCAGTGTTACCACGAATATCCAAGCGCTTGAACATGTGCAAAGCAGAAGTCTCCTCCTCTCCAGCACCAGCCTTGGACTTTGGATCGTCAACCGAGTAGGCGGTGCTCCACCCAGCCTCATTTCCACGGAACACGACCGGCGTGCAGTCATGTCCAGCAGCCACCAACTCATCCTCTCTGGTCCAAAGCAAGGTGGTAAATGGCAAGCCGGTGCTAACAATGGTTATCTTGGCCCGTGGTGTCTCTGGCGCTCCTGGCTGTGGGTAGACCACTGTGATGCTCGAGTCGTGGGCAGCATATGCCAAGGCATCACCCGAAGGTGAGAATCCAACAGCGTGCACCCATCCACCAGCATTGTTGGTGAAGATTCCGCACTCGGTTGCGAATGGAATTCTCTCACCCCAGACGGTTGGCGCAGGACGAGCGTCAACTCCCTTGATGAAACTGCTGAAGACTCTGGCATAGGAATCGGTAGAACCAGCGGCAAGGACCACCGAGTTTGGATGCCAGGCTACCGAGAGAACGGTGGAGCGGATTGGCTTCTTGATGTGTCTGGAAACCCACCAGTCGTTCTCGTCCTCAAAGTAACAGATCGCAATGGCGCGAGCACCAGATCCAACGGCCAACTTCTTCTCATCGGGAGACCAACGGACAAAGGTAGCAGCTCTGTTTATGCGGAGAAGAACGAGGGTGCGCTTGTAGGTTCCATCTGGCTGAGGCTCCCACACGTAGGCGTTTCTGTCTGCACTCGGGTGTTAGCCGATTCAGTTCGAGATGATGCGGTTTCGGATAAGGGGGATGTGCATCCCCGGTGAGCCAGCTGCACCTACCTTGGGAGCAAGTGACAATCTTTCCGGAGTTTGGAGCAATGTCGACGGAGGTGACGGTCTTGTCGTGGCCCTCAAAGGTGGTGACTGGAGCAAACTTGGAGCCGTTGCGTTGGTAGAGCTCGACAGTGTTGTCTCGAGTGACGGCGAGAGTGTTGCGGTCGGCGCTGAACGAATGGTCCACAATTGGCTGGTGGAAGAGGAGGTTGACTTCTGGCTTGGACATTTTGAAGGAGTTGTGATGTGGTCGATAGGAGCAACACTCTACTATCGAAGGCGGATTTAGGTGATGAGCCGGTTGTGATAGGGGGTTCCTGAGTTGAGGAGGAGAGATGATCCCCAAGAAATGGGGTTGAGGTACCGGCTCGCTTACGTCACGATTGGTTGGGACCCCGCCGAAGCGAACGAAAGACCGCAACGCCGCGCAGCCTTCTCGTTGGCTTGATTCCTTTGCCATCTTTACGCTTCTCCATACCTCAAACACCACCCAAGCACCATCTCCTCTCCCCAAATCCATCAACAAAATCACAGCACCATGTCGGATAACACCAATGTCGATAATACAACCAAGCTGCACGGATTCCAGGAAATAACAGGCCTTCCTGAGGCTCAAGTTAGTGCCACTCACTCCTCTGCACCAGCACCGTTTGTCTTGTCGAGAATTCCACTAACTCCCATTACCACGAACAGGCCAAAGCACTCCTCGAAGCCGCAGACTGGAACCTTGAAACTGCCACTGAACTCTTCTTCAGCCAGAACGACATGGACATTGACGACTCACACATTCCCGATGAATCCGATGACGAGGAAGAGAGCGGACCATCTTCAAAGGCGCAACCACAAGAGGAAGCTGGTCCCAAGAGGGGCAGTGGTAAGGTTGTACCAGGGTACGGATATACATCCAGATTTCTTTTTGTGCGTTTGTACGGTCCCTGACAAACGACATAGTCAATCAAAATTCCAGTCCTTTGGCGACATTAGAGCAAAGGCAGAATCCGAGGATGAGGAGGAAAAGAAGCAAGATATGTTTGCTGGAGGTGAGAAGTCTGGAATCGCGGTTCAGAACCCGGACCCAATCAAGAGGATCTTTCAAAAGGCAGCCCAGTCAGTACCCATCCACCCCATTCCATACTGTTCGGCGTTCTCCGGCGGGGCTGACATTTGCATAGACCTAGCGACTGGTCTGACGACGAAGACTCCGCCCCTCAACAACAACAATCCTCCCGTTTTACCGGCTCCGGTCGTACCCTTGGATCCGAAGACGCTCCATCTGCACCAGTTGCCCCAACTCAGCCAAGACGCCAGGCACCACAGGAGGAAGTTGTTCAGCGTGAACTCATTTTCTGGAAGGATGGATTCAGTGTTGGAGACGGACCACTGCTCCGCTATGACGACCCGGCCAACAAGGAAGTGCTCGCTCTTATTGAGAGCGGCCGTGCCCCAGCTGCCTTGCTCAACGTAGCATACGGACAGAAAGCAGAGGTTTCGTTGACAAAGAGAATGGACGAGAACTATCAACCGCCAAAGAAGCAATGGAAGGCGTTTGAGGGACGTGGAAACCGCTTGGGATCCCCAACTCCCGGTGTTGCTTCCTCATCTACCCAGCCACCGGCTGCTGCTGCACCAGCTCCAGTTGCTGCGACAGCTGCTCCAACTCCAGTCGCCCAGGTTGAGGTTGATAGTGCCGCCCCGACCACTACTCTTCAGATTCGTCTTGGAGATGGAACAAGGCTGCGTAGCAGATTCAACCACTCCCACACCGTTGGCGATTTGTACCAGTTTGTCAACGCTGCCAGCAGGGAGAGCACACAGAGGGAGTATGTCCTTCAAACTGCATTCCCAGACATCAAGGACTTGACAGACAAGAGCAAGACGCTCAAGGATGAGGGTCTGCTACAGAGCACAGTTATCCAGAGATGGAAGTAAAAGTAGTTTAGGATCATCGTATCTCTTTTCCAACTGTGTCTTTTGATATCTGTATCGTTTCGTATAATTTTACGGTTGCATTTCCATCTGGGTTGAACATTATGAACACTATTTCGATTTCTTTTGTTGATGCGGTGGGTATGGATAGTCAGTGATTTGCTTGCTCTCGTACTTAGTTTTCATTCATCTTTATAACATAGAATGGGAGGCTTAATTGAGATGATCAAGAGATATTTTCCAGACAGATTGCACACACGAAACCAGAGGGGGAAGTGATCAAATAAAGTGAAAACAACGAACGCCGTTTTTTGTTTTTAGACGCCATAAACGCCAACCCATAATCGATTAATGTTACGACCATGATGGAAATGCCCGTCCGACCAAACTGCCTGATGACCAACAACCCTACATCAGCCTCGACAGAATTGGCGCAAATCACGAACGTTTTTTCTGTAACAGCAATTCCTCATTAACTGTACAGATATCTTATTGATTCCCATGAAAACTCCCGAGATGACAGAAAACAAGATGTAATCCCCGATAAAACCCAGAGAATAGCGAAAGATGAGAGGTGGAAGAAAGGAACAGTTTGCTATTGATATTGCATTTAAGCAACCAACTCGACGGCACCGCCGGCCTCCTTGATCTTCTTCTCAGCCAACTTTGAGACGTAACGGGCCTTGACGATGACTGGGACGGATGGGAGTCTAAAACAACGGTTAGATTTTCATGCTCTTGCCACGGGTTTTCGAATTGTACACACCTTCCCTTGCCGAGGACCTTGGAGTAACCAAGAGCCAACAAGTCGATGACTGGGGCGACGTCACCGGCCTGCTTGGTGAGGTACTTGTCGCGGGACTCAGCTGGCACCAACGACCAGAGCTTGTCGAGGTTGACGACTGGCTTCCAGAAGTGGTTGCGCTGAAGATGGAAGTAACGCATACCAACCTTTCCGAAGTAACCTGGATGGTACTTATCCAAGTTGGTACGGTGATGATGTTGACCACCAGCCATCTGTTGTCGAAATTCCAATTAGCCCGTATTCTTGCCGTTCACCAGTCCAATTCCTCCAATCTCGTCCGTTTCGTTCGAATGTCGTCGGAAATCGTCATGTCGCTTTTTCGTTCATTGGTTCCTCTCTCGTTCGGGCCCCAAAAAATCCGCCATTCCAACCATGTGTTGTTTACAGTCGCATTTTCGTCGTTCGGCTCGCAATTCGAAGAAACGTCGACGAGATTGGGGGGAAAAGAACTTGAAATCAGGTACAAAGAGGTTTACTCACACCACGTCCACCGGGATCTACGTGAAAGTTAGTTTTCCGTTCAAAACGCTGCTGCTGTCGAAAATGGGCCTACTCACGCTTTCTGTGCTTTCCTACACGACCGTAACCGGCAGAGACATGACCTCTGTGCTTTCTGGTTTTCGTAAGGCGAGTTGGCATCGTTTCGGTGTATGGGTTTGTTGTTTATGGATTCGAATCGGCCGGCAGAGTACTCCCGACGTATGCTTCACGGTCAAAATCAAATTGATGCGTGTTGCCAAGTATGTAGCGCTTCACACCACCACAGGCAGAAATGTGACTGTTTTGTTTGTGGGTCTTACTAAGCGCTCGACGGGTCTAAACCCGTAAGGGCTAGTGCATAGAGAAAACATTCTCCGCTCATAAGAAACCTTTGCAGACAAATTTCACTGATTTTCTTACTTACGAGTTCCCCCATTCCCAGGACTAGATTACATTCTGAGATTAAGATATTATTCTCCACCAACGGAGCTTTTGTTCAAGAACCTATTATAAATGCATAGGCAAGCGCCAAACCCACTACATAAAATATTGAAAGTGCTCCCAATCTGTTCGATTTGGAAGAAGGCGGACTTCGAAGTTTGGGTTGGGATCCTTGTGTACTTGATGACCACAAGATCACCCTGCGTGAAGGTACGCCACTCCAATTGAGTTCTCGTTGTCTATTAGAGTCTTGCAGGTAGGAAGAAACAACAGATTTCTTATTCCGACCAGCTTCAGTGCGGAGAATTCAACTTCGTGGTTATAAGTTATAAGACAACGCAGTTTGGACGTAAGTACCCTGATTTTACTTGTACTGTACATACATATTTCCAACAACGTATTCTTGGCGGCTCCCTGGGGTTCAAACTTTCGTTCTTGGACATGACCTCTGTGCTTTCAGGTTTTCGTAAGGCGAGTTGGCATGACTTTGGTGGTTTTGGGGGGAAATTTCTTGTTCCTTCCGAGTCAAAACCGCTTGAGTCAGTTTAAAAGAGCTGGGGTCGGGATCCTGTTGCACTCAATTACCATGAAGACAATGATCACAAGATAACACGGGGAGTGAAGGCAGGCCACTTGAAGTCTCGTTGTCTATGAATATGTAGTCTTGAAGCATGTCGAGGTAGCAAAGAAAACAACGGAGTCCCCATTCAAACCAGCGTCAGTGCTGAGACTTCAACTCACAGTTACAGAATATGAAATAACTACAAAGCAAATTAGACAGGCCATGCGGAAGAACATACGACCTGATATTATAACGCCGCCAAAGGCAATTAACATTATCGTATACGTAGTGATATAGTATCGTAAATCTAAAATCGTCCTCTACAACTCCGTGGAATACCCAAATCCAAAAACATGCGAGAAAATTGCAACAGAAACAGAAAAAAGATCATTTGTATGCAGCGATACGTCCCTATCTCCAGTTCGACGCCCTAGAAATCCTCCAGCTTCACACTTCCTTCCCCAAGCTCTCCCTCTTCCATCTCGAAAAAGTCCATTCCTCCCGCCATAACGCCTCTTGAGACAAACTCCTTTTCAACTCGCAGGAAGGTCCACATCCATCTTCTAAACACCTCCAACAACTGCAGGGTGAAGATGCCCGACTCGAGGGTATTCAAGTGATCCAGATGAGCGTTAAGCTTGAGAGACCAAGTAGCTCGAAGGAAAAAGTCGATGATGATTGCACAGTAATAAATGAGACTCGGCGCAAAGTGTCGGATCTCTCGCAACGGATAGTCGGGACTTTGGTCCGGATGGAAAAGCGTAAGATCCCAATCTCGGGTGACATCCCAGTAGAACGAGTAGAAGCTGTTGATAAACACAAACAGGAGCCAAAGCCGAGAAAGCGAGGCCTCGCTAAGCATGTGAGGTACATTCGGGTCGAACCCACGCTGAACTGCAGAAGTAATGATCACTGGAAAGGCTGTAGAATACTTCAGGGCGTTCAGCAGATGACCCTTCCTCTCAGCTTTTGCTCCAGCCGGGCATCTGAAATACTCGATGATGCATTGTTGAAAACGAATGTACGATGGGAATGCAATGACAAGAGGGACAAAGAAGGTGCCACCACACTCCCGGTCAGGCTTGCTTGTTGTGCTCACGTGCTTGGTGAAGAACATGCAGCCGTTCACCCAAAGGTCTCCAAGTACTTTGGCGTATGAGGTGAGTGCGTCAGACAGAAGCAGGTCGGCGAACCGAGCATCCCGATCAATACCGCCAACTAGAATCCTACGGAGCATTCTAACTGGCATTAGTTTATTTCGGGAGTTCAAGGCAGCTCAGATCCTACCTCAGTATACGAGTCCTTCCACGCCGGTGGAAGGTGTGGAGCGGCAGGAAGAAAACCCCCAGAATGATAAAGAAGGCACTCAAGGGCAGCACTTCCCAATCAATAACCGCTTGTTCATCGCCCTTTGTAAACATCCAGAATGCAGACAAACTAAATCCAAACACAACCGTCTGGAAGAAAGCAAAGTCGTAGACTCTTCGATGTAATGGTTTCGTATCGGTCGACAACTGGGGGTAGCGAATCATCGAGCCGACATCGATGCGAATAGAGTGTAGATAGTGAACTGCAAAGCCCCAGCCCCAGATACCGGCAATGAACAGCGCCAAAATCCGATAAGGGAGTGGCATAAACATGGTGAAAACCTCCGAGGTATCGACGTCGAGATCCATGATGTTTATCGAGAGCGGGAAAATGCGCAGGAGGGTTTAACGAGCGTAAGGAGGCCGATTGATGCCGAAATCCAAATAACGAATAGCGAAAGGAGCGAGCGAAGGAGGACTGTTAACTGAAAAGAAGCAGAATCAATGTCATCGAGGACTGGCTGGCGATTTCGTCTTTGGCATTAAGCAAGTTCGCGATCTCGAACTGTGTAGCGGTGAACTGGTATCTTTGAACGGTGACGCAAAAAAGAAAGGAGACGCGACTTTTAAAGTTTGGGTTAGTCCCCTTGGCGTTTAAATTAAGCAACCCCGGTTGGTCCCTGAATTGCGGTTCGAGCTAGGCCGTGCTTGCAATAACGCCATCTCATCACGATAAGATATCGGCATTGTCCTTTGTTTAGTCTCGGTCCTCATGAAGATTCCGGGGCTGAATCCAACAACCTTCACCACAACACAACCTCGCGATGGCCGACACGACAGTTTCCACGTCTGCTGTTCCCAATGCCGTTCCGAGACCGTCACCTGAGTCTGCGCCTCCAACTTCGAAATGGAATTTCCCCTACGCTGCTGCACCAGACATAAGTACGACTTTGCGCATCATCCCTATTGCGACTTCCCTGGGTGGCTAACATGCGGCGATAGTACGAGCAAACCAGAAGGATGCGTATTTCCAGGGAGTACTTGCACAACAAATTGCGGACGTCTTTCGGAACTTTTACGGCGCTCGAGTTCTCCACAAGTACATGCTTGAAACAAAGACTGCGGCGGAACTGTTGTACTATGCTCTCACAACGCTTCGAGGCTCAAGGACGCTGGGAGAGGAGTACTGCGACATTGTGAATGTCGAGGCCAACACCCTCCAACTTCCGCTGTTGGATGTATGTACAGAGTCCTCAGATTTGTTATGGGATGGGCGCTGAAGTTGGAACAGAAACGTCTCGGATACATCCTCACCTCGGTGTTTGCGCCCTACCTCCTCGCAAAGGCGTTGCCATCATTCCGACAGAAGCTGAAAACAAAATTAGATCGACAACTGGCGCGAGACAGGATGACCGGCAAGGCAAATACGCTCAAATCAAAGATACAGGCATATCTGAGGAAAAACATTGATGCGATAACTGCTTCGGAAAACATTCTCGGTGTCCATCTCGCGATATTCTACTTCTCCGGAGCGTACTATCAGTTGGCCAAGAGATTATGGGGTTTGCGATATGTTGGTGCCGTCACTGCCGGATTCTGAATTGTGCTGACATTATCGTCTAGATCTTTACAAAGCGGCTAGGGCCTCATGAGCAGCGGGCTGGTTATGAGGTTCTCGGTGTTCTCATGTTGTCGCAGCTTCTGGTTCAATCTTACAATCATCTTCGGAACACTTTTGCCGCACCAGCCGATGCACAGAACGCGGCTAGCTCAGAGTCTGCTACTACTATTCAATCAGTCGTCCCGGAGGCTATCGTCGAGGAGGAGGATGAGCGCACCTTGGAAGACGAGACTTTCCTGCCTTTTATTACAGGAGTCTCGCGCAAGTGCACATTGTGCCTGGAGTTCATGAAGACTCCTACATCAACGAGTTGCGGGCACATGTTCTGTTGGTCCTGCGTAGAGGAATGGTGTCGTAGCAAGCCCGAATGCCCGCTCTGTAGGCAGACTGTGCTGGTACAGCACTTGTTGCCCATCAGAGGCTAGAGACCGGCAATGCACGGTCTACTAGATGTGGTAATGCTAGATTGGCTTCAGTGTATATACATAGATTGGATTGGCGGGCGTTTACTTTGGCCTGCGATTGTTCAGAAGTAACTATTGATTTGTGTAGAGCAGGCCGGTCAGTGTATAGATTTGCTTAATACCCCAGTATAAAAGTAATAGAGACGATGCGGACGTTATGTTCGAGGCATTATTGCTCGCTCGAATCAGTGTTATGTGCCCCCGGAGAATTCACAAATAGTAGTGCAATGTGCTCGGTTGTTGCCGGCCCAAGTGACAGATTGACAATGCTGTGATGCACGGATACGGGCGAGTGAGACTGCTTGTGCTTAAAAGCAAAAATCCGTTTGCATAGTGTTAAAATCATCTCATCGCAGGGCCCAACGAACCATAATCGACAGACCGATGAGCTGACCTCAGTGACCTGTAGTGGTAATCTAAATGCGGTAACAGCTTCAACCTTTAGGCCACGTCATAACTAAAACTCGCCAAATCCCGACTAAAATACTTAACTGGTAGCGGCCTTACCTTATGTCGCCCTTCAACACCCATCAAAAACAACACCGACATTATGAAGTATCGATACGGTACTTTGATAGCGGGCTCACTGCTCGTCAACGGCCTTGTCAACGCTGAGGAATGGAAGCCTTTGAAAGGTGCCTGCACTGTTCGTCTCCACTCAATCGTTCTCCTATCTACTCCCCGAGTTATCGCTAATGTTGTCATCGCTTTTTTTAGTTTGACCATTCCGCACAGATATTCGATGCCTGCCCTACTTACGGTAACCTTGATAACCTAAACGCTGCTCTCCGCCCTCACCTCAAAGACCTTACCCGAAACCTCGACTACTTCTCCTACTATCGACTCAATCTCTTCAAAGAATGCCCCTTCTGGTCAGACGATGGAATGTGCGGAAACATAGGATGTGCCGTCAAAACAATCGACGACGAGAAAGATATTCCTTTGATCTGGCGCAAGGAGGAATTGGCAAAACTCGAGGGCCCAAAGTTCACCTCCGATCCGGCTGCGAATACGGGACCTGCAACAGTTGGCTGTAAGGGCCAGAAGTCACCATTAGGGGGAAAGTTGGGGTCGGGGAAGGATGAGAGCTGCATTATCGAAAACGACGACTGGAAAGCACTCTGCGACGAGAAGGATTACTGCCTGCCAGAGGATGTAGGGGCAAAGGCCGAGTACGTCAGTTTGAAGGAGAATCCGGAAAGGTTCACTGGTTATGCTGGAACGAGCGCAAACCAGGTATGGGAGGCAATCTACAGAGAGAACTGTTTTGCACGGCCCGAGGAGCCAAGTGGTCAGTCAAGGATGCCGTTTTCGCCTTTCCAGAAGGTCCCTGGTTTGCAGGCGGAAGCTGCCGGACAGCTGAGGAACGTTTTGCATCAACAGGTGAAGAATGAGGTCCACTCTGGCGGCCAACTGGGTGATTTGAACGTCGAGGAGGAATGCTTGGAGAAGCGAGTATTCTACAAGATAGTGAGTGGAATGCATGCCAGTATTTCAATGCACTTGTGCTGGGACTATCTCAACCAGACGACTGGTGAATGGGTAAGCAGCTCTAAACCACTTCTCGGCAATACTAATCGATTGTAGGGTCCCAACCTGGACTGCTTCATCAATCGTTTTACTGGTCACCCCGAGCGTATTCAAAACATCTACTTCAACTATGCCCTTGTCCTACGTGCTCTAACCAAGCTTCGAACAACATTTGGGTCCTATACCTTCTGCCCAGGAGACTTTTCACAAGATCGACTCACACAGTCCAAGCTCCTTGGATTCACCAAGCTCGCCCTTGCCAATGCTCCGTCACCACCCAAGTCTGCCCCAGAGCATAGTCCCAAAATCTTTGACGAGTCTGTCATGTTCGCCTCCGACTCGACTATCAGTCTCAAAGATGAATTCAGAGACCGCTTCCGCAATATTTCCCGCATCATGGATTGCGTTGGTTGCGACAAGTGTCGCCTCTGGGGCAAGGTTCAAACACAAGGCTATGGTACTGCTCTGAAAGTTCTTTTTGAGTTTGACGAGAATCTTCCAGCCGGTGTTGGTCAGAATCCAAAGCTTCGAAGAACCGAGTTGGTTGCTTTGGTGAATACGTTGGATCGACTTGGTGATTCGCTGAATGCTGCTTTAATGTTCCAAAAGCAGGTAGAGGCCAGGGATGAGGAAGAGAAGAAGAGAAAAGAAGAGGAGGAGAAGCGTGCGAATATCGTACCCACAACCATATGGGAAGATATCATAAACGAAATCGATGTCGTCTATCAAGCCTACGTTGCTGTCTTGAAAACATTCTGGTACATGCCAAAGATCATGTAAGTATACTTATGCTAGCCCCAAGCACTAATAACATACTAATCGGAGACTATAGCTGGCATTTGATCACCACTGAGAGTAAGAGAGCATGGTTGAACTTTATCGGTCTCGATCCAGGACCAAGACTTTGGGACCTGGGCGCTCCCGCGTTTGAGCCGACAAAGAAGATTCAAAAGTTGAAATCCACTACAACCAGTACGACTACTGAAGCCAGTGGTCTCCCGATCCATGATGACTTGTAAATGGGCGGTTGAGAGAGAAGACAGACGGATGGTGATAGATTTCCTTGTACTAGTATTTCCTTTTGTAGAAGTTCTCAGAGCGTTCCTTTTGTATATATATTTGGTGTTAGTGGTTGGTCACTTTAGCGGTGTTTATGCGAATTCAATCGTAAAGCTGAAGTACTTACTGTACTGCTCTCAGTGCTGTGAATTTTTGAAGAAAAGGATTCAAGTATGTACACCGAACCCTTGGTGATGCTGCTTTACCAGGATTTCGGCCTCGGCAAATGAACGACCATCTTGCATAACCGCTTTGAACTCTGCGTATCGTTCCGAATTCATTCCTGCAGGACAAGACATCTAGCGAAAGAATAACAATTTGCTCTAAGAAAAGATTCAACCTTCTTAACACCACGAGCACCAACAACACGGGCCGATTCGAACCTCCCACAACCCGACTCGACTGTCCGAAAGTTCCTTCTATCGCTATCACGGTTTCTTATCAGGGGCTGGGCATATCCATTTCATACCCAATTCCTTTGTTTTCACTACTCCTGGGCTGAAGAGATCCCGTATCTCTTCAACAGTTTCCTCTTTCGTTTGAGGCTCCCTTTCTGGAGCAAGGTCCCTCTCCGATATGGATACGAGTCTGTCACTGGAAGGGAAGATTCACATTGATGTGGAGGGTGAGGATGACTACATGTCGGATGATGGATCGATTCACAGCATACCCATGATGGAGGAGGATAACGAACCGACCTTCGACGGCGTGGTTAAGAGCAAGCAGTCCATGATTCCCATTCCCATCGGTAAGGCCTCTACTAATGAGGACTTACCACCGTCGCTTCGTCTTCCGGAAAAGCTTTGGACCGAAATATTCTCCGTGTTGCGGCCGAAGGAGCTAGGACAGTTGCGCAGGGTTTGCAAGTTGTTCAACACTACTTTGAACAATGAGTCGATATGGAGGAGGAGTCGCAAGAGGCATCATAAGGAAATGACGCGGCCAGTCTTTGGTATGAAGGAATGGGAGGTTTTCAAACTGTCACAAGGTGGGACTTGTCTCGTTTGTAATGGTTCGAAAACGCCTCCGGATACGACTCCACAGATCATTTGGCAGTTCCAAACCCGCTGCTGTAGCGTTTGCTTGGTGGAGAACATCACAAAGGCAGGTGCCTCAGGCCTGAAGGAAACGAATCTAATGCAGTCAATATAGGCCATCGACATACCTGCAAACTCCGACTACCCTCCGAAGATCTACGAATCTCTACCGTACGCCATTGTCGACGCAGATGGACGATTGGTTGCAAGCACACAGAAACAACCTCCGCTCGGCGCTGTAAAGGCCTATTGGACTGAGCACGTCAACAAGATTAAAGCGCAGTACGAAGACGCAAAATCGCTAAACGCGGACGAGGAATGGTTGAAGGGACTGGACCGCGAATGCGAAATGAACCGGGTGGACTTTGCTCGATTGGAGAAGGGAGAGCCTTGCAAGCAAGCCTCTCGCCCTGCAACTCAGCGGACAAACACAACAAAGTCGCAGAAGAAGCACGCGGTGCCAACTCTCACATCGCAGAACAGCTCTAATGGTGTGCAGCAAGGTACTTGTCCTGGTGTCCACCATCCGGCGGTATTTAACGGGATTCAACAGCGAGTGCAATACCCCGTCTACCTTCTGGTCGCACGGAGAAGAGTCAAAGCGAAGTTGCCGAAATCTTCGCAAAGCGCCGTGCGGATATCGAGGCGAGATGCGCAACGCTCACGCCTCCCATACCAAAGGAGATTCTTCAGCATATGCCTGCGTACCAGGCAGCACTTCTCATCAATCAACCGTTGAGCGACGCACACTGGGATGTCCTACTGCCAAAGCTGCTGGAACAAAGAGAAGTCGCAGAGAGTGACGAAAAGCTTAGGCTAGAGCTGCTTGCAGCTTCTAGCCGCCAGAAGGAAGAAAAGAAAGCCCAAGATGCCGTTCTCAAGGAGGCCAAGGAGAAGACTGAGAAGGAATGGGAGGAGGTTCAGTCGAAAGTAAAGGAAGATCTCGGCAAGATCGCAGATGAGCTGGTTACTGCGTGGTCTGGTCCCATCAACAAGGAAACGGCTCCGAGGTTTGCAGCCGACGTTCTCCTTCGTACGCGAGAACGATATTACAAAGAGAACCCTTATTCACAACAAGATCCGGAGCACGAG
Source organism: Ascobolus immersus RN42 (assembly GCA_003788565.2). Taxonomy (NCBI): domain Eukaryota; kingdom Fungi; phylum Ascomycota; class Pezizomycetes; order Pezizales; family Ascobolaceae; genus Ascobolus; species Ascobolus immersus. The sequence goes on along the minus strand of ML119657.1, from coordinate 94,334 downwards.
AAGCCTTTGGATCCATCTGCACCTGGTGGTGCAGCGCAGCTGGAGCTCCCCACGGCTAACCGCCTTGTCCTGGAGAACATGAAGTTTGTCTTCGATACACGAATCAAGCCGCTTACCGATCCACATACCAAAGACTTGTTCTATTGTAATGGATGCACTCATTCCAAAATGTATGGCTTCGAAGGGGTCATTCAGCATTATGCAGCAAAGCACACTACGTTTATGACTCTTGGTTCGACCATCGTTCATTGGAAATCCTCATGGCCATTCAATCCGCCATTTGACCCAAATCCTACACCGCGTCCGCAGAACCAACACCATTTAAATGTCTTCCACTACCCAATGGGCCACAATGCAGGGCATATGCGGAATAGCCGGAACTCTTATGGAGGTCCAGTGGGCCAAGTTCCACCAGCCCCACCGTCTCAAGCAATGTATCCGCCGGGACCTCATGGATATCCACCATCTCAACCTATTCAACCACACTATCAGTCACATCACCATCAGTCTCCTCGGCACCATCTGTCGCAGCATCATCAAAAGCCCCAGCTGCCTGCTCGTCCGCCACACCAGATGACACCAGTCCATTATCAGCCTCAACCTGCACCTACACCACCCGTCTATAATCAACCATATCCATATCCACAGCATGCCCAAATGTCTCCTACTTACCGATCCGCATCCCAGCAACCTATGGTTCCACCTCCCGCCGCTGCAGTTCCACCACCGCCCGCACCGGCCGCATATGCTAGCAATCCTTATAACAATGAGATCAACTTTGTTGGAGGCATTGCAAAGGACGCCTGGCAGCTCTTATCTGGAATCAAGGATCTACCAGTGTCGGTCCGCGTTTACTTTGTGATACAAAGGACATCGAGCCAGTTCAAAGCACGATATGGGAGAGAGGTTGACTTTGCTATTTTCCAGGAAGCACTTAAGGAACAGCAGTTGATGCGGTCAATGAGGAATGCAAATGGACTTTATTGTTTATCATGCACTCATACTGGTGGAGCTCCTGTCGTCCTGCCTGGTCAAGGAAGAGTTTTTGCCTTTCACAATCTTTTGGCGCATTTCGACTCAATTCACGTCCAGCGCAACCGTCTTGGTGACAAGTTTGACTGGAAGATACACATGATTAAGCTTCCAGAATTGCATGAGATTTCGGCTTTGAAGAATGCCCCTGGCATGGATGAAAAGAAACTGCGGGCGCTCATCGAAGCCTTTCCGTCTGCCTTTCCACCAGGCACTACACTGGCTGGAGGCCAGTTCAATCCAGCGCCTGGCCCTGTGTCTGCGATGTCTGGGAATAGAGGACCTCCCCCACATCTCCCGCCTGATATTCCTCTGCCTTTGCAACCAGGCAAGGCCTCTATTGGAGGTAATCCTCAGGTATTGTTTCTCTTTCTACAGAAAACGCATCCGCTGACAAAAGCAGTCTCAAAATACGGGGCCCGGAGTACAATCGGCTTCCACCATTTCTACAACGGCCATGCCAATTAAGCAGGAAAATCGAGGCCCTGGTTCTTCGCTACCGCCAATACCGCCTCCGCCCCGTGGTAATCCGGATGGAAAACAAGGAGAGCAGGAAGCCGATAAGTTTTTGCAGAATTATATTGCTCAGGTTGAGCCTACGAAGGGCCACAGACCAGGCAGTCCTCGTCAAGGCGGAGATCATCTTCGGATTCCTTCACGAGGGGAATCTCCAATGTCGTCTCGAACAATCTCCCCACGAAATGGCGAGCCTCCACGTCATAATCCAGGCATGGACTTTCGGCGGGATCAAGAGGACAGATCTCGTTCTGTTTATCGTGGCGAGCCGTCTAGATATCGAACTGCTAGGAGTAGGTCTCCACGCAGTGCTGCACTTCCACCCCCGCCTCCACCGCCTCATGGAGGAGAACGTGAGAGATATGGACACTATGACGATCGAGGACTTGGCGGATATCCACCACGGCCACCTGCTCCATACGATGGAAGGGACCCATACGATAGGGAACCTCGTGGCTATCGCGACCCTCATGATCCGTATGCAGCGCAGTACTACAGAGATGACCGAAGACGCACTCCATCGGCAGGCTATCCTGGCTATGGCGCACCACCTGCGGTAGGATATCCAGTTCGTTACGATCAACCACAACCACAATACCCTCCCAATCCGTACGATTCTAGACATGCACCCGACCGCTACGGATCCTACCTTCCGCCTCCACCACCTCCACAGGCTCCTGCACAACATCCTCATTATCCACTGCCTCCTCATCATCCACACCATGAGCAGCCGCCTTATCCATACGATGGCAGAGGCTACCCACCACCTCCACCACAAGGCGCTCCACAGCAATACTACGACGATAGGCACCGGAACCTTGGCCCTCCGCCTCCACACTCAATGCCGCCACAACAGCATCTGGGAACAAATAGCTTGCGCCCTGGTACGGGATTACCTGCTCCTCCTCATCAGCGCCAGAGAACCCCGCCAAGAGTTAAAGCTCATCATCCTCGGACGGACGACTACGAGAATGACCAAGGCAATAACAAACGGCCGAAGAGGGATGGAGGCAACAACAACAATTATGGGAGAAGATATGGATAGTTCCGTGTGAAGCGTTGGAACATGGAATTACCAAGGACTTTCACCAGTGAAGAACCATCTCGCCTCATTTTAACTTTTTTCCGGTATCAGGTTATTTGATACTGTCTTTTTGCTTTGATTTTTCGTTCAAGATGGGTCGACTTATACTCCATACCCATTTAGTGCTTTACGTTTTTCTGTTATCGTTTTGTTATCCCCTTGGTCTTTGTATTCTTTTAGTGTTATTGTATCTCAAACCGTTAAAACAGTCGGTACATACCTTTTTTGTCTATGTATTGATGAATACTTTGTTTATTACTCCGTCGCCGCTCCTTTTGTGCTTGCTTTTCCAATGGCTTGGGAGGAAGCTCTGCCCTTCATAAATTTATAAAATGGTGGGATCGGGAATACTACTTCCTGCGAGTAGTATGAAGAAATTCCATCGCTTGTTCATCACACTCTACTCACAAGTCACTCTATATTTAACTTGCATGTTACTGGCGTTGGGATGCTTCAATATAGAGGGCAAGAATGCGCAAGCAAAATTCAAACTACACCTATGGCGTTGGTATTATTTGTCTTTCATCAGTCCTGTCGTTGTTTGTGGTCATTGTGCTCTGCGTGCGAGAAAAAAGTTCTTCCACATCCCAACACCTCTGAGCGCTGTGGCAGTTACTCCTTTTGCTGAGATTCAAGTCGCTTGTCGTTTGCCGTACCAGTCCCCACCCCCCTCATTCACAACTCCCCTCAACCTTTGCAGTACGAGCCACCAGCCAGCACACTTGCAAAACCCCGCGGGCATGTGTCAGTGGCGTACGGTAAGGTGTGGTAACAGGTCAACCAAAGTTCCGAAGAAGCTACTCGGAGCCAGCTGAAAAGACCTCCTCAGAATATCCAAGAAACAGCTTACCATTGGACCTGCGGTGGCTCTATCGACAGGCAGAGACCGGTAAGTTGTACTCGGGTCGTATGGTGAGCTCGCCGTCTCGAAGTCGAAACTGCTCGACGGCGCCCTCGCCGGACAACACTATTATGGACAGCATTGGCATGAAGTACTTAGTCCTTTTCCTTCTCACGTGATGAAGGAGTGAAGTCTTTAAAGAAAACACCGGAACTCCGGATACTTAAAAAGCTTGTTTGATTCGCAAAAGTATTTTAGGTATTTAACTCATTCAATTCATTAAAAAGGGGCAACATTTTATGATATTTCACGAACTGAAATCACGAGTAACATGTTTGGGTTTTGCGACAAATGTCAAGGCTTTGTTTGAACTCCCCGAACCATATTTGGGTAATGCGAAAGGATGGGCTATTATGGTTATGAAGTTGCAAGCAAGTGGAGAGACAAAAGATCTTCAAGTACCTGAAGCGCTTCTGCTATATAGCCCTGACAGGAAGCGTGTACACCAAGTCCAAATTCATTTCGTGCTCAAGTCATATCGGTATTCCATTTGGTCTCTATAAACTCACAGCTTTGCTTACACCAAGAAACGAGGAAACCGACTTTCATAAATAGAGAGATATCTTATGAACAATCAAGCACATAGATCGATAATATGTAAAATCGACGCCGATTCACTCTTATTTCCTTGTAAAGCGCACAAAATAACCACCCAAGAGTATAATTAAATTAGAAAAACGGCCAAACATACTCCACAAGCGACGAGATACAGTTAAGAGCAGAGGTGGTAGCAGGAGAGGGGGAGAGGGAAAGAAACAACGAGGATTTTAGGCAAATTCCAAACAAACTACAACGATTCAGCACTGCCAAACTACTGGTCAAGCTCGACGTAGTTGGCAGGGAAGAGACCGTGCTTTCCGTTGTAAGATCCTGACCACCAGTCCTCATCGGGGAACTCGACATCGGTAATCTTGGCGCCCTCCGGGAAGGAAAGCTCGTTATCTTCGGCGGCTTCGTAGTCGTATTGTGCGGTGGCAGTTGGGCCAGACTTCTGAGCGGCAGCAGCTGGCTGTTGTGCCTGTGCTGGTTCTGGCTGAGCCTGTTGTGTCTCTTGCTGCTGAGCTGGGGCGGCTGGAACACCGCTGGTTTGGAGCTCAACATAGTTGGCTGGGAACAATCCACGCTCGCCCTTGGAGTTGGTTCCCTCCCACCAGTCCTAAAAATCTTGTTAGTACTCAAAAGAAGCGTTTCAAGGCGGACTACTTACGTCATCAACCTGATCGATATGTGTGATTATTTCACCCTCAGTCATATCGAGCTCATTGTCCTCGGCCTTCTCATAGTCGTATTGAGCAATAGCAGTCAAGTCACCAGCCGTTGGCGCAGCAAGCGGCACAACTGGCTCGGCCTTGGTAGTTCCCATAGCACTCTCATAAGCCTGTGGGACGACCGAAGCAAATGATCTGGATGGCCTCTCCTCCTCCTCCGGCTCTGGACGGGCGACTGGGACAGGAATGCGGACGGGGCTCTGCTCACGAACTGGTTCAGGGCTAGGAGAGCGTTGTCTGACGGGTTCGGGGCTTGGAGAGCGGGCACGGACTGGCTCAGGGCTTGGAGAGCGTTGTCTAACTGGGGATGGCGAGCGCTGTCTTTGTTGGAAGCCGGGGAGGGCGACGCCGGCATTGCCAACATTTGGACGGCTGGAGATTGGAGGAGATGGTGGTGGTGGGGATGCGGAGCGGCCGGTGAACTGTGGGGATGGTCCACCAACTGGAATTCCGGCAAACTTGTTTCGCAATTCACTGACACTTCCACCGGTTGGGTTTGACTCGATCGGATCGGCGATTCTCTGCTGCGAAAAGCGGTTGGCCAGGTTCGAGACGCCCCCATCGTTGCTAGTCTGGCTTCTTCCGGTGTGAGAAGCGGACTGGAATGCTGGAGGGGCAGTCTCGCTCGCTCCCGAGTATCCACGTTCCCGAGCCTTCTTCTCAGCCCAGATCTGAGCTGGCGTCTTTCCACCTTGTGAGGCATAGTCGACACTAGCACCGGCAACCGGGGCGACAGATGGTGGGGTAAATCCTGGGGTAAGAGGCTTGGTGCCGAAGCTTGGAGCTGCACCACCGAACTTCTTTGCAGGCTTTGGCTTTGGCAAGGCGGTGATCCTCTCGGCCTGGCTAAAAGCTGCTGTTCGCTCCGAAACAGGCTTTGGTGGTGGCACTTCCTCTCTTTCTTCCTGAGCTGGTCTGGCTTGGGCCCTGATGGCTGCAATGTCGACCTTGCCGATCGGCTGATAGGCTCCCTTTACTGGCTCGGGTCTCTCGTCCCTCTGCTCACCGGCCTTTCGTCTGATTTCTGCAATATCGACCTTTCCAATGGGCTGGTAGGCACCCTTTACTGGCTCTGGTCTGTCGTAAGAGCTGGATCCCGAGGGCTGTGCTCTCAATGCTTTGATATCAACCTTAGTAGGGGTGTATGCAGATGGAACACTCTCCAACTTTGATCTCGAGACTTGTGGAGCATCATCTCCCCATCCATCCTCATCCACCTTTCCTTCGTTTCCGTAGGCTCTGAAAACAGCCGGCTTGGCCGAGACGACTCTGCTTGGGAAGAGGGGCTTGGTTGCAACTGGAGGGGCTGGAGTTGGTTTCGACGACTTGGGGATTTCGGCTGGGGCGCCAGCATAGTTGGCACCGGAAGCCTTTGCGATCTTGTCGAGAATTGACTCTGGTGAAAGGTCGTCCTGGTGACGTGCGGTTATTTGTACGTGGTAGCCCTACCAACGAACGTTAGTGGAGGAAAGGGGAATGCGACAGCATCAAACATACATGAAGAAGCTTGGATACAGCTGACAGATGGCCGTTGAAGTACCCCTTAACGCGCTCTGGAACACCATCACCACACTGCAAGCTATGTTAGATCCATCCTGGAAACGTTGAGCTTCCGAAGAGACTCACCCAACCAATAAGAGCAAACTTCCCAAGGCCACTGTTGGGGTCCTTGACCTTCACAAAGGCAAACTGGACCTTGCCTTCACTGAACTCCTCAATCAATTCCTCCAATTCACCCTCTTCACGATACTCGTTAGCTAAACGAGAGGGGCTGGGGATTCAGGAGACATACCGCCGGTGCTCTGGACCTTCAGCACACTGTCCCTTCCAGGGCCCGCAACTGGGACAAATGCATTCTGTAGAGGCGCTGAGACGGAGTATAGAGCCCAATTTGCGTATGTTGGAGATGGCTTGTCGGCTGGTGGTAGAGAGATGAGAGACTTGTATGACCGGGTAATGGAAGGCCCATTTTGAGAGAGGTCGAGGGCTGACATGGCGACTTCGCTACGGATTCAGGGATATAGACAGGTGGGAGCTTTCGAATGGACGGAGGTTGGTTGTGGAGATGAATGATCGGGATTCGTAATGTTAGAAAGCCCTTGCAGTTGAAAGAGAACTGCGTGGATATGAGGCTCGTAGATTCTGTATGAGGATGTAGAGTTGTGAACGGGATTGAGCTGACTGATGCCAAACAAAAGCCCTCAATACCAAGGAGGGATGACGAACGGCCGAGTTGTGGCTATGTCGGGACAGGCACGTGGGCAGCAACGTAACCAGCCACTTTGGGATTAGTCAGAAGGCCAGCAAACGAAACATGTGATTCTTGTTGAGCGGCGACGCACTCACACTAGCGAATGTAGCCCGCCCCCTGGAAACATTATAAACGTATCCGCTCCAAAACATCCAAACAACAACTTTCCATACGTCACGATAATTTCTCACGATATTCAATACCCAAAATGAAGCTCTTCTACATCGGTGTCTTCCGCAACGACTCCAAGCCCGCACATGAGATTTGCTCTGCCAATGATCTCAGCTCCTTCTCTTTCTTCACCCGCACAAGTGTCGCCGAGTTCATGACCTTCTTCGCCGCCAGCGTAGCGGAACGAACCCCAGCAGGCACCCGTCAAGATGTCAACGAACAATCCTACACCTTCCACGTCTACTCTCGCTCCGAAGGCTGCTCCGCCATCATCATCTCCGACCAGGAATACCCAAAGCTCGTCGCCCACAAGCTCCTCTCCCAAGTCGTCGACGACTTTCTCAAGCAACATCCTCGACCGCAGTGGGCAACCGGCCAGCCAAAGTTGCAGTTCGCCCAGCTCCAGGAGTATCTCCAAAAGTACCAGGATCCAAGACAGGCGGATAGCATCATGAAGATTCAGCAAGAGCTCGACGAGACCAAGATTGTACTGCACAAGACTATCGAAAGTGTGCTGGAGAGAGGAGAGAAGCTCGATAGCTTGGTGGAGAAGAGTAACAACTTGAGTGGTGCCAGTAAGAGCTTCTACACTGCGGTAAGTTCCCCGTGAGCAGGGTAAATGATATTGCGCTGACAGAATCGGACTATAGGCAAAGAAGCAAAACTCGTGCTGCGTTATCTGCTAAATTGTACCATGTTCGTGCGGATATTGTCAGGGGAATAGACGGACGACTGGGCGTAGAGGGTTTCTCAGCCAGAGCGGCTCTTGCTGGTGTTTAGCTTGGATTGATTGATTGTTTTGCGCTTTGCTTACGCTGGTGTTTTGGTTTTTATTTACAACTATTGCATAATACTATTAGGAAGGACGGAAGAGACTGTATACCCATCAATGGTATGCTCCGAGGTGCTTAGTAGTGTTGCTTACGGACGGAATGGCCCGTAGATGATAGTAACGAAACGTTTAGTTCTATTTAACGCTCCAGTTCGGTACTTTGTCGTGGAGTAGTTTGTTCGTCCCCAATTGGCTTGCTTCACTACATTTGCGGCAGTGAATTTCCAGACCGGGTAACTGATATTCCGGTGCCATGTCTTGGATCGTTTCCTATCAATAACAACACCACCACCCCACAAATGAACAAGTAACCTGGCATTACGATTAAAATATAGAGCTCTATCAAATTGCGAAAAGTTTAATCAGCTGCTGAGATTTTCACACATCACCAATCCTTTGACAGCGTAGACACCCCACTATACAACCCCACCGCCAATGTCAACCCAAGCAATCCCAAGACAATAATTGTCTTGCCAGCGGACCACACCGAGCCACTTGGCAATCTTTCTAATTCCTCTTCAATGTCCTCCGCCATCTTTTCCTTTGAGAACCGCTCTGTAACCCTCCTCTTGGCCTTTTCGCCCATGCGCTTCCGCTCCTCATCTGACATATCAAAGAGAACAGTATCCATTACTGATGCCCAATGATTAACATCTCTCTTGCGCAAAAATCCGGTTCTCTCATCCTCTATCGATTCAAGAGGGCCGCCTGAGGCTGTGGCAAGGACAGGGACCTTGTGAAGACCAGCTTCAAGCGGTACAATGCCAAAGTGCTCGTTTGATGGGGTATAGACAAGAAGCTGTGCGGTATTGAGGAGGTAGGACTTGAGGGCCGAAGGAATACTGAGGAGGAAGATGACGTCGAGATTGTCCGGCAGGGAGAGGGCGGTAATGAAGTTCTTCGAGGAGGCGTGGAGCAGACCATGCTTGTCGCAGATGCGTTGAAGCTCTTGGTGATACTCGACATTCTCCTTCACTCGGGTGTCGTATCCACCTGCAAATAATCAGCAATGAGTCTACTAAAGTATGGTGCATCTTTTACCTGCGATGATGAGTCTTGCTTGCTTACGCTTCTCTGGCTCCAAGCGGGCAAATGCGAGAACGGCCAACTCGATATCCTTCTTTCGCTCGAAGCGGTTGATACTCAGGACGACCTTTCGGCCTCCTCCGAGATTCTCCCATCCATTGGTCTCATCCAGCTTGGTGCTCTCGACATTGACATCCACGCAAGGATAGACAACTCTTGGGATGTTGCCATTGTCACCAAACTCCCTTAGGTAGACACTTCTCGTAAACTTGCTGTTGACCACAATTCCATGGGCAAAGTTCATTGTCCATTTCTCGAATGCGTCGAATGGTAGCCGGTATAGCTTCTTGATCAAGCTCTTTCTCTCGGCCAACAACCTGTCCGGAAAGTGACAGTAGAAGAGAATCTTTGCCGAGGAGAACAATCGTAGTAGCGGTATGCAAGCGGGGAGTTGGTCGCAAAAGACATACTCGTGCTGGTTGATTTCTTTCGACAAGATCAGCGTGAAGGTGAGGTGTAGCTGTCGTAAGATTGCACATAGGATGGCGAATCTTCCGAGAATGACTGGTGGTATGATTGTGTTTCCGGCGACTCGGACCTTGAGAGTGCCTGTGAGGTTTCAACCTGTCAGGGCCGAATGAATTTCCAATTCGAGTAGTGTGGGGGATCTGCAGAAAGGGTGGAACTTACCATTGCGAGCTTCTTCAAAGCAGTGGAGAGGATCGCAGTGAGATGTGTAGATGGTGACCGGATGACCTAGATCCTGCAGACCCACAGCCGCATCGACGACAAGACGTTCAGCTCCTCCAATGCCTAGATCAGGGTGGATGAAGAGCACTGAGGGTTTCGGTGGTGTTTTCTCGGAAGAGGATGCCATTTTCGTTTCGGGAATTGAGGAGGTGAATGTCCCGGATGTTCAGAGTCGGAGTCGGAGTCGGAGACCGGAAGGACGGAAGGAACAGAAGGGAAAAGGGTGGTGACCCTGTTGTGTATGTTTTGTTTTTCTCGCCTTGCCCTGCTGCTGGTCGCCTGTTTGTCTGGTGGTGTTCCAGGTGTTCCTTTGGTTCGTTCCAGGTCTCGAGCCGGCGAGCTGTTCGCTTCGAGTTTAGTTGGCTTCCCACTACTGCAGCTTTGATTGGGGCTTGGCTTTTGGGGGGGATTCGTACAACTGCATCCAATTAACTGCACTCTCCCTGAACGGACCGCCCCTGCTACTCTTCAGTACCACTTGTCCTCAACTTTCTCCCCCTTCTTCTTCTTCTTCTTCCTGACAACCTCCCGACCAAACAATCGAAACTTTCAGAAATCCATTCGTTCTCTTTGTTTTCTCTTTATTCAACAACTGCCTTTTTTAATTCTCCGCTTCGGAACTTTACACGAACTCGCTCACTCGCTCGCTCGCTCGCAATACTTTAATCGACTCCGCTAACCCCCTGAATCTCCGGATCTCTCCCACGTTAACGAACTCTCGCAAACCACAAAACCTCAAAAATGAAGGGTAAGTTAAGCAGATAGGTGCTGGGTAGAGCGTCCAGATGCTAACAATGCTGCTCTATAGCCCTAATTCTCGTCGGCGGTTTCGGAACCCGTCTTCGTCCTCTTGTATGTTCACTCTCCGCAGTCGCTCGAGCCCGCACAATACCCCTCTCCGACCAGCCATTGAGGCATCTTGAGAGCTTCCCCGTTTACCCCACCATCGGCCGAATGTCCCTTACAGGTTGCCAAATGCAGAATGCCGTAGCAAATGGACGCTAACAGCTGCGCTCCTCCTAGACTTTGACTCTCCCAAAGCCCCTCGTTGAGTTCGCCAACAAGCCAATGATCCTCCATCAGATTGAGGCTCTCGCAAAGGCAGGCGTTACTGACATTGTCCTTGCTGTCAACTACCAACCTGAAGTTATGGTTTCAGTGCTTAAGAAGGTGAGAGTCGCATGATTTTGCTCTTCCCGGGAGTGCCACGTTATACTAACGACTGCCTTCCGTCCAGTACGAGGAACTCTACAATGTTAGAATCACTTTCAGCGTTGAGCACGAGCCACTCGGAACCGCTGGTCCTCTCAAGCTCGCCGAGAAGATCCTCGGAAAGAACGACGACCCATTCTTCGTGCTCAACTCCGATGTCATCTGCGACTACCCCTTCGATGCCCTGGCCAAGTTCCACAAGGCTCACGGACAGGAGGGAACTATTGTTGTCACCAAGGTTGAGGAGCCAAGCAAGTACGGTGTCGTTGTTCACAAGCCAGGACACGCCAGCCGTATCGACAGATTCGTCGAGAAGCCAGTCGAGTTCGTTGGAAACAGAATCAACGCTGGTATCTACATCCTCAACCCCACCATCCTCAAGCGTATCGAGCTCCGCCCAACCTCCATCGAATCCGAGATCTTCCCAGCCATTTGCGCTGATGGTGAGCTCCACTCCTTTGACTTGGAGGGATTCTGGATGGACGTTGGACAGCCAAAGGATTTCTTGACTGGAACCTGCCTCTACCTCTCCTCGCTCGCTAAGAAGGGAGGTAAGGAGCTCACACCGGCTGGTGAGGAGCACCCATACGTCTATGGTGGCAATGTTCTCATTGACCCATCGGCCAAGATTGGCAAGAACTGCCGTATCGGACCAAACGTCGTCATTGGTCCAGGCGTTACTGTCGGTGATGGTGCCAGACTGCAGCGTTGTGTGTTGCTCAAGAACTCAAAGGTGAAGGATCACGCTTGGGTCAAGAGCACCATCGTTGGATGGAACTCCACAGTAGGACGCTGGGCTAGATTAGAGAACGTGACTGTTCTCGGTGATGATGTTACCGTTGGTGATGAGATCTATGTCAATGGTGGAAGTGTTCTGCCTCACAAGACCATCAAGACCAACATTGAGGGTAAGCTTTCTGACGATTCCATATTTGAGGCACATGCTAACATTCGAAACAGTTCCTGCCATTGTCATGTAAACGATTTGCATTTGCGACCTTCCTCCTCGAACCATCTAACAATGCTTCTCTTTCCATCTCGCCTCCCATCGAATCTTTTCACATTTCTTCCATTTTTCACACTCTTCCGAGTTGTCCTAGCCGCTTTTCGTTTTGCCCCACCTCGCAACAGAAAAAGACTACGACCAGCCAGAAGAGCCTCCTCAACCACGAAGAACACACCCGACTCTTTTTTCCTTTTCCTTTAGGCTTGTAATAAACTATATACCTGGTTTCTTCTCTCTTTTCTTATTGTTTACGTCTTTTATAATACGTTTGGGGGGGGCGGTACCGAAAACCGAGATTTTTCATTGTTGGGTGGGGCACGTTTGATGCTGCGATGCACTCTTGGGACTGGGACTGGGGCCTGAAGAAAAGTCGGGATTTAATGCTACGAGTAGACTGTTATGCACTGGATCTTCTGTTGATTGTTTTGCCTTTTGCCTGCTATTTGCGCTAGAATTTGTTTGAATATATCTGTTTCTGGGTTCTGCTTGCTTCGATGTTGGACGTGCGCTTGTATGTACCGTGTATCTGCATGTATTGCGATTTCTGCGACTTTGCGAGTGGAAAACTCCATGCCAGCTTTACAAAATTGTAGCATGTCATGACATGCTTTGCTTCAACTTACGTATGTCAATCCCAAGGTGCTGCTGACTGAGATTGACGGGAAATAAAAGTCACTCCCGTTTCACTACCCATCCGCATGACGATCCTCATCTCATCTCCCATGCCCTCCCATGATCTTTCCCGGTTGCAGCCAAGGCAGCCCAGACTCTTCGCCCATTCCAGAAACCAACCTCATCTCAACTGCACCAGCTGAGCCTCAGTTATGCGGCTCTTGAATGTCTTCGCCCGGACCGCACCCCCTATCCTAACTTTACAGCTCGGGGGGGTGCAGGAGGCGTATCCCTTCTACCTCCACCCCCCCCCCCACTAGTTCCAAAAGCATAAATGTCTCAATCTATTTCCATTTGCTAAAATTTCCTTCCTAGTGGCTTCTGCCCCTGAGGCGACCCGGTGGTGCCTGGGAGGTCTGGTCCGTGGGCCGTAGCGTCGTTGGGACGGAGCTGTAAGCGGGGGTTTCGTAAGAGGGCCGCGTCAACTTGGGGACCGGGAAGGAGTAGGGTGATGGGAGATGCAGGTACGTACCGAGGGTGCAAGACCCCAGAGGTTCATCTGATCCAAATCAAGACAAAAAATTGGGAGACCGGGTTTGTCCGGACGGAACTGTACTTGATATCAGCGGAAAGTATCACTACCGTAGTGTTTCGACCTTAGGAGCGGTAACGGTAACGCTGGCCCTTATTTCGGCGTTATTTTTGGGTCTTGTAACGGTAACGATTGCCCTCCGCTCCTCACAGAAGGTGGACTAAAGCCCTTATTAGGAATAGCCACCTTCCCTCCAGGTAGAAAGCTCACCTTGTAACGGTAACGCACCCTCGCCGCACTACCAAGAAGAAAATCACGTGTGCTCCTAAGGTCGAAACACTACGGTAGTACGCTCGGCAGGGCAAGGGTGGTGCTCAAGACTTCAACAGTGTGAAAGGTCACTGTTTGGTGACTCCAGGTGTAAGATTCCACCCTGGTCCCAAAAATCGTACTAGTGAAACTTTCCGCTGATATCAAGTAGCCTGATGGTGGGGTGGTTTTGTGTTCATGTAGGGCTGAGATGGCGTGTTGAGACGACGTTCTGGAAGACATCTCAAAGATAGAAACAGGCTACCGGAACATCGCATTGTAAACAGTCAAATTCGTCTTCTTGAAGGGTTCTCTCATTCATACGGATTCAGCACTCCAGCGGATATAGCATTCAACCACAAATTCCCTACTTGTACAGACCGCGACTCAAACCTCGATGGAACAGAGAAAAAAGCCCATTTCATTCAATTCCATGCATGCACCGATTTTAAAAAGATGAACGCCGTTGCCAGAGAGAAAAAAATAATTAACCGCTTTTTGGCATCAACTTTAAACTTTGGGATAAGTCATAATCTAGACGGAGGAGAGTGTGGAGGGTAGATATAGGATGTCAAAAGATGGTAGTAGTGGAGAGTCCCAAAGTGGGGGAGAAAATTGAACACCAGAAAGAGAGAGAAATCAAAACAAGAAAACGACCCGACCGATTGCTGAAATCACACGACTAAGCTGCTTAGTACTTCTTGGTGAGTCTAGCGAGCTCGTCGGAGAACTCCTCCAATGGGTTGATTGGGAGCTTGTTCTCCTTCCAGAGGTTAGGTGTAAGGAAAGCATAGGTGTTGCCGACGGCAGTGAAGGTGGCCTTGAGGGTGTTCTCGAGGGTCTTGGTGGAACCGGAGGAGGCGGTGTAGATATCAGCGACACCAGCGAGCTGGAGGAGACGCTTGACGGCTGGGGAAGCGACGAGACCAGTACCACGTGGGGCTGGGATGAGCTGTGAATTTCATGTTAGTGATTTATCCTCAACTGGACCAAATCTTCGGGATAAACTTACTCTGACGGTGACGGAACCGCACTTTCCGGACTCCTTGGTGGCCAAAGAGTGAGGCTCTCCGAGAGAGTTACCCCAGTAACCACGGCGGACTGGAAGGACGCTCAACTTGGCGATGATGATGGCAGCGCGGATAGCAGTAGCGACTTCCTTGGAGGCCTTGATACCGAGACCAACGTGTCCATCGGAATCACCAATGACAACGATAGCCTTGAAGCGGGTACGCTGACCGGCACGGGTCTGCTTCTGGACTGGCTTGATCTGTTGAGAGAAGGGCAAGTTAGCCGGTTGCTCATAGTATCGCCGTTCTTTGGTGGTTTTGGCCCGGAATTTGACGGGAAATTGTCGAGAATTGCCCCACCAGGGCCGTCGATTCTATCCCAAATCCGCCATTTTCGAGATGCCCGCTCTGGTGTTGCAATTCCCGGCCCAATTCCGTCCTCCGTAACCACCAAATCCTCCAAATTTCAGTCTCCGTACCTTCATGACCTCATCCTTCAATCCTCTGAGGAAGAAATCGACGATCTGGTACTCCTTGACTGGCAAAGAGTGGAGGTAGATCTCCTCCATGGACTTGATCTTTCCAGCCTTGACGAGACGGCCGAGCTTGGTGACTGGCTGCCATTCCTTCTCCTCAGTCTTAGCACCACGGCGGGCACCACGGCGTCCACCACGGCGTCCACGGTCACCACCGCGAGATCCGAATCCACCAGCACGAGGAGCAGCGTCAGCCATTTTTGTGATTTATCGATACGTTCGGTTTAGGGGCGATCGGTTTGGCGTGAATTCTTCGGTCTCGTTGTTTTGTCGGCTGGGTCGATTTGGTTTCTCCACACTCAAATTCGACCGTCACAATTCTGCTGCTTTTTCCCGATAACGATGTTGTGGGTAGATAAGGGTGGAACCCTATGTTACACGAATGTTTGCTTATGGTTTAGCGTGGATATTTCGCTTAAATTCGCACGGACCAATGGGCCCGTTAAGGCAACTTTGGTTTGAAAACACCAAGAACGTCAGCGGAGACGTCGTGATGTTTCCCAGACAGGAAAATTTCGGGAACGGTTCACAGTATTGCATGACTGGCACCACACATTGGGTCATGACATTTTAAGAAATAACCCAACTCCAAAGCACCTTCCCCCTATGCCCTTCATGCCGCCGAAAAAAAACCATAAAAACGCCTGAAAGTGCCATAACAGATCCAAAAAAACGGTAGACACACACCATCGTCCTACGTACTCCTCTCTCCAATCGGCCTCAGCACCCTCGGCTTGAACCACTCGTCTGGATTGATGCTCCTTCCCTGCTCAAACGTCACACCTCTCTTGCTCCACCAGTCTCTACTTTCCGTCTCATGACACTCCTCCACGGCCTCTTGGATATCACTAATAACATACTCTGCTCTCAGGCCAGAATCACTCCACCACTGTAAAACTTCGGGCTTGTTGTAGCGGGTTGCGAGATTGAGAACATCATATTCATAGTTGAGCTGGATCCCGGCATTCTTGAACCAGTCGAGGATTTCAATCTTGCCTTTGGCACTGGCAATACCTAGGGCGTCTCGCTGCATCAGATTGGTGTTGTACCCGGATCGTAGCCACCACTCCAAGACGTCGATATGACCACCTATGGTCGCAAAGTCCATCACATCACCAATCTCGAGTGGCAATCCACTATTCTTCCACCAGTCCAGCACCTTGACATGACCAAACTGCGACGCCGTATTGAGCGAGAACTTGTCATACTTACGACTCAGTCCATCAAGCCTTTCCGGGTCGGAGTTTGCAAGCCACCAGTCTAGTACTTGGACATGGCCGTAGCGACTTGCGAGCCAAGGTAGTTGCATACGCATAGCACTGTCGTTGGGGAGGGGAGCGTCGGCTTCAAAGATCTTGCGGAAGTTCTTGCGGTGGTGGCGGAAGAGGTAGTCGAGAACATTGACGTAGCCAAAGCGGACGATGGCATGAGCACTGGGCTCACTAAACTCGAGACCTTCTCCACCCTCTACCATCACTTCCTTTATCCTTGCTGTCGAGCCGGACAATAGGGCATAGTCGAGCGGTGTGGCATTGAACCAGTCTCCTGGCTTCTGGTCTCGCGTCCGGATGCCCAATGCCTGTGCTAGCTCCCAGTCTTGTACATACTCTAGTATGTCAGACCACAGCTCCTGCGGGACTCGTTTCACCACATTGGCGAGTCGTTTCCGCTTCTCGGGGTTGCCTTGCGGGCGGGATGTTGGGGTAGGACCATTGATGGGTGCTGAGGGTGAAAAGCGGGATGTTCGAGGATCGGAGCGGGAGTATCGGCGGACTTCATGTTCGACTAGGCGGTGGAGGAGTTCCTGTCGTGTGCCGGTTGATCGTAGTGTGCGCAGGGTTAGGAGGAGTTCGAGTTCGGGTGTCGTCATATGATTGTACGCTTCATATAGGACCGCATCAAGATTCTAGATTGGGCAAGTTTGGGTCAACTGGTCTGTTCGTGAGGCTTGAAGGCTGCCATCCGCAAGTCATTGGGTAAGTAGAGGGGAAAGTGTGCGTACATCTGCAGTTATCACCAGCTCCATGTCGCCATCTACATTCTCCATCTTTAAGCCTGTGCCTGAGAAGCGCTCTTGTAGGGACTGGGGAAGTGGGTTTGTGCTATTCGTGGAGTTTGTCGTGGGTCGCCGTATCCTTCCAACCGGCCAATTCTCCGAGCAGCCCGTGCGTTTTGTCGATTCTCCAGTTTCCTGTATTTGCGGTGTTTCTGGCAGAGAGGTGCTCGAGAACTGGTCCATTAGAGAGGGTGTGTGATGGTCGAAAGGGTTCGGTTGGTGGCGGCCTGTTGAATAGGAACTGGATTCAGGGTCGTTATATCTAAAAAAGACTCGGTTCTCGTTTAAAGTTTTATCGCTTTTTCGTAGGCGGGTCGTTCCAGTAGCGTTGCTTCGTCTAATGCGACCGGTCCATGCACAAAGGGTCTCCAAGTATCGATCGTATTGTTTCGTATTCTCGTGAGGTGAGCAGGTGGACGGTAAAGTGTTGCACGATTCAATGGGCAGGTGAAAAACTTGGAAGCCGCAGATATCCGAATGCCGCACTTCCCTTCGTCCCTTTGTCGTGATCTTTCGAGTCTCTTTGGTGGGGTGTTTTATTGGGGGTTTGGACGGTTGAAGGTTGGGGTGTTGGTGAGGTCAAGGAGGTTGTATTTCAGAGGGAAGAATGTCGGGAAAGGGGGCCAGCACACTCTTTAAGATCAATCTGGAGAGAAAAAAGAAGGTGGTGATTTGATTCTGAACTTGGGAGACTTTCACGATGAACGCCGGACTCAAGCCCGCATGTCCAGCTAAACTCACATCGGCTTGGTGCATGTTTGACTCGGGAGCGATAAAGCAGCAAGATCCCAAAGCGGAAAGAAATACTCCACAAACACCCCTGCAGAAAACCAGTGTCCCAGCGAGTCTGAAAGGTTGTAGATAATGGGCTCCTACGGCCTATGCTCATTTGTTGGTGATACTGAACTGGCCGGTGGTCTTAGTCCGTTTAATATACTTGCTACTTCTCTTTCTTCTTCTTCAAGCTCCGTATCCGTACCTATCCTCCGTTTATGCACCAAGACCGTCTGGCATCGATCAAGAGCGACTGTCCGTTTTAGTAATGGCCAATGACGTCGATGGCTGGCCACCTCACTTCATGACAATTGGAGACACTGATTCGCGCCTGGAGCCGCAACTTCACGTACAATTTATGTAAACCCCCTGGTATTTGATCGAGATAGGACCGTAACCCTAGTTTAGTGAGACTCTTCACTCTACTTAGTACTTACTTGTACTTTATCCACGTTGACTAAAGTACCGGTGTCCGAGTCAAGCTTTCCTGTCCTGAACATCACCCACTGTCTCTATTCCAGATTTTACGAAGAAGCCTTGACCACCCACCGAACCTTTCGTATATCCCCAATTCACCTGCACCATCCACTATTGTAACTTTCCGACTCGATTACAACTCCACCAGTCGTCGCTATCCCTCATGCCCCCCCGCGAAGCCGACCCCCATCCTCTTCCACCAAACATTACCCTGACCACCACCCCCGGCCCCTCGATAACCGACTACACCCTCCAATCGGTCCTCACCCTCTACAACTCCCACTACGGCCGCTACGGCCCACACGCCGCCGACGCCAATCCGTTCCTCGTTCCCGGTACCCACATCCAACTCTCACTCTGCCGCCTCCGCCACCTCAACGTCTCGGACGTCACAGCCGTCACCCTCGCCGAAGCGTATCGCACTGTCGGGACGCGAGAAGGAGACGAGGAGAAGAAGCTGGTGGGGTGTGCATTTGGAACAAGATGGTGCTATGAGAATGAGGGAAAGAGTAAGCCACGAAAGTCAGAAGGGTGAGCATGGTAGGAGGGCTAACAATGGGTAGAAGAGACAGTGCTATGGATTACCCTCCTCGTCGTCCACCGCCACTTCCGCTCCCTCGGAATCGCAACCCACCTAATCCGTGCTCTCCACAGCCCGCATGATACATTCACTGGGCTCGCCTCATGGAGTCCGTTCGGCACGGCAGCACTGTACAGGGCGATAACGTACCGGCCGATTTCGCACGTAGATTTGAATGCGACAAAGACACATGCAAAGGGGATATTGAAAGGGTGTGAATTGGACTATCTCAGGGATGCACCGTTGCAGGGGAGCTTGTTTGAGGAGGACGAGGAGGAAAGGAGAAAGGTGGGAAGGGAGAGAGTGGTGAGTTGTATACAGACGAAGAATTATGTTGATTTGGAAGATGTAAAGGATGGGGTCGCAAAGGCGGAAAGGAAGGGGTGGCCGTTGGGAGAGTTGCCGGAGGGTGGAGAGTTTTTGCTGATTGTGGAGACTCCGAGAGGGCAGGAGGAGGAGGAAAAGTAAAGGTAGGGAGTGTGGGTTGTTTGGTTGTTTGGTTGTTTGTTTGCTGACGATATCAGGGCAGTGCAAGACCCCTATGCTCGTCCACCTTCGCCAGTGAAGTACGTCTACCTGTTCTTAATGCATAATACAAAGGAATATCACAACCATTAGTCTCAAGTCACACCGTGTGAATGATCCAAAGCCACTCAATTCGCATAACGATACAAATAAAACGACAAAACCCACGAAAATGAACGCCCAACAAAAGTATATGGAAACTTTCCAAACCCGGCAACCAAGTAATCATTATCCTCCCGAATCGCATACCCATACCCATCCACATCAGCATTAACCCCATCCTCCCCATCCTCCCCAATGTACATTATAGAGCAGAGGTACTTAACATACAACTCCTGAACCCACTCAGCGCCATTCCTAAAGCAGACCGAAGCCCAAAGCAAGAGTATATCATGACATTACCACATCTCCCCTCCGCCATTAATCCTCTACCACCAGTGAAAAAGTCTCCACAGGTTCGAAAAGACGCCTTGGCCGTTACTTTCCTTGATGAACTCTGGGACGACCTGGGCCGACTTGTACGAAGCCGCCTCCTTCTTCTTGTCTGCCGGTACAATACCAGTGAGTTCCCAATCCTTGGAGACTGGGTTCCATCTATGTCTATCCCACCTGTTAGCACCACTATTACCATCATCAAGAGCTAGATCATAACTCACCCTTCATATTCCGTAACTGTAAACGCCTTGACGCCATACTCCTTGATCAAGATATCATCATAAGCATACGGAATCTTGGCCGGCACACCCTCATAATACGTATCCCTCAACGGATAGATATCATTGATATGGTAGTAATGATAGTTCTTGCAGTGATACATGTTTGGCTTCTCCTTGGGATTCGTCTCGGAAATGCCGGTGATGTCGATGTACAGGCCGTTCGTCATGTCGATCCAGCGCGCATCGATGATGTTGTTGCCGTCGCCGCGAACTCGCTCGGCGCTGTAAGGGTTGATGTCGAGGAGGTAGGTGCGCTTGACGGTTCCGTCGTCCGAGGTGTAGGGGAAGACGGTCATGTTGTATTTGGGGTCGCCGAGCTTGACGAGAGTGGTGTCCATAACTTGGACGTCGAGGTCCCTAAAAGATCCTGTTAGAGGAGTCGAAGCTGAGAAAATGAATGTGCGCACCAATCCCATGGGAGCATCTTGCCGTTCCACCACCAACCGAGGAGAGTGCCGTGGGCGATCCAGGTCTCGATGCCTTCAGCATTGGTGGTCTGGAGCCAGGCGCGCACCATGTGTCTGAGGGTGTCCAGGCGGGTGTCGTAGTCGACGACGTCTTTGAAGTAGCGAATGTCATAATGGCCAGTCAAGTCGGACCGTCTGAGAGATGAGTATTAGCTGTTTGTTCATGTCTGCTAGACTGGAACTGTCATGCGACAGAAGGTTGAATAGACATACCCAGGTTCATCTACATTCAGACTTCAAGTTAGCCAGCGTTCCTTCCCTGTAACACCGTCCTGGTCCCGAGCCTGAGACAAATACTGTGGTCCACTACACGCCTTATTCACCAGATGTATTCATCTCATCTCGTCCTATCCCGACCGCTCTTCCCGACAAGGCATTCGTGACTTACGAAAGTACTTTGTGCTAGGCTTTCCTCTCTTCTCCAACGCCGCACCCGACACCAAAGATCCCACCAACGACAGCGCCACAAACGCCGACTTGAAAAACTTCATCTTTTCTCCCTGAGCGCAATATCGAAAGGCAGGTCGTAGGCCAAGAAGGTCGGTTATAACGGGCGAGCTGGATGCGTCGTTTGAGTTGTTGTCTTGTTTCGTTTGGATGTCTCTACTGTTGGAACGGGTCGAAATGTGCGACAGGGTCGAGAGAGCGAATACAGTGTCGAATGAACCGATTATTAGAGATTACAGTAGTAGTTGTTGTGTATTGTACAGGTACTTGGTGAACAAACAAGGACGCAGGACGCAAAGGGCGAAAAAAGGCTGTGTGGCGCTCAAACGTCGGACGGAAACTGTAGTCGAAAGGGGGTGGAAGGTCGTGAGATGCCTTGTGCAGCGGCAATGGGAAGGTTGAAGCAAGTGAATCGGATAAGTGACGAGCCGAAAAACAACGGGTTTGAAGCGAGAAACAGCACGCAGTAAAGGAGCTGGAAGGACTGTAAAGCAGAAACGGTGCGTGAGTGCGTGAGAAGGAACGGAAAAGACAGTGGAGGAAAGGGGTTTAAACAAGGCCAAACTGTGGGTGGGTGAGGACCTGGGTTTTTTCTTGGTCGTGTGCGAACCGAGAGAGATTCGTAACCCCAGATGCTGCCAAGCCGATCAGAGGGACTTGGGGAACCTGTGCCTTTTTTGGAACCTGGGCCATGATGCGGCTCGGTTTTGCAGGGCTGTCAAATGAAATCGATATACTTATGAAGAAGCTTATATGGATGAATATTAGTTGTTTTTCTGTAAAGTCAATTTGAAGAGTCTTTCACACCGAGCTTCGAATTCATGAAGCATTCGAAGACAAAATCCAGTGAGCTTACTTCCCTGCCAAAAGCAATATGTATCGCATCTGCCAACCTTAACCTTCCTGCGCCCAGTCCCTTGGGTCTGCCGGACTCTGGCACCAAGCCTCTGCGGCATCATCTGGATGTCAGCAACCGTTTTGGGCGTGAATTAGATCTTGGTACGCGTACAGCCGTACATGTACTTTGTACAGTACATTTTGTATGTACTAATAGCGGGCCTTGACTTTCAAACTTGGAGTATGTCTTTCTGTACTTTAAAATCACTTCAATGCAACGGGAAGGCCTTACTGGGTATCTAGGTGGGCCCTGGTTACGTAGGGTCTCGAACCACTAGCAGTGTTAGTAGTGTCGTGTGCATACGTCAACCGCTAAACGGATATCAAAATCTCAGGTACCAGCGATCGATTCAATAGGGACTCGTGTATACATATTCGGGGCAGGACACATACTTTATCCAGGAATCGACTCATAGATGAAAATAGTGTTCTAGCAATTTCTTATCAGACCGTTTCAGCATCGCATGGAGCTCCGGTAGAATCTGTAACCTGCCGTTGTTGGATTTATCTACTGTATGCACCATGCCGCAATTACTGACAACCTAGACAAGAGTACGGATAGACGTTTCGAGCGGCTCAAAACTTGAAGGCAAAGGCAATTGATGGTAAAAAGGTACGATTACAGTTATGAAAGCAATACAGCAGTAGCATACGGCCATGGATGAAAAATTAGAAAAGATACTTAAGCTGACAATGCAAGGTAACGTTTGTACTGCACTCCTGACGGGGTTTGCAGCATGCTCTAACGATTGGCATATTTATCGTCGCATGAACACAAAACGTATTAGTTGTATACTATCATCAAACAGCCACATACGGCCATAGATTGAAGAATATACGGGATCCCGTCCGCTCTCCCATAGTCAAGCTTCTAATCGCCAAGTTAGTACTGCGGTGGGTGACCACGCGGGAATCCTTGGTGCTGTATGTTTTGGTTCGAATCCCACCGCAGGCACTATTATTTTGCTCTCGTCAACTCTTTCGTTTCGTCCAAGCCGGCCTCGACTGTACCGATTATTTCATGGGACCATACATAACTGGGAAGCCTTTCTTTGACTTGACTCGCTTGTACTCAGGCCTCAACGTGGAACAAGTCAGGTTCGTGGCGTGGTGACAGAACCTCCAGATCGATTCCCAGGCAACCTATTCCGCTGAATGTGCTCTTAACCGACATCCGTCAACTTGGAATTATAGAGTCCACGCTGTCATCGCAATGCAAAATTGAAAGCTCAAGATCGCTTCAAGTCTCTGCCACATTTTAAGAGATTATCACTTACAGGCCGCTGTTAAATTTTTCAATCATCTGGTAGAAGTATAGTAAGCCCGATTTCGTCGATCCAAGCCCTTAGGATCAAAAGACTCTTCCCTAAGCACCTTACTCACAGCCTTGACTCGGAGGTAACCATCTTATACGGCTCTTAGACGGCAGTACTAACAGATCCTAGCTTACATTCGAGTCCGGACCACTTGTTCAGAACCCCTACCAGTGCCCCTCCTGCATTCTACCCTCCGAGCCCACCTACTCTCAACTTTACCGTCCCAACATGGGCAACTTCCTCTGCACCTGCTTCCCCAGAAGACCAAAAGGCCCTTCCTCCGACCAATACTACATTACCGTCACGATGAATGACTCGGAGTCGACTTGCAACTGGATGGATGATGTCTCGAGGATGCAGCAAACTGCTAGAGCCTTGGGGGCAATAGATGTAGAAGACACTGGCACCTGTGGCCAGTTTAACATCTACTTTCGGGAAGGTGTTGCACTTGACGATATCAGAGAGAGGCTGATGGATTTACCGGGGGTCATGTCGGTCTGGTTGGAGGCGATTATTGCGCCCGGTTAGGTGTGGATGTTGCCGTACCGGTGCTTGTTCTGGGTATCGGATGTAACTGGATTGCCCTTGAGAGAGGCTGCGGGATCTATTATGTAGGAGCAAGGACGGTTGGTTGATATTGTTAGATCTAGATCGCCTGTCCTGGGCCTCATGTATACATGTATTTAATTTTATATCATCGGTTGTTTTAAACCGACAGGGAGAAGCACCTGATGCATGATTTTCAATATAAGAAGAGATATCCGGACAAAATTGCTGCAAGTACTATAAGCATTAATATTGGTATCGATATATCTACTGTGCTGAATCTGATTTGTAGTCGTGTTATACTTAGCCGAAGTTCCCTCTACACTTCCACGGCTTCAAGTTCACATAGAAAAGTTGATTGCCACGTTCACAGTTCAGGAAATTCTTTGAAGCCATTGATGCATCGATGGTTGTCCTTTCCCTTGACCTTGCAAAAAGAAACACGTCCGGCTCGGACACTTCCCTCACCAACAATATCCAGACCTATTAAACTGCAGACAGTCGAGGTAAGCAGGTATATCCTTTACTCCATAAACCTTCTAGCAAAGCAGTGCTAATATTAATAATTCCTAGCTCACAGTAATCACCACCACCTGTCCGAAGCGCTTAAGCTCCTGCCTCAGTTTATCAGAAATACCCATTCTACGGCGACCACCATTACCCGATCCATCTTGCTTCTTTCCCAATATCTGCCGAATCAGCATGGGAAATCTTGTATCCAGCAGAAAGGCTAGCAACGGCGCCGCATCATATTACAATTTCATAAGTGTCTTGATGAAAGATGACGCCAATTTACTGGAAAACGTGGAAAGAGTCAAGGAAGCTGGTAGGTTTTGGGGCGCTGGCCGCATAGAAGATCATGGCGAAGTCCTTCTAGCGGATAATGCTAAAGGTCACTCTCTTGCGCTATTCTTTTCGGAGGATGCCGGATTTTCGGAGATTATGGAGATGATGTGGGCTATGCCAGGAGTTCAGACAGTTCACGCAGATGCTTATGTGCCAGTGTCGAAGGCTTAACTTGCGTGGTAGACGTAACGTTTGGATTGGGTGCAGTTCTGGTAAATACCAAGTCAAAAGTATCTTTGTAAATCGATCGGACTTACTACGGACCTTCGGAAAGAAGGGCAAAATAAAACATACAGCACCAGTGGTTCCCAAGTGGTCACCCACCTTAGTACTAAACTGGCGATCAGCAGTTTAACTGGGGGAGAGCGGACGGGATCCCGTGCTTTCTACTGTCTTTGGCCGTATGTGATCGTAACCGGTTCCAACAAAATCTGTACTAAAGTTTTAAATGAACGCGCTTTGTGGCCACAACAGAACTCTTGAGGCACCTATCTGGCATCCAAAAGAGAGATCGACGACATAAAAGAAATACAGCACCAGTGGTTCCCAAGTGGTCACCCACCTTAGTACTAAACTGGCGAACAGAAGCTTGACATGAGGAGAGCAGACGGGATCCCGTACTTTCTTCTGTCTTTGGCCGTATTTGACTACAGCTAAGTACATGCGTTACTAATCCTTTCACAAACCGAGCGGGTGGTATCTCAGTAACATTCGAAAAAGGAAAGAGCCCATGGCCATGAGCTGCACAACGCACGAAGTAGGAACTTTCCCTCTCAAATAAGCCACAAGGTGGGTGCTGAACTCACATTTACAACCAAAAAGAAAAGACATACAGCACCAGCGCTTCCCAAGTGGTCCCCCACCTTAGTACTAAACTAGCGATCAGAAGCTTGACAAGAGGAGAGCGGACGGGATCCCGTATTTTCTTCTGTCTTTGGCCGTATGTGACTACAGCTGAGTACATGCACTATTGTTCTTTTAAACACCGAGCGGGTAGGTTTATAGGATTCGAAAAAGGAAAGAGCCCATGAACTGCTGTACTACACAACGCACGAAGTAGGAACTTGCCCTCTCTAATGGAGCCCCAGAGTGGATGCTGAACTCACATGCACAATTAAACAAAAAGAGGCCCAAAAGAGAGGAGATACAGCACCTGCTGTTCCCGAGTGGTCACCCACCTCGGTACTAAGCTGGCGATCAGAAGCTTAACCAGGGAGAGCGGACGGGATCCAGTGTCGTCTTCAGTCTATGGCCGTATGTGAAGATGTCAAAACTCTTTAACTTTCGAAGACACTGGCAGACTTACGTTAGCAGCCCTAGATCCTTCTGATACCAAGTGAGTCCATCCACCGACCATATAGTCTAGCTTCTGTCCTTACCCATCACGGTGCTGCTGCCTGGGCCCAAATGCGATTCAAACAGCCTCCGAGTGAGTAAGCGCTTCCAATTCCAAACAAAAAGACATACAACACCAGGTGTTCCCGCGTGGTCACCCACCGCAGTACTGGCCTGGCGATTTGAAGTTTGACTAGGAGAGAGCGGACGGGATCTCGTACATTATTCATTCTGTGGTCGTATGTGCTAACTGGTCCTAAAGCACAGTTATATTGAGACCGTTACAGCCTTCTCTTCCTCCAGTTGAGGTACTAAGTAACGATACCTAAGAAATCGAAAAACAGCCTGAGCCCTAAATTATGAGCAGAGGATGGTGGGCCGTGGGCAGTCAACGGACCTCCAAAGACAGTAAACTATAGCACTTTAAAAGTAAAAAGACATACAACACCAAGGGTTCCCACGTGGTCACCCACCGCAGTACTAACTTGGCGATTAGAAGTTTGACTATGGGAGAGCGGACGGGATCCCGTATATTCTTCAATCTATGGTCGTATGTGACAGCCAGAGCAAATTTACAGATCAAAGAACAGTCCATAGACATGTCATGAAAATCCGGCATTATATACATCTTAGAGATATCCACCGCAAGAATACACACTTAAATCCAATCGCAAACCCCCTTACCACCTATTCGATAACCACCCTTCACCTAATCCATCCATACGACCCACCTCCTACCCCTACTCCATAACCAACCCGACCAAATCCACCCCCACACTCCTCGGCACATCACTCCCACCCCCCACCCTGACGACCAGCCTCAACTGCCCCAACGTAGCAACCTCACTACTCAAATCCCCCCCCTTTGCCCCCTTCCCCCCAAGATTCGGCGCATTCACAGAGCTCAAGAACCGGTAGATCGCAAGCCATCGTTCCAGGCCAAACGTCTGTGGTCCCAGCAAGTTGCGGGGGATCATGCCTCGCTTCTGGGCTGCTGTCGTGGCAGAGACGGTCGAGGTTGTGGCTTGGCGGGGCTTTGTGACTTTTGAGGGGGTGTTTGGGGTTGAGCGGACGGTGGAGGTGTTGATTCTGCGGCGGCGGGAGGAGGAGTCGGCGAAGGCGGTGAAGAGGTTGTAGTCGTGGCGGGCTTGGGTGAAGGAGGCGAGGTGGGCGGCGATGAGGAGGAATTTGGAGGTTGTGGGGAGGGTTTGGGAGAGGGGTTTGGAGGTTGGTGCGGGGGTGGAGGCGGTTGAGGTGAGTGTTTGGGTGGTTGTTGGGGGCGAGGGGAGGAGAGAGGGGGCGATGAGGGAGTCGAGGCGGAAGATTTCTTTGTGCCGGATGTAGCATTCGGAGAAATTCTTTGGGTCGCCGCCACGGGTGCGGATGGAGGAGAGGAAGAGGGGGAAGATGCGGCGGCAGATAAGGCGGAATTGGGAGAGGTCGCGGAAGGGACGGGCGAGAGTGTCGTGGATGGTGGAGGTGAATTGGGACCAGAAGGAGGTCCATTCCGTGGGGGTCAGAGAGTCAATGTAGGAGGAGGGCATCTTGGGTGTTTGGGTGGGCAGTGAGAGGATGGTGATTAGCTCGGTTTTGGTGTAGGAGGGAAAGAATATGTGGGGCGGTGAGGTGGCGTGCAGCATGTTTGGCTTCGGGTTGCGCATGATGAGAACGAGCGTCAGGCCGGGTATTGATTCGGGAATTCGGCCGAGGGCGGGGAGGAAGAGCGGGTTGGCCTCTATTGGGGCGTCCATACTGTCGAGAACGAGAATGAATTTCTTCCGGATTGGAGCCGACCGTGGGAAATCGTCATCTTCGCCGCCAGACATTGGTGAGTTTACCCATTTCCCTACCCAGTATCCCAGCCTGACTGCTAATGCTCCGACATTTTCACATCGTCCGGTTCCAGCATCTGCATCGTCCACGTCGAGAGCATCACGACACAGGTCAGAGACACGTTCGCAGAGTTGTCGGGAGGTGATGTATTCTGTGCAAGGTGCCCAAACATGGCGTATTGATCGAGGGGCGAGCTGGAGAAGTGTTTTTGTTATGGAGGTTTTGCCTGTCGATGGTTGGCCATAGAGGACGAGGACTGGCGGTGAAGGAAGCGTTGGCTATTGTATCGTTAGTGGCTTGTGCGAGAGATGTTGTGACTGCCGTACTGATAGAAGGAGTGATGAGAGGCGTTGAATCTGTGTTGATCGATG
This sequence comes from Ascobolus immersus RN42, assembly GCA_003788565.2. NCBI lineage: Eukaryota > Fungi > Ascomycota > Pezizomycetes > Pezizales > Ascobolaceae > Ascobolus > Ascobolus immersus. The sequence continues at coordinate 66,100 of ML119657.1, read as the reverse complement.
GGGAAATGTCGACTCAATGTCGCGAACTTCGTCTGGCCGCATGGTGGTTGGTGGAGTTTGAAGGGTTGAGAGGGAGAAGTGACCGGGAAGACGCGACTGGAGCTGGTGTTTAGCGCGCCGTTATGCAGGACTCCGGAACTTGCCGGTGTCTGTTGAATGGGCTACAAGGACTCTCCAGGCACAACGACTCGCTATCATGACCATGGAATAGCGACTGAATAAGGATACCTCCACTAAATTGATAGCTAAAGATCAGTATTTAGCGATGAGCTGCATGTTTCGCTCGCTATTTCGCTGAGATTCTTCAAAAAGTTGCGTATCCATCCCCAACCTGCAGCTCTCGTCAAGAGGACAGAAACCATCTTTAAGCTTCCAGAAGCCAACTCCTTACAAACCCTCTCCTCAAACCATCCATTTTATGCCATAACAAACCCTCACAGGAAACCACACATCCCCATCTCCTCCTCAGCAACATTTCCAACCACCTGCATCTGCTTACCTCCCCCACCAATCCATATTTCGCCTAGCCCACCACCCTCGGCCGCGATTCGGTCCCTTTGTAAAGATTTCCGCATGCTTACAAAATGGCCCCGAATCGCTGAAAGTGCGCCGCCAGACAGTTTCCCTGACATCATGACAGCTGCCAAATTGTTAATCAACCACTAATCCAGTGCAACGGGGGGAAGAAAAGGCAGAATGTTTTGTAAAAAATTTATAACCAGCGACTGTTTGCGATCTGGTTCAGCTGGTGGAGAAAGAGTCAACCTTTCTAGAAGGATCGAGGTTTAAGAGCGAAAGGAACGCCAGTTGGGAGAGAAACTATATAACCGCCTGCCCTGCCGATCATATGGAGAAATCAACACCAAAAGGAACGAGTTCGAAAGAGTCAGCTACAGCTAAAGGATCCATCACCACCAACAAGTCTACTACAGCTTCAACTTCATCAACGCCAGTCAAAACCATCATCTTCACCCTCCTCTTCGGCATCGTGGCATCCTACTTCCTCTCCCAGAGCAAACAACTCGCTCCACTCTTCAATCTCACTACCAAAACCCTCACCCGCAACCTCACCACTACCGCGACCACATCTCCAACCCTCAACATGACGACTCCTCGCACCATCCAAAAGGTCGTCGCGGCCCTCTCCCAATCCGAAGGCGCCGGTGCCCGAGTCCGCCGCTCAATCGGCACACCCGCCCTCCGCAACCTCTCCCCCTTCCTCATGCTCGACCATTTCACCATCTCGCCCGGCGCCGGCTTCCCCGACCACCCCCACCGCGGCCAAGAAACCATCACCTACCTCCTCTCCGGCTCCGTCGACCACGAAGACTTTGCCGGTAACGCTGGGACAATCGGTCCGGGCGACCTGCAATTCATGACTGCCGGCCGGGGCATTGTCCACGCCGAGATGCCAGGAAAGCAAAAGGAGGGCGAGACACAAGAGAACGTCGGTATGCAGTTGTGGGTGGACCTTCCCAAGGAACTCAAGTTCTGTGAGCCTCGCTACAGGGATCTCAAGGCGACGGAAATCCCATTGGCAAAGAGTGACGATGGAAAAGTCACCGTCAAGGTCATCTCTGGCGAATCCCTCGGTGTCGAGTCCCTCAAGGATCTCGCCTACACGCCCGTCTGGTTCCTCGACATCACCATCGCCGAGGGTGGCAGTCTCTTCCAAAAGATTCCCCAAGGCTGGAATAGCTTTGCCTACACTCTCTCCGGTGAGACCGAGTTCAGCAATGGTACTGGTGGCCGTAAGCCGGTGCCCGAGTATCACACCGTCGTGTTTGGAAGGGAGGAGACAGGCGAGGGTGTGAGCCTGAGAAACCCCGTGGGAAGTGGAGGAGAGGCAAGAATCATTCTTGTAGCCGGGATGGTGCTCGATCAGCCAGTGGTGCAGTATGGACCATTCGTGTTGAATACGCAGGATCAAGTTCGTGAGGCGCTCAGGGACTATCAGATGGGTGCCAATGGGTTTGAGAGGGCGAGGGGATGGAGGAGTGAGATTGGGAAGAGTATGGCTTAGTCTTTTTTCTTTTCTTGATGTCTGTTTTTCTTTTTTTGTTTGTTTTGGGATATCCTTTTACTGGTTGTACTCGTACAGAGCGGAATGGGTTTAACTGTGGGTTTTCTGTAGGTCGTTTGGAGCGTCTGTTCAACGGCACTGCGTAGGGTGGGGTATAGGGTTGTTTATAGGGCTGTTTATAGAATTGATTTTATTTTCTTGTTTACTCTTTTCTCTGGTGTTTGTTGATACTATTAGTGATAAACATCACGACAGCCTTGTCCTGACAATGGCTTGGTCCTTCTGCTACGCAGCAATTTTCCGAATCTCTCTCAACAAGCTCGGAACCGGAACGCTCAGAACTGGGGACGAGGCTAGTCTTTCTCTCTTTCATCAGGTAGGCCATATTGCTGGAACTGGTTTGAGCATGTCTAACTATGAAATAGAAACTGCAGAGAGTCGTCCTCGGCCCTTAAACCAGAATTAAGGTGATTGTATTGAATCCGTCTAACGGTAACATTCTGCCCTCAGAAGACAGTAATATTCGAGGAGGCCGTAACAGGTAGTAATTCAAGACCACACCGTCCAAATATCTACCACGAGCTCTTCTCCCTCCCACCTGAGAACTCCAGGCCACCATAATGTCCCTGCAAAATCAACCCTCTACGGCGGAAAATTCAAGAGGGTTACCTGAATTCTTGGGTCCCATGGAGCGTACTAGAACCTGCCAAAACGGAAGGAGCAGGCTAGCGTGGAGTTCCTTCTTCTTTTGGCACCGAAAGAGTGTGTTTGTTCCTTCAACATTCCTTTCTTCTTTTTCTTCCCTTCTTTCTTTCCTTCCTTTACCACCACTTTCTGTTTGACTCCAGCCCAAACTCTGCAAAGTTTGGTACGGAACCAGACATCCTTCTCCTTCTTTCTTTCTGCTATACAGAACCATCGCAGCTCATCAACCAGTCATCTCGAACTCCTCTACTTCTCACCCTCCGCGACCGTCAACTACCTAGAACTCACCACTCCGCGCATCCAATTCGCCCACTACATCCTCTTCACCGCCCGAGCTATGGCCAGCGGTTCGAATACCGGCGCCAACGCCCGTGAACTCCTCATTGTTCTCTTCGATGGATTTGACGCCTCTAAAGCGCAATATGAGAAGCACACCCGCGAATTGGTGGAGTTGTTGAAGGGTACGGGTGGGGTAATTGAGAGCGAGCTGGTGAGCATTGGTTTGGGTGTATCTGGATATGCGGTCGATGGAGACGATAAGGTGGAGAGTTTGCTAAAGAAGATGGATAAGGTTTGTCCCAACTATAGTCAGAGAAGACTGCTAATGGCCAGTAGATCATCATAGTGGCAAGAGATCAACCAATAGAGAGAGATGCGTTGGTTAAGACTCCGACTGAGAGTCAGGCTCTAAGAGCGCTGTCAATAGATGGCCCGACTAGGCACTCTTTCACTTACGACACCGATGCCACTGGAAATGGTGTTCGGCTCTATGTCTTGGATGATGAAGTGGACCCGAACCATCCGGTGAGTTGCTTTTGCTTCGAGTCTTTGACGTGTATTAATACTTCCTTCAGGAGTTTGGCAATCGCGTCACCCTCGGCCCTACTTTTAACGCACAGCACCAGAATGTCGTTTTACCCTACGTCTATCACGAGCTGTGTGATCACGGAACGCCGGTCACAGCATGTGCCATAGGCTCCACTGTTGGCGTGGCGAGACAAGCTGAAGTCACCTTCATACCTGTCTTCCCCACTAATCATGTCCTGTTCAGAGCGGTCGATGTTATTAAGGGTCTCTTATGGGCTCATACCGATGCACAACAAAGAGGTCTACTTAATCCTATCAAAACAGTAGTCAATATGTCCTTTCGTTCGGGTAGTGGATCTGGCTATGAGGCAATAGCCGTGCACGTCAGGAGGCTGGCTCGGTCCGGAATGCTCTGCGTCTGCTCCGCTGGCAATCACAGTGTAGGTTTAAGAAATATCCGTCATTTCACGAATACTCTGACATATTCTCAGCTCAATCTCGATATGGCCACATTCTTGCCGGCCGAGCTGGAAGAAACCCTTTGTGTAGGTAGCGTCGATAGAGTAGACTGCTTGGCCAGCCATTCGAATTATGGTAGAAGTATGTTAATCCTCATCCACCTATGACTTTTATTGCGTTAGGTTGATAGCACATTATTGTTGACCCGGCTAACACAAAAGCAAAGAGGTTGATATACTCGCACCCGGAGTCAAAGTTCGGACAGCAAGCGTGACTGGAGGCTATTGCCTCGAGACAGGAACAAGCTTTGGTAAGTGTGCAAATGCGTTACCCATCTTGAGCAGGCCAGAATCTGATTCGTTTGCCAGCTTGTGGTTTTGTTTCAGGTATCGTTGCCTGTGAATTGTCCCGGGAGAATTTTCTCACTGCCGATGCAATTAAGACGAGAGTTCGCAATTTGTCCCGACGCAAAGGATGGACTTTGCACCCATTGGGTATGAGAGGCACGACCAGGAAGATCGCTTCTCTCGGGAGGACCAATACTTAGTAGTGTCTACTGTGTGTTTGATGCGGAGTACGATTGTGTGGGAGGATAATGGACGGTTTATGGGTGTATTCATGCTGCTAGGGAGGGCTCCAGGGCGAGATTGACTTTGGGCAGAAACAGTGCCTTTGCTCACTTGTGAAAGCTCTAATATATTGTAATACTGCTGATATCATGGTTTGTTCGGTTGTTTCTTGCACTTTGAGGTCCGTATGATTTTGAGTAACCGCGTGAGCATGAGGGAGCATCCTCAGGTTTGTGACAAATTATACTTTCTATGTACTTAAGAACCCAAGTGGGTAAAGTACTGTATGATGCCCATGAATGATGGTAAATACTAAGCATGCATTTGAACCAACTGAGCTTTTCTAGCAGGTACTTGAGTACTTAATGGACGGCGTTAATCTTTTGCCATAGATATATAAGCATCGACATTCGAAACTTTCTCCACTCCCGGTATTGACCGCATCAACTCGATAATCTCCGGAAAGGGAGAATCATTCCGGAAGTAGACTTCGAGCTCGTGATGCTCCGGACCTTTGCGCTCTACTATGCGTCCTGTACAACAAGCTTTGCCAGCTCGCTTCACCCTTTCAACATTCCCTTGCCAATCTCCATCGATTTTCACATAAACTGTGATGAAGGGCTCGGACTCTAAAGACTTAAGCAGGGCTCTTTTGCGGGAAGTATGATTGCCCATGCTGAATTGGTAGGCTGGATTCGTGAGGAGAAAGAGGAAACGGGTACTGTTGGTGAACGCGAGCGGGGAGGGAACTTTGGTCCGGTTATGGCAACTGGGATTGGTTAGCACTGCTTTCGGAACTCTCATGATGTGGATGTACAACTTGGTTTGTCAGAGTTGTCTGTGATTTGGTGAGATTCGTGGCCTTTGGATGTTGTTGGTGAAAGAGACGCCTGTCGTGTTCGTATGTCTGTTAGGTGCGGGCTGAAAGGAATTAACTAGCAGGCGACTCCCTACGGCACAAAAGGGGTCTGCAATTTCTTAGTCTATCTCAAAATCTTTGCGTCATTATGCAAGCCTATCTATCGTTTTAGGTCCCCTATCAAGTGATTGAAGGATACCTCATCCTCAAAATGAATGATAGACTATCCTCGAACACCCCATCAAACTTTAAAAGCCAGCTTGCGATAGTCTATCAGTGTTTGGAAGGAAAAGTTTGCATCTCAAAGTCAAAGTTCTCCCTCTCAAGTCCTTCATCTAACAAACACTAAGACAAACATCACCAAGATCGTGGCCAAATGCGGAGGGCCCGACCCCGACTCCGACCCCAACCACGACTACGACAACCGGCTATGGCGAGCGAGCCGACGATGGCAAGCGAGGGGTTGAAGCCGACCATGGCGAAGGGGTGAAGCCGGCTATGGCGAAGGGGTGAAGCTGGCTATGGCGAAGGGGTGAGGTCGACCGACCGAGCTAGGAGGTGAGCTCAACTGAGGGGATGAGGTCGACCGAACGAGGGGGTTGAGGCCAACCGAACGAGGGGGTGAGGCCGATCGAGCGGGTTGAGGCCAACCGAACGAGGGGGTGAGGCCGATCGAGCGGGTTGAGGCCAACCGAACGAGGGGGTGAGGCCAATCGAGCGGGTGGCAAGAGGATGAGACCAGCTATAACCGTGACGAAGGGGCGAAGGGGAAACCGACAATAATGAGGAGGTGAGACCGACTACGACGTCCAACGATGATAGATTTCAAACAAACACAGGTATGTTAGCATGTTATTCTGGGTGAAATGTGCAAACAAGGGCTAATCTGTAACATGATACCCACTTTAGGATGCTGGATATGCGAACCTTGTTTCTCTTGGGAACGACAGAGTCTTTATAGGTAAGTAAGTATACTAAACCCCCTCATTCAATGACGTGAACTCCACTAACATCACCGGTACCCACTTGCAGTTTTGGAGGCAGTTTGGAGGCCGCTAATAACGAAGGGTACGCGCTGTTGATAGTCTATCATGCCGATAGACTATCCTGTAGGATATATTTCGTAGCTTAGCCACAGTTGATAGTCTATCATTTAAATGTTGAATAGTGATCATTTTTTCTGCCGATAGTCTATCAAGCGCTAGAGCACACCTGCAGATGATAGCCTATCCTTTGGTTTTTCCGTGTGCCATAGGGGACTGTGTTTAAGAATCTCCGAAACGTGGCAACCAACTCTTTGAGCCTCCACGTACAAAAGTGCCCATAACACAAAAGGTGCGTACTTCGTAGAGCTCACCGCTTTTGTTTCTGATTTATGCCGCTGTTTGGTTTGAGTTTGCGGTGTTCCAAATCCTGGCGAACCTTTCCGGGCAAGCCAAGGCTCGCGAATCTTTGGTCTTTTGTTAAGCATCACCAACCGCTCCCCACCATCGCCGCACCATCAACACCATCCCACTCATCATCACCTCAACCAACCATTGACACCCACCACAGCATGCCCTGAACCCATCATCACCAAATCCAGCCATTCCAACCACGAAAACCCAACCATGTCCGCGCCATCCACCCACCAACCCAAAATCCGCCTCCTCCCACACCCCAATCCCTTCCTCCCCGGCCGCTCGTCCAGCACCTTCAACCCAAACATCCTCCCGGACTCCATCCCACCCATCTCCCTCCCCGACGACTACGATCTCCACCCACCACCACCGCCCAAATCTCTCCATACCCACCTCCCCAACCCATCCCTAATCTGCATCCTCCTCCTCATCCGCTCGGCCTCCGGCCCGCAGGTCGTCTTCCACTACCCCGGCGGCTACAAATACACGACCGGCGAAGACACCGATGACGGGATCGACGGAGATAGCGATAATGCAGAGGGAAATGATGATGGGACGAGTGGGAGCTCTAGCACCAGCTCGGATGGGAGTAGTGGGTCGAGTGATGAGGGTGAAGGTGGTGGAGAGGGCGGAAGAGGCAGAGGGAGTGTCAGTGGGAAGGGATCGACGATAAAGACGGCGACGAGGGGGAGCGACAGGTATGGTACGGGTACTGGGACTGGAACGGGTTTGTATGGAAGGAGTGGGAGAAGGGGAAGGGTCGATAGTGATCATGAGACGAGTGAGAGTGGGGATAGTTCGAGTCCGACGAGGCCGGGGAGTAGTAGTGGGTTGTTGCCTCATAGTTCGGGGAGAGGACAGAGTGGAGGGAAGGGAGGTGGAAAGGAGTGGGATTCTTGTTTGGGGATTGATTGTGCGAGTCTTGCGGGGATATTGGCGCCGACGAAGGATGCGTTGTTGAGGAGGAAGTTTGAGTTGGGGGTGAATGATTGGGCGTGGTGTGGGTATCCGATTGGCTTGTTGCCTGGTGGGAAGTGGAGGAGGAGTGAGGAGGAGAAGGAGGTCAAGGTGGTGTTGGTGGATGATGAGAATAGAAGGGTTGATCCTGAGGATTTGGGCAAAGATGAAATGGAGGACTTGATGAGGAGGATGGAAGAGGAGTTGGGAATGGAGGAAGAGGAGGAGGAAGTTGATGGAGAAGGATTGACGGAAGAGGGAGAGAAGCAGCCACCACCACCACCGCCGCCGGTTGAAAAGGAAAAGAAAAGGAAGAATCCGATGACGATGTTTCATGTTGTATTTGTGCTGAATCCACCGATTTTGGAACATCAGCAGAGGGTCGAGCAGATGTTTGTGAATGTCGTCAAGCCATTTTCAAAGGCGCTCAAGTGGGAACAGGATAGGGCAAACTACGTGTGGAAGGAGTCGAGCAAGATTTTGCAGCTGAAGGATAAGGCCGCTCAGAATGGTGAGAATGTGGGAACTGGTGATGCTAAAATGCTAATGAGTGGGTATAGGCACGTCTTTCGAAAAGCTCTGGACTCAGATACTGGAGAGTTCAGATTTGGCAAGGAATATGAAGGTCCTCTATGAATCGATATCAAAGTCCGAAATTGCAGACATCAACCTCAACAACAATACAAGACTCTCCATTCAGATACCACAGCTTTTACAGATTCCATTTCTACCCACATTATCAGACCCTCAAATGCCAGGCATACCGCTATCCTGTGCTTGTCCGTATCCAGTAGACGATGTACTTCGAACAGAGCCACGTCTACATCAAACATTTACACTGCTGTTTCTCGAAGAGAAGGACGATATTCTCGACGGGATCGACGAAGAAGAAGATACATCACTAGAGTCAAAGCAACTGCTCTACCGCTTTGTCGAAGCCTGCAATCCCACCGTCACGTTCGAAGACCTATGTCGAGATTTACGGCTAGACATTGACTCGGTCTCGAAGCTCGCTCACCACTTTATCTCTGCCCGCAAAGCCCGAGCTATCCCGCCCCTCCGACCGGGAGATACTTATATCGTCTCGCCCAACGCCGATCTCCGCAAAGTCCAGTTCCATGCCCCTTTCTTCAAAGCCCGCTTTCCTGAAGCCTATGGGCTGGCCCGTATGCTTTCCATGCTCTCTGGCAAGCCACGCATGTACTCCTCCATCATGCAGCCCGACCGCGGCCCAATGTACATGAAGATCCTCGAATGGCTCCTCCGCCACGGCTACGTCACCCAGCTCCGAACCTACGGCATGGTCAAAGTCGGCGGCAAGATCCGCCGTGCCGTCCACGCCTCCCACCCCGAACTCCTCGACCCCCTCACCAACCTCGGCGACAAACTCGTCCCCCTCTCCCTCTCCGACCAAACCGAAGACGAAAAGCTCCTCATCCGGCGCATGGTCCGCCTCCGCAACAAAGCCCTCCGCACAATCCACAACCTCCCTCCCAGCCCCACCTCCGGCTCCGACGGCGAAGACGAAAAAGAACAAGAAAAAGAGCCAGAGATAGAAGACATGACGGCCTCGAAATCCTCCGACATGACCCTCCGCCAATACCCGCCCCGCAAATCATACGACGACCTCTCCGACGACGAAATCTCCCTCCACCGACCCTCCCTAGACTCTCCTCCCAACCGCGCAATCACCGTCACAACCTACGACTCTACCTGGTCAAACCCCACCACAACCACCATCCTCCCTACCCGTGGCCGCTGTATCACCCCCCGTGACAGCGGCCATACAAACTCCCGCCCTTCTTCGCCCCCGCCTGATGCGTTGCCACCAAGCATCTATATCGCCAATCCCTCATACCCAACGCTGCTGGAACAGGAATATCTCCGTGCGTTGTTTGCTAGTAGGGACGAGGAGATGAGGCAGTATTGGGAGAGGTGCAAGCGGTATTTCGATGGGAGGGAGGCGCTGGAAAAGGTCAGTGTCAAAGAGGTGGATTTGGAGAGGAAGGATGTGAGGAAGATGGTGACGTTTTTGAAGTTGCTTGAAGGGGAGAGTGGTGGGGTGGGGATTTGGAGAGGATGGTAGGTTAAGTAGGGAGAAGTGGATAAGAGTTGAGTAGTAGATACCCGTGATTGTTTTAGAGCAGTAAAGAATGTTGTCGTGAGTTGGTGGTTTCTACAGTGTACTCTCTGTGGAGCTTATTATTAAACTCGCCGTCTTTAAAACAGGCACCCAAATATAATATACTGATTGTAGTTAAGTACAATATCTCAGCATCAAAAGGCAAAAGGAAAGAGCATAGCCCAATGCGAGGGTCGAACTCACGACATTGTGATGTTTTCGAGGACTTACTGAGGCTCTACGAAGAGCACACAAGTATGTTTCTCTTAAAAGTCACACGCTCTAAACCACTGAGCTAATCGGGCTGTTGATGCTGATGAGAGCCCAAGAAACATTTCTGTCATTGCAGCACTAACTCTGCTGGAATATTCGAATAGAAACAAAAACATACAGCATGGGACTGGAGGGTGGGCGAACAACTCCCGCAACGTCACTCAAAGCAGTACTAACTTGGCTCGGTTAGAAGCAAAAACATACAGCACCGAGGATTTCCGCGTGGTCACCCACGGCAGTACTAACTTGGCGATTAGAAGCTTGACTATGGGAGAACGGACGGGATCCCGTATACTCTTCAATCTATGGCCGTATGTGTTAAGAGGCTTAAAAAAATGTATCTTAAAGTTGTTTCAATAAAGCCCTACTAAACATCAAAGTATTCGGGAAATTTTTTACGATGGCAAAGAGTTCGGTGGGTAGTACCGTAGTTGCTAGTTGAATACTACTGAACTTGATGAAATTCATAAAAAGATGCTGTACAGCAGATACCTAGGTAGAGTCAAGACGTTAACGTTTGTATCTCGAGCATTAGGCCAAAAGATGTGCTTCCCGAAGGCAAAAAAGCAAAAGAAGGCCCAAACCGGGATTCGAACTCGGGACCACTCCCATGCAGTGATGCAAGCTGCTAGGCAGCTCGGGACATGTCCCGAAGGGAGTATCATACCTCTAGACCATTCGGGCCATTATGAAGAAAGACCAACTCCAAATGCTATAGAGACAAAGAGTGGAGATGGAGGCCTGGCTCAAGCGGATTCGTAGTGGTTACCACCAGTCCTATGCTGGAGGCCCTGTCGTTGGCCTACTCGGACTAGGTATCCGGAAGGATTTCGGCTCAGAAGACTCAGAAGAGCAAAAGAGCAAAAGATAAAGAAGACCCTAGCCCCATGCGAGGGTCGAACTCGCGACATTCTGATGTCTTTAGGAATCTCAGAACATATGGTAGGAGAAGATTCTTTAAAAGTCAGACGCTCTGAACCACTGAGCTAATGGGGCTGTCAATAAACGGACAGCGGATGCAATAGTTCTTATCACAAAGAACTGGGAGCAAAAGCAAAACGACAAATGAAAAAAGAGAACTCAGCTCCATGCGAGGGTCGAACTCGCGACATTCTGATATCCACGGCGAATTCTCAAACTCTCAGAGAAGAGCATATTGAATCCCTAAAAGTCAGACGCTCTAAACCACTGAGCTAATGGGGCGGTTCATATGATCATGATATACTACAACGGTGTAGAATGCCAAAGAGCAAAAAGGTAAAAGGTAGCTCCATGCGAGGGTCGAACTCGCGACATTCTGATGTCTAAGATTGGTCCCAGAGCACTTGTGTAGAAGTGCATATTGGAATCTCTTAAAAGTCAGACGCTCTAAACCACTGAGCTAATGGGGCAATAGATATGCTGTTTATAAGAACTGCCTACATAACCCTCAAATTCTGAATCTGCCTCGTGGGATTATTCGCAGTAGCTCAACTGCACCGGTTTCTCAATTACCACCATCAAATTCCAGACCTGTAGTTCCTCTCATTCTCCTTTCTTAGCCTCAATTGATTCGCCTACCTCGACATGCCCGTATGTAATACTGGTCTCTCGTGTCGCAAAGTTGAGAAGTTTCGCCCAAAACGTCGTCGGATCTTATCATGCGTAATCGCCGGCTAGATCCTCGCTTATGCGGGCTGCATTGCCAGCGCATCTCGCTTTCTCGGGATGGCGAAGCGTGAACTTTCAGGAACGTTTCGATCTCGCCGCGCTTTGCATCCTGCAAACACTATCGAAGTATGACATGCCGAAAATGCACATAAATGCCTCAGACAGGGGTCTTCTATTGGATCGATGGACGACAAGCGTGGTTCAGGGTCTCTTTGGAGGAGATGATCATCACTACACGGGGTTCGATATCATAAGTATCAAGTAGATAAGTAGCAGAAAGAACATAAGGAAAGATTGATCTTGTTAATATACATCGGTATTCGGTATTTTGATGGCTCTAAGCAATAGCTACAACTTTTCTCTACCGCCTTCTATCGTACAACCCTCATCCTCCCATCGCTGCTCCCCGAGCTCGAGAGTCTCATTTCTTGCCCTCTGTCGCGGCCTTCTCGGCATTCCTCTTTTTTATCTCCTCATTCTCCTTCATCAACTCCTCGAGACGTCGATCCATATCACTCTTCCCCTTTTTCTCGCCCTCTTTCCTTTCCTGGAAGCCGAGATTCTCAAAGCTATCCGGCGCCATCAAGTTTCTGCCCCACTAGTTAGCAAACTGAGGGCATCCGGAATCTGCCACACTGCCTCCGGAAAACAGAGAAGAACTCACCGATCCATCCGGCACTTCAAGTACTCCTTTGCCAAAAGCCGACAGTCCATTTGATTGGTACCCTTTGCCTTCTTGAGGCACGCAAGGTAACGTTCCTTGACTGGTTTACATTCGCCTACAGCAAGCACAGCAGCGTTAGCACCAACGTTATCCAAGCTTCAGGTCGTCGTTAGATCTGAAACGAAAAGCAGTGCAAGGCAGCCGGGTCAGTCCCGTTCGCAATGAACAGTAGAACATCATGGGCATCGACGATGACAAATGCAGCAAACGAACGCAAAGGAAGAGAAGCACAAGACAAAGCAAACGCGGCGAAATCAAGGCAGAGTGGGAACGGTCCATCTCACAAGACGAACGAGGTCCTCCAATGATAGGGCGAGTTATGAGGTGTAGCACCTCATCCGATCTCTTAGGCCCTCTGTCAAGTAGGACTCTACCACCCCACTAGAGCCAAAATCGCCATAAGGGGTAATCCAGATCTAGGGCCAGCTGCACAGCAGCACCTGGCCTGATGGATTCTTTCTTCCCGTACGAGAGAGACTTCGCTAATGCAGAAAGTGCAAAGTAGATCCTGATTCTGTACGTTTCAGTAGCCAGATGAGGAGCACCGGATAGAAGGTGCATAATCCATCTCTAGACAGTGTGGATGGGTGGAGAGAAAACAACCCATCCAAGATGAACCGTCAAAGTTGGATGGTCCGTTGGAGCTAATAGAGGAGAGGGGGGGTCCGCATGAGGCTCTGCATGACATGCTGAATCTTGCGCTAGTGCAGGCTCACTCATCTCTGTGAAGCGGCGAGGCATGCCGTCTGGCTGTGAGGCGAGGAACAAGGCGTGACTGGACGCAGGAGACGAGGCGAAGGAGACTAAGCTGAAGCGGTATGGCGCTGTCGTATTGGATTCGGAAAATAGGGAACGACGTTGACGGCGGACGTTGTCTCGATGGCGTTCGAGGAGGGAGATCTGCAGAGTCGACTGTTCGCATGTGGAAATGGGTGTTGAACGTGCGGGCCAACGAAGGTGCGTAGGCAATGTGCGTACGGGTAGAGCCACCTCCTCCTCGGCGTTTTGATCCAAGCCACAATGTAGTCGTAGACCTTGGAGGGGCAGCCTTGATTCATGGAAGCAAACGCCGCCCCTCCTTTCCCAAGAACCAACCGGAACATTCCAGCTCGTATCTCGATGCCCAGAGCCGCAGAGATACTCCGTATGAACGGAACGGAAGTACGAGCCGGTATCAAAAACAAATGATAACACTCCGACGCCCATGACTTTGTATCCTCCTAAAACCTCCGAGGTTCCTCCTTGTCCATCCTTGTCCATCCACGTCCCACAGTTCCGAGTCACCGGTCAAGTCCTCAACCTCCATTCCCAACAAGGTAATTCATATGAGACATGAATCATGGCGCAAGCGAAAAGCAAACACTACGCCGGCGGGCCGGAGTGGTCTGGTGGGGTAGACAAGTTGAGCTGAGGTGCTTGCTTTGATGACTGGCAACTGCCGAATTCCGAAAAGAAAGTTTGTAAACGAGGGAGACGAGACAAACGAAGCGAAACGCAACGGTACTTGTGACACCCTGCACTGCAGATCAAGGATAGCCTGGAGAAAGAGACCAAGAGGGTCATACAAGACCAACAAAACGGGCAATAAAGAACGGCCTGGCCAAGGATGGTGATAATTACCGATCCTGGAAGGTTCTGAGTGGAGGATGGGGTAGGAGAGAATTGTAAAGGGAAGGCACCTGAGGCGCGGGTTGGGGTAGAACGAAAAGAAGCAAAGTCCAGATCAAATCGAACCAAGTAATGCATCTGCAACGCAGCACAAGCCGTTCGTCTGTCGTGCCATCCTACCCTACTTACCCCTCCTCTAGTCTATCCCATCTTTTCTCTGTGGAGAAAGGATAGACACAAGATCGTCGGAGAGGAGAAGGAGGAGGGCTGGGAGCAGAGTAGGAAAAGAGACGGGTGCTTGCGGATAGATCTCAGTCTGATGCATGCGCAACACAGTGCATTTCCGCGCTCGCAGCAGCAGGAGATTAAAAAACAGATGGGATAACAGGTCTGACAGGCAGCAAAGGAACGACAACGATAAGGCAAAAGGGAAAGCAGGGAGCACCCACCATCGTGATCAAGCGGAAAGCTGCCTCGTTCGGGTCTATCAACAGGTCGTAAGGTTAGCCCAATTCAAGGAACGTCAAAGCAAGCTCCCATCTTCTCAACAACCGATGTAGAGAGCAAACGAACGAAAACACCAAGAAGAAGTGCAAGATCTCAGAGCCCTGGAGAGATATCAACTGAGGGATACGGGGAAACGGGTAGCTCGAGATGCGAAGGGGGACATGTGGTCGTAATCGATCATGAACGGAATAACTTGGGGGGCAGTCTGGACGGTCTGGAACGCGGAGGGTAGAGTAATGGCGCTTTTCTTTTTTTATCTGTAGAATCCTCCGAATCCTCCGATCTCCAGCCCAACTTCCTTGATGTAGAGAAAGACCAAGCTCGAGCTGAGTATAACGTGCCAGATAAAAACCAGGAAGATGAAAAGATGTTATAATAGGGAATACAACATGGTACGATACATACATGTTGCAACCGCTGGGACCCCAAGCCTAAAGGATAAAAGACCCGAAACTTGACATGTACCTCGTGTACCAGACAGATGCTAACTTGCAGGCAAGAGAAGGGCAGGTGGATCCCTGTCTAGCGGTATATTTGGTACATGTATAGCTGCAAACAACAGTCCAAAAAAGCAAGATACATCAGCGTATCCAAGGAACCTGCCGTCAAAGGTATATTTGACATGTTTGAGTTGGGATCGCATACGCAAACCACCATCAACATCTACTAAGACTCTTGGAACAAAAGAAAGCTGCCATCCATCACAGACTAAACAGATCTTTCCCTTCCCATATCCAAGGTCATGATCCAAACGAGCTATCCTCCCCCGGCTCCGTATGACCCATTTTTGAAGCAAGAAGGGGGAGGAACAAACGGAAAGTATCAAGACAAAGTACCAGCAAAAGTAGAGGGGGTGAACCTACGGTGTGGGTGAGAAAGTCAGTCCTCCGGGGGGTCTTCCGAAGCCAGACATGGTCGATAGCTCAAAATGTCAAAGTGTCAAGTGGCCCTGGCGTCTGTCGTGTCGGTTGTATGTTGTCGTTTTATTTGGCCTGCCCCTCTTCTTCTCTTCCTTCTTTTTCGCAGATGGTTTGGCTTCCTTTTATTTTTGACCCTGTCGCCACTGTCGGTTTCGTTCCGGACTGCCAAGTGGGGCTGCGACTGGCAAAATCGTAGGTGTAGAGCGAATGGAGAGCCGTATTCGAGGTGGACGGAGGAGACGGGAAGTGGAGGAGAGTCGCTGGAGATGGTGTTGAGGCCGTTCGCTCGGGTTCTCGATCGACGCGCTGTGTCTTTGAAGACGGGCTTGACGATCGTCCGGATTAATGTGGTGTTTGGTCAAGGACGCAACTCTGTAAGACGGCGGCTATTTTGTATGGCCCTTCTTTGGGTATCGCGCTGCTTCGTTTGGAGGGTCCGTTGCGGGGTCCGTTGGGATGATTCAGGTCCGTCGTTCGTTGGGAGGGGGAAAAAAGGTTGAGGCCGGAATAACCTTCTTTGTTGTTTCAACCGAGAAAGCGAAAGCGAAGGACCCCACCAAAATGAAGAAGGGGATCTTAACGCTAACCTGGATCGGGGATGGCTTGGATTGGTCACATTTCTGATGCACGGCCGTTAAACATGTGGTCAAGCGCTTATCGATAAGGCACAATGAGGTCATCGAAAGCTACCCTCCCTCTATGACTACCTCGATGAGGCCTGGATGATACTTTCCTCAACACCACCACCATCGCGACAAATCGTCTACTATCGTACTTTACCAGGGAACAAACGAAATCGCCTTAATCATGCCTGTGTACTCATGCCTTCTACCCCTGTCCAAATAGTCACTGATTTATTCTCCTAGCACTCTTCATGGGTCATGCCACTGCGGCGCCGTCCGCTACACCGTCGACTCATCTACTCCCGTGCCTTATCAGATGTGTTCTTGCAGCATCTGTCGTAAGCTGGGAGGTCCAAGCGGATCCATCAACTTGGGAGGATATAATGACACTCTCAAAATACTCCAAGGCAAAGATGATATCCGGTGAGTACTCGAGCTCTACATGACTTGTATCTCTCTACATACATGCTTTGCTTCTATTCTTGTGTTTGCCTCGGCACCGCTTGGACGTTCCCTACTATGCGGTTGACATTTACCCTATATTGTCTTCCCCGCTTTTCATTATTAGATACCACTACAGAGTCCATCACCTCTTCTTCCCCATTGGAACCTTGTTGGGTTGAGAGGGGAGCCCTTTTGTTGCACGAGCAATCCCTTTGTGGAAACCCACATCAAAACGGTGTGATAGTGCTTGCATGCTAGTGGAACCGTCCCCAGACTGCACTATGTTTCCAAATATTCCCGTTCCCCTCTTGTATCACTGCAATACTTGGGAAGCGTGTCCCCAAGTTCCTGATCACCGATCCTGAACATCTTCCCCTCTCCATGCACTGTTTGCTCATAACCTTCGTCCTGTCTCTGCCACATGCCCCTTGCCTAGTCCATTTTGCAATATCTTCCTGTGTTGCTTCTGGTTATTTGCTGTTACGTTTGATAAAGTATACTGGGCTAATACTGGTTTTCAACGATCGCCGTGGCTTTACTGGCCTGCGACCGATGTCTGCTTTTCGCTACTCCTTGCATTGTACCTTTCAACATGACATCCACGAGATGGAGCGCCGTCGATGAGACAAGTTGAAAGGAAGAATGCAAGGAAGCGATAAAAGTCGAGATCGAAAAGCAGTGCAACCAGTAGGCGTCGGCTCGTTGTCAATGTAACATATTAGCAAATACAAAGCCGTATTGAACCGCGATACACCAGACGAGAAGCGTGTCAACTCTGAACGCTCTTTCTGTGGGAAATGCGGATGTATGCTTGCCCTTCCATGCATGGTAAACTTACTAATTCATTCTTAGCTATGCTCTGGCTCTTTGATTCCAGCTGGCCGGAATTGATCCATCCCTTTGCCACATCCATCGACTCGCCGACTCTTGAGGAGCCCAAGACCATGGTATGCGTCAAGCAGAATAGCAAGGCTCCATGGGCCAGGTTGCCAGAGGGGCCAAAGGAGGTGTATGATGATTACGGAGGGTTGAGTATCGAGGAGTGGCACAAGAAGAATGGAAAGTTTGTGGAGTAAACGGTGTACGGTGGAGACCGATTGTGACTGAGGATTGTCGGGCTATTTGCGGTAAAGAAGAGAGCATAATCGGCTCTAAGCAACGTGGGTAATCAAGAGGTATAAGAATAGGATTATACATGCTATTAGTCGCAATGTACTGCAGCTTTCATATCCATGCACTCCATAGTCCTACCGCATACATAAACGTGCAAACTCGCATATATATATCCTCACCGCATTGATGATGCAGGCCTTTGTGCGAAGGCCGAAGGACGTTGCCCTCTACACAACCACTATTGCAAAAAGGGGGGTGCGAGCTCAACGGTTATTAGATGATTAAGCTAGCCGATTAACGGAAAAACGCTTAAGCCACATCATGTCATCACAATCAGAACAGTCATGATGGTGTTTTCGGGCATCCATTTCCCGATTAGGTAGTAATCCACGTTGTTTCCATGCTTTCAGATGCTTTTCGAGCAACTTCTACTTGTCCTACAACATTAACGCTTCCTTAACGGCACCGATTGATGATTACCTAAGCGGGTACCGCCAAGGAAATGGAGAGCGCAAACTTTTCATCGTGCAAACAAGCTCCCAAACTGCAAAGTCCGCAACATCACTCAGCATCATCGCTCACCACAACATCGCTCGGCATAATCGCTCGACAACATCACTCGATAACATCACTCCTCATGCATCAGCACCTCTTTCTTCGCATCGTACGCATACTACAACATTAGTTGGCGTAAGGGTTGGACAATCTCTTTTCACCAAAAGCCAGAAGGAGGTAGAATGTTGTGATGTCACTGTTGACTGCTATCAGACCAGAACCTACTCACTTCTCCGACATGACGACTCACTATCTTCGCCGCCATCCGGCATATCGATCAAGGAGGAATGTGTGTTGTTTGTTTTGACTGGTGAGACTTCCGATGATGATGGGCTAACGCTAACTGTGTCACGGTCGCGACTGCAAGCTTTCATTGATGACGATGCTGAGAAGACAAATCTGGAACCATGATGCGGGCGATAGAAGCAGTGTCGCATCGCATAAGGTCTATAAGTCGGCTCCATTGCGCCCGTCCTTGGGATCCAAGTGTGAGCAATTCCCAGAAGTGACACTTCCTAAACATCGCTAACTTTGCTGAATTCAGATGTCGCAAACTTTTCTTTCCATCTTAAAAGCTGCAATAGCTTGCGTGTGTTCTCGGTCGCCTTCATGCCCTCATGCCACTCGAATGTCCATCGCCCTGGAGAGGTATGCCTGCTTGCTAACTTCATTCCCACCTATAACGCTCCCCTCCAGATCCTCCCTTCACCAAATTCCTCTTCGAAGTTTCCTTACTCCACATCCTCTGCCTCCCTTGCCCCTTTCGCATTTAGATTAGTTGTAATTAGAAATATTAGATAGTTCATCAACTTAATGCTGAACTCAAACCGGAGTCTGAAAACTGTGATTTGAGAGAAAAAGTTGCATAACCATCGAGGAATTGGTAATCGTTGCTCAGCGTTAAGCTATCCCATAACCGCCGTTATTTTTTTAACGATTAGGAAGGACCCATAATCGTTCTTTAACGGTTGAGCGCGCACCCCCCTTTTTGCAATAGCAGTTGCTACAATTTATTTCTTGATATGTAATTGTTTGCCTCAGCAAGCCTGAGTAAGTATCTACTCACACATACTCCACAGCATGGTTCATATTTATGCAAGATTTCCACCGCCAAACCATGCAAAAAGGTGCATCTTCACCGCATGTGCAAATGCTCATCGCTGTACCACATCTTCCGCACTTTGCGCCGCCCAAGCAGCAACACATTGGCTCCTCTCACAAGTAATACACCCATCGTATCCGTCTTACAGGCGCAACCATATCTGTATTCCCAACTCCCAGCCTAAACTCTCCGAAATCATATCTAGCAAGCCGATATACCCCAATCCAGCCTCCTCCACCCGAGAAATGCAGCTGCATGGATGCACTTCCCACGCCTTATGCACCCCAGACTATCGTACACTGCAGTACATACATATCTACTGGTTTATGCAGCTGCACCGCAATCGCGGTGTGCGTATCGATTCATGTATTTTGCCATGAGTCTGCACAATTCGCAATTCTGGCTTATCGTGAGCCTTTCAGCCAAACAAAGACTTTCGCGCGAATACGATGTTTACTTGTACCAGATAGCCAATCATAGTATTGCAGTATATCTCCCAATCTGTTGCCCAACAATTCTTCGTACAATTCATCCCATCCCTTGCTAGAGAGCCACGCCTTGTATGTATTAATATAGTTGTTCTAGCATTTCCAAGAAGATACCGAACGCAATAATACCATTACATGACGAGCGTGCTCTCTACTATGCTTGGGAGGCGGGGAACAACAATATAAGCATGTACCTCGACATATATACGTATTGGCAATCGGGCCCGTAGATCCAAACCTTGTCATCGAGAGAGGAAACGAGCCGTTTTCTTTTGATTCAAAAACATAAACAGTAAAGACAATTAAAAACCAGTACTTTTAGTAAATCTACGAAACCAATGAAAATCAGAACCTCCAACCATTCACAGCCCCTCTACCTGCATCTACTCAGGTCCCTCTAAGAATGAATCATACATCGCCCATCCATGCATCTTCCTCATCCTCTCATTCCACTCATGTGGATCAATATGATGCATATGCTCCGGCCCCGGCCACTCATCCGCCCTCAACTTCCTCCTCACCCCAGCAAGTGCATCCTTCCCCTCACTCTTACTCCCCCTCCTACTCAACACCCCACTCTTCTCAACCCCACTCCTGCTATTCCTCCTGCTGCTAAAACTTCCCCTTCTACTCCCCGCTGGGCTCGGAAGATCCTCGGCAGTCTGGCTATTCCTTCTGGAGCGAGTTCCGCCACCGTGGCGGAGGTACTCGGCGGAGTTGGAGACGGTGGAGGTGTCGGCCTTTAAAGGAACGGGCTTGGGAATCTCATCGGTATTGGCGGAGCCGTGGCCGTAGTGTTCAGAGGTTGGGTCGGCAGTTTGGGGGTTGGGGCGGGGAGGGGCGATCGGAGGTTGCGGGAGGCCTTCGTTCGTGAGGGATTGATTAAAGTTGGGGCGAAGGCCTGAGGAGGGAACTGGTTGGTGTTAGTAGAGATGGGAAGAGTAGTGAAGAGGATGGTGTACTGAAGGGCATCCTGGAGATGGTCTTGAAGCTACGGAGACGATAGTCTCAGGCTAGCGAGATTGTGTGGGAGAGGGAGGAAAGTGGTGACGCAAATGGCATGTGTTGAGGATTAAGAGGAAGTTTGCTGAGCGGTTGTATGCAGGTGAGACGGCCTCGGGCAGCGACGTTAGCCCGAAATTTCGAGCTCCCAGCAATCAATACTTCCGCAATAGGCAAGCGCAATACAAGAACAACGTCTAGACAGGAATCTGCTCGCAAGCATGGGCTCCCAAATTGCTCGCGAGAACGATAGTCGCTTAGCCTGTATACATAAGGCAGCAGAGAATGCTCTGATGAGAGCGCATATACCTGTCAAAAGCGTGCTCGCAATTATGGAGCCGAAACATCGAGTTAGTTTGTGTACTTATACATAGTACTACTAGCGGAGATGATCGTTGAGATGAG
This sequence comes from Ascobolus immersus RN42, assembly GCA_003788565.2. Lineage (NCBI taxonomy): Eukaryota > Fungi > Ascomycota > Pezizomycetes > Pezizales > Ascobolaceae > Ascobolus > Ascobolus immersus. Next base: position 44,785 of record ML119657.1, on the reverse strand, counting down.
GGGCTCTGGCACATGTCAAACCCAGTCATGTAACACGTGGAGGAACTCCGCAATATCTGGGTCTTCCTCGATGACCAATAGAACTACTCGTAGGGATTTGCCCAACTCTGAAGGACACTCGATAGGCTCTCCTTCAATAGTTCGTCCGGAATGAATTGCTGCGGAGTTATCGTGTCTCGTCCATATGCACTTGCTGACTGCAGGGCTAGTGTAAGTACGTTGCCTGAGCTTAATAATTCGGAGTTTGAATCATCCAAAGTCAGGGTACGTATACTAACTCACTCATATCGGGCGAGGGTACGGATACATCATCTTCCTCGTACCGAAGGTACGTACTTATTGACACCTGTCAAAAGCAGCATGGAGTAGGGCCATATAACTGCCCCGGAGGTCATATCTGGCGCAGTTCATGACGCCTCTAATTCGAATACGACTACCATACACTCGAGTGCACTCATACAACCGGCCTAACTATCTCCAAGGCCATCATGATACCAAATAGCACTTCCGTTCAGACATTAAATCATGCGTATCCATATCAATTACAAAGCAAAGCCTTGCATCATCTCCATGGCCATACGAGAACGATATCTGTCTCGTATGTACTTACCGATATGATCATCTGCACTATCATATCTAGATCTTGTTGACCTCGGGACACGGCCAAGAGACCTATTCCGCCCACATGTCCATCTCATCTGCTACCTCCGGCATCGGGCGTCTACCTGAGATCTCACTGACCTCACCCAGTCTTACGTACGTCAAGACCGGACGAAACAGTCCATGGGAACGGTATGACAGGTAGCCGTATGCCCAGGTAGGCTTAGGTAGTCTTTCAGTTCCAACTTTGGAATATTGGGTCATGGCAAGGCGAAGCAAGGGCAGCAGGGATTAGGGAATCAATACCTGCTTCGATCGCACTTATGTTGAACGGGCCAAAAAAAGTAAAACAGATATTTGTATAGCAAAAGCAAGCAAGCCTGAGACATTATTGTATGAGTAAGTTAGCAGGTTATGTACGTTATGTACCCCAGCTCCGGTTGCATAAGTTCCAAGAGCCGCTCGAGAGCCACAGCAGCCCATCCTTGCAAAAGAAAGTCATTCCGAGCCCCATGGCGAGGCCAGTTTGTGAAGAGTCAGTCTAATCCTTGTAAATCCGCAAAAATAAACAAGTACGAAGCAGTGCAGTGGCTTGTATCCATGATATAATCATGAGGCCCAGTTATAATATAGTTGAATACCATACTTGCTTTAGCATACTTCTTAATCATGAGTCGCTCTTATTCGAAAGTGCCAGGCTTACAGTCTCGATCCCAGCACTCGAATAAGTAATGTGAACTATACAACTTTGATCTATTTTCGCCCCCGTAGTCTCACACCCCTTCCAACACGACGAGACGGAGTTTGGCAGTGGGGTCGGTCAACTTTGTCCATAACCAAGCCTCTGCGTTGCGCCGCTGGGATATGTGCCCGTTAGCCTCACAGCGCCTGTGGTAGGATGTAGCCTTTGCATTTCACACGGAAACCCAGCCCAGCAGTTGGTTGCACCGTTGCAGGGAAACGCAAAGAAAAAGCAAGCATGATTATGCCCATCAAATGAATCTATCCCAGTGCTGTGAATGGGCGACGAGTTTCGCTCGTTTAACTTGCGTTGCATACAGGCACACAAAGTGCTAAAGGATCCGGATTTGAGGTGCATGGAGAGGCTCGGTTGAGTGGGAATTCAGGGTTCCGAGTGGTGGAGATGCGAGCATGGATGTATGTACGGACAGATGAAAGAACCGGAGCGCTGGATTCAACTGTTGCGTTGCACATGCAAGGAGGACACAACGACTCTGGAGATTCTGTACAGTGTTGTACTGATAGTACATAGGAACGGTGATACTTCCACTGCAGAATGGTTACTTTTACCCTGTGTACTTTGTAGCACTTTCATTCAAACCAAATAGCCCTTGATAAAACCAACAGCCTTACCGACCTCAGTCAAAAAGAATCCAGAAGTTTACCGTACGAGAGGCCCAGACCGAGCAAGGAAAAGTTCCTGAGGTTCTGGAACTGACCAATAGCAACATGAGCGCACTTTCATCTCCGCGTGGACATTGCATCAATAAATGCCTTGCTTCTCGTCTCCACTACGCAGACCCGAAGCTTTGAATCAGGATTCACTTCAAAGAAAGACACCGTGTGCCCTGTACCTGACGGATAGCTCACTTGATAGTAGCTTGGCTGTGGTATCACGATGAGATTTATGTAGCAATATCTCGACAGTTCCTGATCGTCACGAAGGATGGAGTCGACTTGTGCATGCGGCTCAGATTGCTTGGTCTAGTTAGCTTCAGTAGAAGTGAGCGGCATGGAGAATTATGTTCCTTGCAGCAAGTAAGACAGCTCCTCAGCCTATCAATCACAAGGGTACGTAAATATGGCCAATATTAAGACTGTGCCTACGATCCCGCTACACCATTCCAAAAAAACAAGCCTTTAGTCTATCCAAGTTCGAGTCATAGACCTGTCATCGACTCTACTATGCGACCTCATAGATAAGAGTTTGAGCTGATTTGAGGATAGCGAGCATGGTCGGAACATACTAATGCCCCGGAGCACAAATCCGTACATGGTGCACTGGTATCCCCAAATTTCACGATGAGAACCAATCAGAAGGGTGGCCATGTGAGTAGGCAACCAAGATCCCGTGCTAGGTCACCTCTTATAGGCTGTGACGGTCGATATACAGACTGGAGATGCTCTCGGAGATATCTACTGCGATCGAGACAAGGGTTGGGTGTGACCAATAATTCCCAGATCTGGCCTGGCAGCTGGCAACTGGCAACTGGGCCCAAGGCCAAAGGTGTGCACCAGAAATCCAGATCAAATGTACCAGAGGGTATTGTTAAAAGCAATTTATTGCTACATACTAAGTACACTAACTAATATGCCATACGGCAGCTGCTACTCGCAAAAATACGAATACTACTACTACAGAGAATGAGATGAAAATGAAACCCATGCCGGAACGCCGGAAAATGTCAAAGTGTACAAATAAAGACAGAACAGTGAAAGCAGAAGAAACAAAAAAGCAGATCGCAACTGTCGTATGACAAGCTCACAAGGTCGTGAGTTGGTGGATTCATGAGGGGACCATGATATGTGTATGTGGAGGAAGGGGAGAAATGTGTATGGAGGGAGGCCAGTAATCAGTGTCAGTGAAGGGGAAAGTAGGAGGGTCATCACATAGTTTATCATATCACCGCTAGAGCCCACCAAAACAATATAACCATAATCTGATCCGATGCATCTTCTGCGAAGAAACGAAAACGCTAAGAAACTTAGGAAATCCGCCGCAATATCCATAATTCATGCCACAAGTAAAATCATCGCATCCCTGCTTCAAGTACCAAGCCGCGCCCAACGAAATCCCCAAAAAAGAGAACAAAAGTAGAAACACCAGAGTAGCGAGAGATCATCAGTAGATGAAGAACATAAATAACAAATCCCATACTATGCCATGCCATTTCGCCGCAGTGCAAAGATGTGCAAAAAGAAAACCCCAAACGAGAGAACCATGGCCGATACCACAACGGAAAAACGAAAGCAAGAAAAAAATGATGCTGAAGCAATATATATGAGAAGCCAAGAAAAACGTTGCGCAAGTAGAACTCCACAAACCCCCTTCCATGTAAATAAAGAAAGTAACTCCATTTATCCAAAAAATCAACAGCAAACCAACAGTGGGAAGAAGATATTAAAACAGACTAGGAGTAAATGGTACAGACGGACGCCATCTATGTTTATATTCTCGAGCGACTCTGAATGGTCGAACATGAATCTGAACAAATGGTGGTTGTCTCATAGAAGCTCAAACCAAACAATGAACAATGAACAAAGTAAGGAAAACACTGTACTGCTGTCAAGAAAAAAAAAGATCGGACTTAAGTGAACAGGAGGGATGCAAGAATCGACAAGTGCGGAATGTAGATGAACAATGCTTCGTAAAAGATACAGCGGAAGAGAGTAACGTTAAAAGAAAAAAAGCATGGGAAAAAATAACAGGAAACAACGTGTCGAGCAAAGCAAATCCAAAGAAACCCAATTAAAAAGACTCCATCGTAAACTCTTCTTCCTCTTTCACGGTCATTTCGGAGTCGTTCCAATAGTTGTTGTTGACATCATCAGCGGATGTGGGCTTCTTCTCCTCCATAGAGCCATCTTCGCCGTTCTGAATTCGCTCCCCATTCAGCATCGTGAAGCCGGGAACATGCAGTCCACTACCAGGGTGTCGAGAGTAGGAAAAGTTTGCCACGCCATTCTTCTCCATAGCGGTAACAAGTTCCGCCTCGAAACGTTCTTCCTCCTCTGACTTCTCAAACGGCCATGGCTTGTTGATGCTTGCGAGAAACTCCTTAAGCTTCTTCTCTTGCTGGATGCGTTGATAGCAGTTCCACATGAGATCACGAGTCCAGTAAACAGCACCATTCAAAATATCACCCTTATTTGGGCCCTTATCTTTGTCATCCCCCGGTAAACCAGTTCCAGCGCCTAAGGTACTACTGCCACGACGCCCAGCCGCATTCATCATGTTTCCTCTTGGGGGGCTCATGCTAGACCCGGCGATGCTTGGTGGGAGAGCGGTGTTGTTGTTGAGGTGCTTTCGAACCTTCTCGTCATCCAGGCGGTGGTGTGGAACCAGGTGGCTAAGCTCCTGGATCCTTTCATTGATGTTGTCACGACGTCGGCGCTCCACCATGTTGTGTGATTCGCGGCGTCTTCGTCGCTTGGCCTCCTGTGACTGGAACGCATCTACTTTCGCGGGTAATGAAGCATGCTTGATGTGTGCTTGCATGATGTCTTGGATTGGTGGATGAGGAGAAATACCAAGACCAGGAGAAGAGAGAGCGGATTCTGCGAAGGAGCCAGGTGTTCCGTCCCATGCTCCGGAGTGAGACGTGTGTCGCTTGTGGATAGGCTGTGGAACAGCGCCAGGGATGTTGAGAGACAGTGGGCCCATGCCAGAGGGCGTATGGGGGGATTTTGAGAGCATTCCCTTCTTTGAGCCTTGTCGTTCCATGTTAATTCTGCGCTTGTCGTTCATGAAACCATCGAAGGCCGAGCCCTTACCAGAGTCATCTGAGGCACCCACTAGAGGTGATGCCATGGACGATGGAGTGTCAGCGTTTCCATAAAGCACGGAACGGTGGTGGAAGCCACCAAAGCTCTGAGAGTAGTTCGAAACGAAGGGTGAATGCTCAAAGCTGTCAGGGGCCGAGCCCACATCGAACGGTCGGTGTGATGGGCTGTTGATCTCTGGAGACAGGGTACCAAAGGCGTACTCCGACAACTGTGATGGCTCTCTATCCATCATGGTAGCGTTCTCAGCAGCGTAGTGGTTCTTCTGGCCTGTCCTCTGGGCCAGAAGAACGAGATCAGCGTCAGACACCATGTTAGTGGAGTAATCGTTAACACTTCCAAAGCCATTGTGGTAGACGTTGGTGTTGTGTTGAGGGATGTTGCGTGGGAAGGAGTGACCCCCCATGATATCAGCTGGATTGACTGCCGATTCCCTGCCAGCGAAGCTCTCAGAATAGTTGAAGTGATCGTTTCCGTAATCGAACATTGCTTGGTTGTCGAGAGGTTCGTTCTTAATGAACGTCCCGTTATTGTGAATGTTGTTACTGTTGTTGTTGTTGTTGTTCTGCCGATTCCCTGCCAGCGAAGCTCTCAGAATAGTTGAAGTGATCGTTTCCGTAATCGAACATTGCTTGGTTGTCGAGAGGTTCGTTCTTAATGAACGTCCCGTTATTGTGAATGTTGTTACTGTTGTTGTTGTTGTTGTTGTTGTTGTTGTTGTTGCTGTTGTTGTTCCCGTCTGTCCCGAAGGGCTGCATTCCGCCGGTGATGTGCGAAGGAGAGGTGTCAAGAGTCAGATTTGCTGACTTGGAGTTTTTGAACGGTGATATGAAGTTGCTAGCGAAAGAGGGCACTGTGAGGGGTGTTAGTCGCCTTTTCATCCTTTTCTTCTTCTTCTCGCTCCGCCCCACTGTCGTCGTAATTGCGCGGAGATACTGATGACTCACCAATCATTGAACTATAAGCAGTTGGTGTATGGGCTACCTTTCTATGTAATTCCGAGGTGCACACGTTTAGGGAACGAGTCCTCCACAAGCGACTGAGACAGACGAAAGGCGCAGGACCGGTTTGAGGATGGCTACCGAGAACTGGAAGACTGGAACTATGCGGTGTAAGCTTCAGATTCGGGAGAGGACAGAGCAAGAAGGCAAGAGAATCCCAGATATGCACAGTTTGAATTGTATTGCGATAATGCTTACACAACAAGGCAACCTACTTGTTGTGCTGGCAAAGGGGGAGGAAGGGGAAGAGGGAGGGGAAGCGACAGTGAAAAGTAAGTACCTTCTGCGGGAGTCCTTTGAGCGACGGTATCAAGTATGTGGATATCCTTCCTGTACAGATGGCTGACAAATGAACACCCGAGTTGAAATGAGGGCGGGCCTGGTCCTTATACAGGGCTTTGCACTTTGGCGTATGAGAAAGGCTGACTTGGTTTGCGGTATAGAGGTTCTGTGCCAACGGTGACACTCGGTGTGGTTGATGCGCCGTGTCTGGAGCAGGATGGCGGATCGCAGGAAGGGCGTCTCTTCGAAGACTGGAAGGTTGATGGTTGGATCAACGTATTGGTGAGGATGTACCCGTCGCAGTGGTTTAGGGTGACGGGAAGAAGGTTGTCGGGAAGGTGCAATCAATCAGGGAGAATTGCAAAGGGTGGATTTGCGAGAAGAAGAAGGAAGAAGTATGTAACAAGTGTAGGGAAGGACGGCGGGGCTCTCGAGAGCAAGGGTTGTTGTTTCTCTTTCGAAGTGAGGCTGGATAGGAAGGGAAGGAGATCGTTTCCTGCAGTATTCTGGGTAAGTAAGTTTACGGGAGCCTTATCGGGGTATGCTTGCTTGTGTAGAAGAATGGGTATGGGATGGAGGAGAGACAAGAGAGTGGGAGGACGAGATGAGAGACACTGCAGAACAGGCAACAGCGACAGCAACGGCAAATAGCAACACCAACAAATAAATGGTGGAAACTATCAGGAAGAAGCAAAGGAAGCTTAGGGAATGCAGTGGAAACAAAAATGAAGGAACAGAGATGGCCAAACAAACCTTTGCAGAAGTCTCTCTGAAATGCTGTTTACTTTCCCCCAAGGCAATGAGAAGAAAGTTAGAAGGAAGGTGAGGACCCTGATGCGGCGTGCGGAGGGAAAAAAAGAAGCGGGAATGCCCCAGTACAAATATGCTTGATGGGGTCGGTGAGTAAAAGCTGAGAGGGCGTGGATAGTGCAACAAACGAGCGGGCGGGTCAACCACTAGCGATGGGCCAATACTAGTGCGTCGCACAACGCTGGGCTCGCTGCTTGGAAAATATGCGGATCCGGTCGCCGCAGGCTGCAGAATGCGTTCGCTTTGAGTCTCCTCTAGTGGAAAAAGGTCTGAATCCGTTGTCAAGGTGTAGGATCGATAGCAGCTGTATAGAGCAGCTAATTATATAGCAGAAACTGGGGTTGAATGAAGAAGCACCGTTTTCCGGGGTACTGATTGCGTGCAAGTATGAAACTGAGAGGGCGAACGATGACGATGAACGACCGTTTAGGACAGAGATGCTGTTGGGAGTCTAGTCGTGGCAAGGTCCACGGTCGAATAACGCTGTGCTTTCTCGGACTTCCAACGGTTACGAGAGCTGAATGGAATGCAGGAAAATTCGGCTTCGAATCGACAGGTTTTCCCAGATACCTTCTTGTTCCTTCCGAATCCAAGACGCCGTTCGTACAAGCTAAGACTTGCAGCTTGCTTCGACTCGACGCTTCCCAGGTTGAGGAATATAGCGGGATACCGAAGTAAGTAGTTGTTGTAATTGGTGATTTCCAAACAGAAAATTAATCCGACACAGGAGGGCGATGTCTGAACTTTGAGGAATTCAAGTATCCAACGAGCTGATAGTAGATAGTGCTACGGCAGGCAACGTTTGTCATAGATGTCTTTGCTGAATTAGTGAGGCCAGAGTTGTAGAGCAAGTCCAAGAGAGTAGTAGTAGTGGCTGTTGCTGGTCAATACTTCAACACAGAATATTGTGCAGTATCAAAGGCGCAAGGACGATGTATATAACAATACTTGAAGCAAAAAGACGGGGTGGCCGGGGTATCCCAAGGCCTTTTATTTAGTCATGGGAGAAATATGCCAATATTATGATTCAGCGGTGGTGGAGTTGGGATAAAAAATTAAATGTGTGAGGAGGAGGGAAAGGCTTGAGAAGGCCGGGGGGGGTGGGGGGTGGTCGGCTCGAGGGGGGTGGAGAGAATCCTGGAAGCCGTTACGGAGGTGTGGCTTTGAATCTTGGCTTTTTCATTGGGACAAATAAATGAGCCAGTTATAATTTCAATATTGCAATGCATGCTTTTTAATACTTTCAAGTGATTTTTATGGATATCCCCATTTACCTGCGTGCAGTTTCTTTTATTTAGAGTACTACTAAGACCGAGAGGAACTAGCCCTGTTGCACACACGATGAACCACACTACTTGTATGTACGGATACTTATACAAAGTTCCCCAGTCTCTTATCCAGCCATAATATGAAGTATGTAACACCCACAGCAATTTGCGAGCAACCGCTTGGACAGAGCACCGTTGCGTCTCGAGATTTCGTTTGTATGTACTTGTGTGCGTACCTTTCATCAGGTAATAGTATGTATTGCAAGCGCAGAGTCTGCAGTTGGTTTTACGAGTTTTCATCTCTCTGGTTTTGATCTTTCTTTTCGGAATCGACTGACTTCATGAGCTTCTCAGGTCATTACATACATTTTTCAGTTCCAAAGACTTCGATTCAAAGGTTTAGCTAGTGCAAGAAGCTTCGAAGTTAACCTTCTCACTAGTAGCAAGTTAACTGCGGGACTCGGATGGATGATGCCAGTGGTCTGTCCAGTGCCCAACGGGTCCCAAAATCTCTTACATGTATGTAGAGCTGCAGAGCACTGCAAATAAATCTTTAATCAATCAGTGAACGTTCGAACTTGAACATTTTACCCTTTTAAAAAATAATTTCACACTTTCGGCACAGGCTCCACTCTTTGTATGTTGTCGTTGCTGTACTTACGATGCATCTCGACACAACTGCATAGAAATATTCGTTTTCCCAGCACGTCAAGTCCATCGGCCTAAACTAAACGGGAAGCCTAATACGACCCCTCACGCGGGTCGTTTCATGAATTCTGACCCTCCTGTGGCCCTCTTGCCCCCCTAACTAGGTAGACCGAGTGTGAGTCCCCGTTAACGTTCCATCGTCATCGAACCTTGGGGTATCCCCGCTTTGGCTCCTTTGACGCCCGGGAAACGAGCTTCTCCAAATTAGTTTCTCCGGCCATCGCTGCATCTCAAAATCGTCAACCGGACTAGCTTGAAGAAATATCAGATGAGGGGAGATGCTCCGTGCTTTCTGCCAGATGCACTCCTTGTTAAGGAGTAGATATATACTTGCGAGCCAAAATGTCACTTCTGGGGAGAGGGGTACATACGACTAGGTATGTCACTTTACTGAACCCAAGCGTTTGTAGTCTCTTGCGAAAGGTGAGAGACTGATGAACTACGATACCCACTCGGATAAGGTTGGTGGATACGGACCGATAGTGCAATACGTTCCCGTAGCACAATCTTGACTTGGTAGCGACAGTACATATCATAGAAGCGACTACTAGTCTGTCTCCAAATAGCGGGGTGAGATTGAAAGACAACTAATACCAGTGCAAATTGCAAAGTTGTCGGCCGATCAATTCTCAAAAGGGTAGGATATAACGAGATGTGTACGAAGCATCACAACGTTTAGGTACTAACAAGTATGTACGGACCGGATGCTGCACAGTTCATCTTTACCGAGGCCACCTTCGTGAGCGCAAGTTGTAACTTGAGCTTGAAGTCTGAAGTGCAAGAACCGCGAACCGTTTCGATTTCACTGTCCCAGTTATCCACTAGTAGTGCAACTACTTGGGCTTCAGAGCTTGATGGTTCGACATCTTTCTTTCCACTACTTAGTACACACCAGTAGGCATCCTACTGTTATCTGTTACGCTCGAGTACCGGTATCGTAAACCATTCGGGTGGATTCGTGCCGGTCCACAGCTTACAGTACGTATGGAAGAAAGCCTGGGTACTAAGTACTTTACGGAGCCGTGATCATCATAAAAGTTCGAAGCAGAACGACGTTGGGCAAAGAACTGTCGGAACCTGTCGCAGAACCCACAGCCAAACTAGCACCGTTACCCCGCAAAACCATAAAAAACGAGGTAGGACACGGACATGGTAGGAATTTAGTGCCGGTGCCTTCGAAGCGCGATCCTAGTTTGGGAAAAGATGGTCGTGAAACTTCACTGGTAGCCAATCAAGAGTTACACCCAGATTACTTGTAGTGAAGCTGCTTGTCTAAGCAGCATGCATCACAGCTCCATGCAAGGATAAACGACATGCTATGGATATGTACACTCTTGAGCTTCCATCTTCCGTGGGCAGCCGGCAGCGTCTTTCGCCGTGGCTGTTTTATGTACATGTTGAAAGCGAGTGGCGCGCCGAGCAAGCCAGATGCTCATCGATCAGAGATTCGGTTGTTGGTGTCACACGAGATTAGTGGCTCGTTAACTCCACGCTAAAAGTATTAATAAGCAAGTAGCTAACGCCGCTTTAAGCGTCATGGCTGCGATTGAGGGACTGGCGATGAGATGCTTCCGAGGCCGACTTGGGCGCAAGTAACTAAGTACTCTGTCATCACTGAGTAAGCTACCTAGGAAACATACAAGATTGCATTGCAATTGAGTCAATAGTCATCATAAAATGGTTTGTGGGTTGGGCGGACGACAACGGTACAACAGTACTTCTTCTTACGTTTACATTACTTACTTATGACCTCTCACGTCGTTGCTGTTCTTACGAAAGCGCTCTCGAGGCTAAGTGGTTCTTCAAATTAAGTTAACTGACGGCTTTCGGCAGAGTTCCCAACTCGGCAAAAACCACATCCAGAAGAAAAAAAACTTCGAAGCTTGACCTGGCAACTACATCCCACTCATTGCGATTTCTCGTGGAATCAGGCCGCACGTCAACCTTCGGCACAACGCAGTCACGACCTTGTCGAATCGACCACGAAAAAGCTAAGCGGAGAATCTCAACCGCGGCGGAACTTTATTTTGACTTTTCACTGCAAACGGAGGGGCTTAAACATTTTCGTTCTCAACCAACCCCGCTCCCTCTACCACCTCAATCTCATCAACCCAAAGCCCGTTTTCTCTGAGCTTCCTTGTCTTGAAGGCATCTTTCGCACAGTGGGGGATTCCCAGCAGTGTCTGTCAGATTTCAAGGTACGCGAACTCTACCCCTCGAGCTCATCCCTCATCCCTCATCTACAACTCATCCCCGTCCCGTCCCCATCCTCACCGTCATCCATTCCCGTTGTTCTCTCCTGTGATAGATGCGATGCTTCAATAGCAGGAAGACGAACAGTTTGTCTAACCATTTGCGTGACGGAGCAGGCCAGAATCTCAAACTTCATCCTACTCTTGTTCCCAGAAGACACTCGTGTTTCTGAACCGTCCCGCTCCGCCCTGACCGTCATCCATCGACACTCAACAACAGACTCTTCCCCGTATCGGTGACTCATACCCCGGCTACATATTCCCCGGTGTACTCCTCGTCACTAGCTACGACGACTGGATCGAGACAACTCCGGGCAGTAGCCATTGCATTGTCCTTTTCGCAAAGACAGTAGTTACTACAGAATTGTTGGGTTAAATTGCATGTCAATGCCAACATCTACAACAAACTCACCAAAGCCCGAATCTCGGTTCTCATACGCTGCTGCAGCATCTGGGAAGCAGAAGACCACGGTCGCACCCAGCACAATGGCACCAGCCCCAGTTGACAGCTCAACAGAGGCGAGCAACGCTGCTGCCAGCGGGTCCAGCAACGACACACAAGTCGAGCAATCTGTGGAGATCACCAGGTCCACTGTTACCAAGGAGGCTGCCGAACCAGCAGTGGCTCCATCTTCACTAAACGGCACCGTCGCAAAGGAGGAGAAAGAAGGACCCGTTTCTGAGGAGAAGCACTCCGAAGCTCCATCAGGACGGCCGGAGGAGGCCCCAAAGCCAAAGGAATTAGTGCCTGCGAAGGAACCAGCCGTCAACGTATGGACACAGCGACAGGAACAAGCGGCAAAAGCCAAGGTCAATGTTGTGCCCGTTCCAGCAGCAGCAGCGAGTCCAGCTGTGTCTGATGCTGTCACTGACACTTCGGCCATACCTGCCAAACCCGCAAAGGATACAGATGGCACCAAAAAGAAGGCCTCAAAGTCGGCAAGCCCCAATAACTGGGATCACACCAAAGTGAACGGGTCAGAAAAGGCCGACAAGCGTGAACGCAAGAAAGCAGACTCTACAAAGGAGAAAGCAACCAATGGACCCTCCAGAGAGGCCACTGATGGTCAGTATTCTTTAGAACCTCATACCCAAGCAATCTGCTAACTCTCACTAGCCAAATCTCGAACAGGCAGACCATCCAAAGCGCAAGCAGAGGTTCCCACCGTAGACTTGAAGGATGACCAGCATTGGCCTGCTGTCGGAAGCAACACCTCCGAGGCTCCTAGGAAGAACGAGGCTCCTAAGAAGAAAGAGGACAGAGAAGAGTCTCTAGAAAAGCCCGCCACTGGCTCCAAGACTAAGGCTGAATGGGCGCGGCTCCCATTAGATCTAGGAACGGCCATATACAGCTCAGCAATACCAAAGCGAGGTGGTTCTGGCTCACGTGGTGGCAGAGGAGGAGGAGGACACGGATCAAGGGGGGGCCACAAGCAATCAGCAGATGGAGCCGGAGCCGGAGGGTCTGATAATGAGCGCGGTCGAACGTCACAGGGGGACAAGCCGTCTCGCGGTGGGTATACCGGCGGCAGAGGAGGGAAACGAGCCGCAAGTGCTGGAAACGGTCCGAGTCGGAAGGGGAATCATGGTCAGAATTCCGAATCTCGCAAAGAGGAGGCCGAGACGGTCGCCAGTGGTCACGTCGAAAACTCCACTCCCACACCGAGCGGCAAGCCAAATGCTGAGAAGACCATCCCTCAGTCATCGCCCAAAGCCCACCACGAGAAGAGTGAGCGCCAACAGGCATTTGGAGCCGCCCCGCTCTTACCCGGAAACCCGGATGTCAATCCGAACCCGATGCAGCAACGCAACTCGAGCAATGGACGTGGTGGATACAAAGGACGTGGCAACAACCATTACAATACCACCCCGAATGGCCACCAACAATCCGGCTCCCTCGCGGGCTCCTCACAACAATTCGCCGGCGGGTATCAGCCACGTAACGGTTATACCGCAACTAGGGGGCAACGTGCTCCAAATGCATCATTCCCCAGGTACAACCAGATGCAGATCCCCACCACGTACCCCATGTCGAGCTATCCGGCACAGTACGACTTGGGTAACGGGGCTGCAACAATGAGTGCGCCTATCGCCGAACAGTCGTTCGATGTGAACTTCATCAAGAGGAAGTTGGTTGAACAAGTGTAGGTGCCCCAAGTTCCAGAACTGACCGTTATCGTTAACTGACTTGTTTAGGGAGTACTATTTCTGCATCGACAATCTTTGCAAGGACGTATTCCTCCGCTCTTATATGGATTCGGAAGGATTCGTCAAGCTTGCGTTCCTTGCCAACTTTACAAGAGTCAGGGCACTAACGCAGTCGTACGAGGTGCTGAGGGACGCCTTGTTGAGCTCAAATGTTCTAGAGGTTGCCACTTCCCAGAATGGGGACGGTGTTCGCCGCAAGGGAGATTGGGAAAAATGGGTTAGGCCGCTGGCCGAGCGTCATGACGATGTCAAAGGTACACCTGGCCCTTGGACAGTACTCGCCGAAAGACCCATTGTGGATGTGCACCATAGCTACCAGCCAGCACCACAGGTGATGAACGGCTATGTGAATGGCTACCATGCAGATCATAGCGTTCCTCAAGCTGCTGTTAATGGCTTCACCAATGGAAACTGGTACCCACCCCCCCAAGCGCAAAACCAACTTCCGCAAGTCGAAAAGCTGTCGGCCACAGTACCGTCTTTCACGCCCAAAACGCAGAAAGTGGTTAAGCAGAGCAGCCAGCCGGATGTTTTTCCCGATTCTGCTTTGGCTGACCTCGTTATCGTTTTGGTCCCAGCCGTGTCCGGCGCGACAGCTCATGGCTTCCTCCAGGGAGACGCCCCTGCGACGACATATCACCCCATAACTGATACCGATGCCGACTTTGCAGCTTCCTCGGCTATTCCCAGAGATGACTCTAAATTGGGCTGGATCGAACCAAACCCGCAAGAAGGCACGACGGTTCCAATTCCAGAGGGTGCTACCCATCGGCCGTATCTTACCTTCAAAGAAGAAGCCTTGAAATCGGGAAGCGAAGCCAACAAAATCCCTCTGTACCGCTTCTGGAGACACTTCCTTCTTTGCCATTATAACCGGTCAACCTATATTCAGTTTAGAAAACTCGCATTAGAGTTGCCAAGATCGAGAGTCGCCTTCGAGTACTTTCTCACCTTCCTCAAATACGCCCATCTGTCGAGGCAGCAACCTCCTCTTCTCGTCACTAACGACTTTGTGGATATCGCCAACAGTGATGCCCAGGCTTTGACCGTGCTTCAGGCCGTATGCCACGATGCGGCTCTTTCCGACGCCACCAAGGCGCAAATCCTTGCACGCTGTGACGATGCGACAAGAGCGAAGCTTCAATTTCGATAGTTCGTTACCTGGAAGCCGAGGCTTCACCTTGTAAGGTCGCACGGATTACTAGAGTTTGAAGCTCTACCTGTGACGCGTCCCCTCTCTTTCTCTTTCTATTTGCGTTGTCCATCTCGTTCCAATTTCTCTGCTCTGTACGAATCGGGTAACCCCCAATCAGCGTTATTTATTTCAAGTTTGTCCGCGGCTGGTAGATTGGCTTAAAAGATGTTTTTATTTCCTTTGGCGCTTTTCGTATGGCTACAGTTATACTTGTTGGTTTTATTTTCAGTGTTTGTTTGTTTACGCAGTACTTTAGGGACACACTCATGCTTAGTACTTTCTTTTTTCTCATCTGAAATGTTCTTCCAACTTGTCTGAAGCAGCTGCAAAATCCCTATTCATGCATGTTGTACTTAGTATTATACTGTTTTTCTTTGTTATTATTACTGTATCTTCACGTTCTAGTCTTTATCAAATATTGCTCGGGATTTGATATTTCATGTCTAATGCACAGCTGCACAGTTAAGGTTGTTTTATGCTTTATCTGGGTTTGGGCGAGAATCTAAACGCCAATGTTATTGGTTTGCCATTTGCCTGTATCCATACTATGCTTCTCTGCTTCTCTTCACGATCACTTTCACTTTTGACTTCATTTTTAAGTAGCCACCGTGTCTTGACAATGTTGGCGGGCATTGCACAGTGGCTATGTTATTCTCCGGCTTGGGTTTATCACCGTCGCAACTTCATCGTTGGTTCATATTGGCGTAATATCGCGAAGCATTACAAGTTTCTCATTTTTGTTTTTCAGCAATTTTAATGCTTTGAAGGTCTGTCGCTCCGCAATTGCTCATAGATCACTTAGCTACGGAGAGGCATCCTACTATGTGGTTATACTCCAGTTGAATAGGCTGCGTTTTATTGCGAGCCTGGGGTATGCCCATACGCGGCACAGGTTGGCGTTCAGCTTGGTAGCAGTTCCGGAGAGGCGGATTGCTTGGGTCCCTTCTTTGTAACCTCCTGGGATTGCAAGTGGTTTCTTACAAAAAAAGTGATTTGGGTTTTCAAGATGACAAGCGGAAACTGTGCTTTATATATCGGACGAGAAATATACCTTCGAAGCTCCAACTTGTGCCAAACATACTACTTATCTACCTTAAGTGGTCCATTGATATCATGATCGAACGTGAGATCGATATAACATTTGCTACATCCCACCTTGAAGCAAAGTCCCCAAACTGTAAGCATGTTGTGTATGCTTGGGCTTCTGTAATAACAGATATGTCTCATTTGATTTCTCCTCCTTGAAACCTACTTAGTACTTCATACTCCCAAATACGGAAGCTGTCCCTAATGTCTCTAAGAGAATGACGTTTGACGTTACACACGCCAAGCACCACAGTTACTAAGTACTAGCCCAAGTGGGATGTGATGTCGAACGCACAGACACAGGGCTGAGGCTTAATTGTTTTCCCAACGGACCGCTTCTCTTGCCATAACACACTTTCTCCGCTCTTCACAATCTCTTCGACGAACGCCTGCAGAAACTGGCTCACACCACTATAAAGCTACAACAAAGTCGTTTGATTGGCCCGAAGGCCACCCACCATTCTCATCCAATTTCAAAAGCAGATAAAGCGGGGTACAAACCTGTAAGTTCCACCGCCCCGTTCGACTCACTCTTGCTTGGAGGCCTTGCTTGGAAGCTTGTTCTGACGGAACTTTATGTACAGCCGTCCAAGGTCACAAAACTTCACCTCCTCATCTCCACTTTGTCGGAAGACAGTACCATATCTCCACAACTTTCAAAACCCTCTCTCCACAAAGCCTTCCACAGTCATGTCGCCTTTCGAACCACAAGATCCTCAAAAGGTCAATGACCTCATTGGTTTGCTCTCCAACCACCAAAAGAAAGGCAGAGGAGATTTTGTGTGCCGCAAGAACACCTTCGACGTTATCGGGAGCGAATTGAAGGTCGATAGCTGGAAATTCAACGATTTCGACTACAAGAAGAAGACGTTACCGGTCGAGGCACGAGGTTTCTTCACCTGTAGAGATCCACGAACGGGCAACTACCAGATCGCCACACGAGGTTACGACAAATTCTTCAACATCAACGAGATTCAACGCACAAAATGGGATTGGATTGAATCACACACCAAAGCGCCCTACGAACTGACGGTCAAGGAAAACGGCTGCATCATTTTCATTTCTGGCCTGCCCGACGACACCCTCTTGGTTTGCAGCAAACACTCCACTGGTCCCCGAGGAGATCAAGACGCATCACACGCCATGGTAGGCGAAAAGTGGATCGACCGACAGCTCGCAACCCTTGGGAAGACCCGACAAGACCTTGCCCGCACCTTAAGAGAGATGAACGCAACAGCTGTTGCAGAGCTGTGCGATGACTCCTTTGAAGAGCATATTTTGGAATACACTGGAGATCGTGCCGGGCTGTATCTCCATGGGATCAATTTGAATTTGCTAAAGTTTACGACCTACGATGGGGAATCGGTACACAAATTTGCCGATGCCTGGGGCTTCAAGAAGGTTGATGTGCTGGTCAAGAACGATGTCAAGTCCTTGAGACAGTTTCTCGAGAAGTGTGCCGAGAGTGGATCTTACGATGGGATCGACGTCGAGGGATTCGTTATTCGTTGCAAGGCTCGTTATGGACCGAGCGATCCTGAATGGCATGATTGGTTCTTCAAGTACAAGTTCGAAGAGCCCTACCTTATGTACCGTCAATGGCGTGAGGTCACAAAGGCTGTGCTTTCCGGAAGGCAACCAAAGTACAGAAAGCACGCAAAGATCACGAAGGAGTATCTCACTTTTGCTGGGAAGTACTTCAACGAAAATAAGACTGCCGCTGCAGCATATCAAAAGAATCACGGAATCATTGCATTGAGAGATGCTTTTATGAGATCCAGAGGGACAACTGGCAGCCAGATCATCAAGGAAGAGGCAGCCAGCGGAGAAGAGGTTCCCCTTCAGAAGCTTGTTCTTGTTCCGGTTGCTTCGATTGGCTGTGGTAAGACAACCCTTGCGGTTGCTCTAGCAAAGCTCTTCAATTGGGGCCACGTACAAAACGATAACATTGTGGGAACAAAGGGACGACCACAAAAGTTTGCTGGCCTAATTTCGAGCGGTCTTATGGGATCCAACGTTGTCATTGCCGACCGAAACAACCATCAAAAGCGTGAACGAGGTCAGATTATCAACGATGTCTCTAAGGTGCAACCGGATGTAGGATTTGTTGCTTTGCAATATGTGCATGGAAGGAGTGAGAGCGAACGTGCAAAAATCGAGAAGATCACCCAAGAGCGTGTATTCAACCGCGGCGATAACCACCAAACGATTCGCGCCGGCACCCAGGACCAGGCGCAGATTATCGGAATCATGCGAGGATTTCTGGACAGATTTCAACCAGTCGATACTGAGTCTGAAGAGGATTCTGGATTTGACTCAGTCATCGATCTGGATGTCGAATGCGACTCTCGCATCAACCTCGAGACCGTCGTTACTCAGCTTCATGAAAAATACCCACAACTCGTTCCAGTCGTACCTTCCGATCAGGAGCTCGACAATGCGATCTCTGCCGCGCTCAACGAATACAAGCCAGACGTTCACCACACCATTGGAGGAGCAAGCCACCAGGCTAAGCAGGCAGAGAAGAGGGCAGAGAAGAAGAAAAATGGCCAGCAACAGCAGCAGCAGCCAAAGAAGCAAAGAGAGCCCATTGTGGAATACATCGCCATCAAGTTGCCTACTCAGCCCATTCTGAAAGTCCTCGTTGAAGCATTTGAAGACAAGACCGAAGATGTCGCAGGGTTCTACAAGAAGCTGAAGAATACTGGCCGTATTCAGGAATCTTTCCACATTACGCTCATGCACAAGGCCTCCTCAAGCCAGAAGCCAAAACTTTGGGAGAGCTATGTTGAGAAGGCGCGTGCAACCGGGCCAACCCTCGACGGCCTACTCGGAAATGCGAAGATCACATTGGACAAGGTCGTTTGGGACGGTAGAGTGATGACCATTCTTGCAAGTATCCTAGGAAGCGACTGGGAGTCCGCCAACAAGTTCGCCCATATCACTATCGGCACGGCTGATAAATCTATTAAGCCTGTCGAATCCAACGCACTTTTGACAAAGTGGTCTCAAGGCGGTCAAGAGAGTATTCAGTCTTTGGAGCTTCCTAAGCTTGAAATTGAGGGAGAAGTTCGACCCGTGCTTTCCCGATAGGATGGGAATGCAACCGTACAAGCTTCTGCCGAGAATTCGGGTGGTGTGAAGGTGGTGAACGAAGGTGATGAAGTTCATCCGAGTGCTTCTATGGGCGATTGGAGGGGTGTTGGGAAACAAAATGCTGGCGGCGAAAACACTTTTAATGGTGGAAGAAACGGTAATGGTGAATTCAGAGGGAACGGCGGCAATAGAGGAAGAGGACGCGGTGGGAGACGTGGCTACTGGAAACGAGGAGGCAACGGAGGCGGTCGCGGTGGAGGTGACCAGACTACTGGGGGTCACAATGGTACTTTTGGACATGCAAATGGTACGAATGGAGCTCATGAGCAGTCGAATGGTAGAGGTCATTGGCGTCCGAGAGGTCGTGGACGTGGTAATGGACATGGGAACTCCAATGGAAATGGGCATGGCCACACTGGAAACGGACTCGGGCATCACGGAGGCCCAGCTGGCTCTGCTTAGCAGGTTCAAGAAACCGATCTGCTCTGACTGGTGGTGGCGGCTTTGCAGTTTGTTATTTTTCTATCGCTGTTATTTCTTTTTTCGTATATCTCTATTCCTCGGGGTTTCTTTGTTACTGTTTATCTGAGGGTTGGCATGGCGCAATAAGGGGTTCTTTCATTCGGCTGGATTATAAAAGCATTTCTTACCAAGTAATTTACATATGTTTGAAGGACTGGTGTTATTTATGCATTTTAGTGATTCTTATGCCTTAGATATGAGACTGTTTCCCCGGCGCCACATTGTTTAGACAAAGGCTTCATTATATAAAACAAATACAGAGGTCCGCAACAGATGGCAGATGTCCTCATGTCTTAACCAGCACATACCCTATCACACCACTTTGACCCCATCTTTCCGCCTTTGACTCCCAGTGATACGGAATATGTGAGCATCCGCATGCGTAACATGTGCCCTAACTCTCAAAATCGCAGATCCATGCGCGTTTGCGACTTTGGAAGCCTCGTAATTCTGGGAGCTCTTTAGAAAATGACCATGCAAGAAGTTAATGCTGAAGATCTGGAAGCTTGGTCGGATACGAGGCGGATATCTCATAAACAGAATCTACGCACAGAGTACGAGTTGGTGCCGCGGAACATGGCTAAAAACCACGAGATTTTGGTGCAGAATTCTCGATATCTTAGCCACGATCCGCGTGATATCACCAACTCGTACCTACTCATTGGCTGGTATGCAATCCGTTATCGTGCCGTATTATTTGAATCCACTTCAAGTTCTGCAGTGATTGAGTCATGGCTATTGTTTCTAAGTCACATGGACTGAGCAACAGTAGACCACAGGGTACAGAGCAATTAAAGAGACATAATATATTGCCCATGCTTGATAGTTGAAACGCTTCGTGATAGCAGTTAACATGCAGTGCAGCGGTTTGCGGCACAACGTACTTATTCCTACCGTATCCTTCGCGGCTGCTGGGCCTGCCTGGAATCTACTAAGTTCTAGAGAATTGACAGGTTTTGTTGGTCTGACCAAGTATGTACAGTACGTCCAGAATGTTCACAGCCTAGTATGTACTCGTTACATGCAGTGACAACGTACTGCGAACTGCTTTATAATTGACATCTAACTGAGAATGAAGAAGCAGGCGGAAAATCTCAAACAAGAAAACACGCAGCTGTCCGTGACCCACTGAAGCTACCTAGGTACTTACCAACGAATTCCCAAGCATGCAGTTATCATTGTTTGGCAGTGTAGAGTGGGCTGATTCCAGTTCTCCCCAGACCAATCGCGCTTCTATGTGACCCGCCCCGCCATCCATAATGCCACAAACGCTCGGAGTGCGGCGGATATGTCGAAGAGTTCATATTCTTTCCCCTTCGCACATACGAAAATATCCATCATCAACATGCCACTCACATTACTCATATAGCAATACACTTTCGATAAGGGCTTTCAATTGAGACATGTTTGAGTAACAGTATCTGCACAGTACAACTCGCCGGTTTGGAAAGTCCGTTGCTGACGTTTCGACCGGTACTTTGAATAAAGGGATTCCTTTGGGCGAAAACTCGCGATTTCTTCCAGATGTGGGTTCTTGCATATATGGGCTTTCAGATCTGGCCAATTGCGAGAGAGATCCGGGTTGTAAGTAAGTGCATCTTGGATGACATTTGTAGCCATTCTGCTCTGATATGGTGAAGTGTCAAACACGTTTCGATACTCGAATTTTATTTCGGGCCCCTCGGTGCTGCTCGGCTCCGCAACAATGATATGTCGGTTCAAAGAGGGGTTAATTGTGCATCATCATGATGGAAGGTGGTGCGATTTGATTGACGGAGACAATGGACGTACATGGAGATGTATTCCGTACAGTATGAGCTCCGGATAATTTTCGACAGTTATAGAAGAGGAATATGATGACCAGATCAATCCAGAATAGGTAGTGCCATATTGCTGATTTGGGCGCCACTCACAAACGTTGCGGTTCTCTTGAGAACTTTAAAACACTAAAGTTGCTTCAGATTTGGACATGGTTACTTGTTTGTGGAACATACAAGGGTGCCATGATAATTGCTACCACTATCGGAGTTGCTAGGATTGTTCGATCCCAGGTAGTGCTGACAGGTGCATGGATGATGGAGGCGGAGTATTATGTAGACTACATGTAGCAGCCCTATGCTTGGGCCAACGAAACACATGAGCTTTGCTATCGGCCTCACGAATTCATCCGAGTTTACTTGAAGTGGAGTACATACCCCGACTCATGGACTGGCACGTTGCGGTGAGAAACACGACAGGGGTGATGGAGTACAAACCCCCAGCAAGCATTAGTAAGAAACACAAAACTTTACCACGAACTGGCCTCGGCCGACGGTACACAGTTGCGTGCCATCATTTGTCCTTTCGTGCCACGAATACAGAGAAAGGGATGCTGTGGAGCTCAGATCTCGGAGGTCAAACGTGAAGATGAAACAAAAGTACAGTGTAAGTAAGTAAGTAGTTGAAGACCTATGGCTTACGCATATGTAAGCAGGGGACAATCCATGCTTCGGTGTCATACTTCCTAGCTTTGTAGAAAGCGACAGGTTGTACGAATACTTATTCACACAGGAATATTATTAGTGTGTTTTCTGCAGTTTAGAAGGGCATCTCATCGATGCATCTCAGCGATCATCAAAAGCTTGCCAACTATATATATTGTACCCAGTACATATTTGCATACCTAGGTACATAATACATAAAGCCCTATGATACATTCTGCCTGGCCAATTACGAGCGATAGGATACATCACAAGCAATTAGGATTGAAGGTATTCGGTACCATGTATGATAACCATCTTTGCTCGATGAGCTGTGATACATTTTGGGAGCCTGTAAAGGCCGACCTGAGTTCCGAAGTTCGCAATCACCTCCAATCCAGGTCGGAAAAAGCAAAACTGACTTGGAATTCTTGCGATGCACAAAAGTGATGATGAAGAGATGAGGTGTAGTTCGACAATTTCATAGAAATACTTTAGCGTCATCGTCACTCACATGTGCGCCGTTTCTGTTTGTGAACTGAGCATACTTCATTCTATCAGTCATTGGTGACATCTTGTTTGCCAAGCCCAAGGCCAGGGGTAATACTGAAATCATCGCTGTACATATGTACTTACATATCAGTTCTGTAGCCGCTGAGAGTTTCAGAGAGAGACCCGACGTTAAGAGGAGAATCAGAAACGAGGATGAGGCAGTCTTTCGGGCCATCTCATATGAACGTCATCGCGCGGACAAATTCCAAATCGGACTAACGATACATGAGATGCATGCATTTTAAGCCAGAACCGACCACAGCATTCGTAAAGAACCTCGGACTCCACATCAACGCAGCAATAAATGCAGTTTCCATGATGAACACATTATTGTTTTGGGAAGATGCAGAGCCACACCTTTACGAAGCCTGGAGCAATGCTGTATGAGCCAGATGGCAAGGGAGTCGAGCGTCTGACTGCCAGTGGTTGGCAGATACATCGGTTGTGGCCCAGTATTGGGAGGTGTAAGACTTGTCTATGTTATCCTTCATGATGACAGCAAGGCGCTGCTTTCTTTTGCTTTATGCAGAAGTTGATTCTGGCCTGTATTTAAGAAGTACTTAGTTATCATCGATATATCCTGACGGTGCTAGATTGAGCTGGGATGAACAAACGCTCTAGCCGCTTTGATTGGTGCAATTTGCAGTCAATGAGAGTTTCTCAGTGCCATCATCACACAGACCGAAGCCACTGATGGCGGTGTAATTATATATGCCAAGCTGAAAGTAGTGAGATGGGATTGATGAAGTTGGACATAGAAGTATAGAAGGCAGTAACGGAGGTCAATCCTTGCAACGCTGGTTTTGGAAATTTCGAATCGGGAAGGCTTTCTGTATGGAGTTATAACCACTATCGACCAGCACATCAACAGAGCATAGTTTGGCAATGAAGAATGATGACAAGACGATATGAAGCCAATGCAGGAGCCTGGGCCTACTTACAAACGTAGGTTAGAATTTTCTGAGTGAGGAGGATGCGGAGTTCGGCAAAATGAGAAGTTTTTGCATTAGTTGGACGTTGACCAGACCACTCACTTGGTGGCAGCTTCGACTAGCTACACCACCCCCTGGTGTTTCAAGTTCATTTTTCTCACCATTGAGAGAACAGTTCCAAGGGCTCAGTCAAAATCCCACAATACAGCCTACCAATAAGCTGGGTGCATACCAGCCGACCCGAATGTTGTGAACAATTGCTTCCTGTTGCAGTGCACATCATCTGAGACTGCTCCTCGATTACCGTTTCTTTGCGTAAATACCAACATTGAAGCCTTGGACATCGCCAATCGGCTCCCCATCGATGCTCGAGATGCTATGTGCCTACATTAGGGCACTGTGTCTCGACTTGTACATGCCCAATTTGGAAATAAAGGTCGCTTTGTTGTCATTTCCATACCGTACAAAGCAGGCCACGCTTCCTATGCCCGTAGTTCAGTTTGATTTGGGGCTAGTAAAAGTGCCGAATAAGAGAATGATTGCTCATAGAACTGTGAAAAAGAAATCCTCGTAAAGGAAGACTCGTGGTTGAAGGGCCAAGGTAGCATTGTCTAAGGTTTAGACGCCACGCTCACCACATTCCCATAATTTAGTCTCTGGGAGGACACCCTTCCATTTTCACATCGGCCCAAGATCATTTGTCTGGTCAACATTCCGAACCCCGCAATTCACAAGCGGGTGCGGTATAGGTGCAGGTCATCGTATGCATATCAAGTGTGGGCAAGACTAGTCGACTCGACTGCACGAATGATTAGTGAGAATGACCACCAATCTAAACTTACCTAAGGTAGGCCTCATGCATGTTAAGCGTGAGCATCAGCCGTTTGGAGGAGAGTGTGACAACTACTACTGCCTGCATCAACTAACTGGATGAAACAGATCCCCCAGCTTCCTGCTGTTACCTCAACCGGAAGTATGCAGTTTTGAGAACACGCCAACGCTTCTGACTTGTCCAATCTATTTTTCTGAGCTGTGGGCTACTACGGCTTCGCCGGAGATCGTAAAATGAATGAAGCAGTCTGCACATACTAACCACGATCGACAAAAACCGGTCCCCTCGGTAAAGCAAAGAACGATTGTTCTAAATGGCCCCACATAGACAAAATCATGATTCCAGTTGTCTGTACAATGGAGATATCCGCCACGTCCTCTTGATTCGTAAAAGGCAGTGTCCAAACGCAACGGAGTAAGCAAAGCAGTGAGACTGCCTCTCCATACGAGTTCTTCCAGATATTGGCGGTATATCCAAGGCCTGAATATGTTAGAAATAACTACCCAAGAAGGCAAAGAGGTCCACCAGCTTTGCAAGGCTAATGGACTGGGAGAAATTCCGCATGTCAATTTGGTTTCAGACTGAACTCACCGCTTCAACCATATGCAGCTTCTGCTTGTAATCGTGGGGCCTGGAGCGAATGACGATGTACGAGACTCAGCAGGCATTCGGCAGCCAACACTTTGTTGGTTGAGGATCAACGCATCGCAGCAAATACTCGATAGAGGTAGCCTCATTGTTCTATGCGTGCTTGTCCATTCGTATGACCAGCACAACGCAAGCGGCACGACGAGCCTACACGGTGGATATCCGGATAGGCGCGATATACTATAGGACAGTTGACGATTCAGAAACCACCAACCAGCCTCCTGATTGTCATGCTCGCAATACCGTTGTTCTGAATAGACTCTTTTGCCTTCCCACTTCGGTGACCGACGCAGAACACGCAATATTCAGGTTACAAACTATGGCCCTGCCTAGTCCCCAGGCGGCCGCATCCTACATGTCCTGAAACTGCCTCTGGACTCCTGATGGGGGTGGAGAGAGCAATGCAGAATCTTCAAACAGGTAGGCGATTTACTAAACAGTGTGAGTAAACCTTCATCAAACCTACTAAACACATTGCAACTTACAACACAATATTAACCAGTTTTCTGTGTTTCCTTTCTTGGGTTGTGAGAACACTCTAAACGTTAGCGGCCTTCTATGCAGCTCTGGGGACTCACCATCCTCGATTACTAGTTCCAAATTGGCAGAGAGTCACAGAGTAATGTGTAACAGTACAGCACAGCCACGTCACACATTATTGTGACTGGGCTACCCTAATCTGGTAGGGAAGACGGCCTTACATATGAGTCGAAGACCAGTATTGTTCGCAAAGTGTTCGCTGTGGCTGACTGTCACTCGGCTAACTTAAATGACGACCCAATTCAGAGCTGACTTTCCTGCCGGAAAACCCGCATAGGATTAGGGAATCTCATGATACTACATATCCATGGAGACTTGTCATTGATGAAGTTGATGCGACTGTGGTGGTACAAAGCCTAGTGTTTAGTTACACTAAGTAGAGAGAACGTGGCACTTTGCGCATTGATGTTCCGAATCAGCCTTACCCATTGGTCGCCAGTGATTTGTGACGTTTGATCGAGCTGTAAAACAACTGATGTGTTTGTGCTTGCGAGATGAGCTCTGATTCCAATCTTCAAGGCCACCGCAATTCAGTCGAGTAGATGAGGCTAAGTTCCTGCTCGTCGCAGGGATGAGTCTCGAGTCGCAATTGCCCTTGACGTGTTCCCAAGCATGCAAAGACGGGGCTGTAGTGTACCGTTTGTTTGGGGCGCTCCGAAGAGTAGTCTGGTGGTGGTATTGGCAACCGCGAAGTTTGTCGGATACTCGCTTTTGAAACCTTGAAACTCATGATTAGCGATAGTTAGAGTCGAGAAAAGGGTCAGGACGGTTATCGCTACACCTGCTGCAGCTCTTATCCGAGTATCGATAAATTCGGCATCGTTTGGTAGCCCCAAACGCTTCATTTGGCGCCCTTGTTGTTGTCGATCGGGAAGTTGAAGGATCAACAAAACAATTGGATGGTTGAGGGTTGACGTTCCCAGGGCCTTGGCAACTTTGTAACGCTCTAAAAAAAGCCGAGCTGTGGCTTCGCCGTCGTGGCTGGTGCAAAAGAACCGCCAAGCGATGCGATATGGAAAGTTTCTGGAAAGTGATCTGCCTGTTTCTTCATTCCCCTTCCTTCCTTCATCTATCAAAACTTTTATGTTGTTGTTTGACCCCAAAATACTGCTGCTAAAAGGTTAAGGCGATCGACTCCTTTGCGGTTTCGGACTTTGCGATCACCTTTTTTCTTCTGCTGGCGCATCTAGCTCACGATCACTCAGCAATGGAGAAACGGATACTTAAGGAACCGACCCACCGCTCGGATCGGCTCAGCTTAACTCCACCTTTCCCATTCGATTCTTCTACTTTTCTACAAAACTCGCATAGCACTGCAGCGCAGGCCATAGTTTTACGAACTTTATTCTCGGCTTTTACGATTTCCTAAGAGTAATACTTCTTCAGACAACTGGAAAAGTGGCCCTTGCCTTCAAGCTTTCTAAGCTGTCAGATCCACGCCAACAACGCACGAAAAACGCAACCAGATCTCACATCTGCGCCACCCCTTAAAACCAAGCAGTTTGAAAGGGTCAACACAACGTAACCTCCGTGGTTTAAATCTTACACATTTGAATTCGGGTTTCTACTTAAACACAAAAAACCTTAAATTCTTTTTGAAGAAAAAAGGTGACTCAACCACCCCCCACCAGGTGATTACAATATTGAAGTTGTACAGTTCCTACTAGGCAATATTGGTAATTGGTCGGGTACTAGGTGCCGGTGGCAATCGATCGGTACATAAGGAACCTCTCGCCTCCCACATCCCCAATATTTCACCTTCTCGACATTCAAACCTCAACTTCGACTCACAACCATTCAACTCGATAATGGTCTCACCTCTACACAGTCCTCGCAACCACTCGATTTCTCAGTCCAGACCTTCCTGGCTCCCGCCACGACATCGGTTAGAGGAACTACTCAACTCAGCGGACAAATACGGCATCACTCTATCCTTCTCGGATATCGGTAGAAACAAGAATGGCTCTGAGCTGATCGATAGACTTATCCATATCATCCAACAAGAAGATGAGCAGTATGGAAGCAACCACATGTTCAACAGCAGAGAGCATGCTAGCTCGCCGCCGTTGACTCCAGCGAGATTAGACGAGCGAGATGCCAAGCGCAGGAGATCGAATATCAATACTCCAGACATGGTGACTGCAAGGCTTTTCCTGGCTATTGAAGTCCAGGAGATCATCAGGGACTGGGCTGTACGAGGGCTGCAGGAAACTGAGGAATCTTCTGCTCTGAGAAGTTCTGAACCAGAACCGGGACTTGATTATTGGTCGACCGTTGGTGTGGCATCTCGGAGGTCGGATTCGATATCGAGCGTTCGCGGGAGGTCTTTTTCTGATCGGCCTCCAACTCTGCCTTTGCCAACAAAGGCATGGATTATGTCACCGACATCGATACCTTCTTCTATGACTTACAGCCCTCTACCAACAACCACAACCACTCATATTCCTACACCCTTGAGTACGCCTTGTGATGTACGACCCGGTAACAAGCGGAAGTTTGAGAGTGAGGATAATCTTCGGCGACTATCAGATGCTGCAGCACTTGTGGAGCCCCAGAGAATGCATGTCCATGGGGTTAGAGAAGGATCCGAAGAGGAGGTTGGTGGTCCGATGGGCACGCAACAGCTCGGAAAATCGCACAAATGTCCTTACTTTGTTCGGGACAAGACTGGACGGACCCATCCAAAATGCGCTGAACGAACGTTCCCGAATCCCAGAAAACTCAAGTAAGTGCCTACAGGCTTATCCAGGTCGAGTATCAATCAAACGCTAATAATCTTAGGGAGCATGTGTGGCAAACTACAAGGCCCTATCGCTGCAACATCTGTCTCTTTGGCTTTGGACGAGACAAGACACGGGCGATACACGTCAAGGAGAGGAAGAAGGGCTGCAAGCCGCCACCACCGGGCTCTGCTTTGTTGAGGGAAGCATATGAGCACAGCCCGGAGGCTATGAGAGATCGTCGGATCGATGCTGCCCGGTCCACGGAGGAGATTGTTCAGATTCTGGACGATTATGATCGGGAAAAAGGACCCAATGCGAGCCCTCCTAGGGAAGCAGAATATAGTGAGGACGAGGAGGGGTCCGAGGTCGGTAAGCCAAACCAACGTCGCATTGGTTTTTAACACCGCTAATGTTTATTAGATTCCCAGAGCGAAACATTGAAGAACTATCGTCGAAACAGTGAATGGACACCACAGGCACAACATATTCATCAGCAGCAGCATCAGCAACACTCGCAACTGCAGCAGCTTCATCGGCGTCACCTCAGTGAGAGCTCCGTTCCGACCTTCTCAAGACTGGAAGGAGCCCCGCGACCAGTATTGCCTCTTCCATCTGCTCAAACGTTCGGTGGCTCAACAAATCCACAGTCGCTACCACTGCCCACGCCTCTTCCGCTTTCTCATTCTGACCTTGGTCCGCACTCTTCAATGATCTCCCCACATTCTTCAGCTCGCAGAAGCCAAGATCCTGGTGTGAAGCTCCCACCCATCATGAATCTCGAGCATCATCGCAATCCTCAGTGGGTACGTCTTCATACGACCATTGTTACGAACTGAGATCTTTTCTTTCCTTTTCGAAAGCAATTGAATTTTTGGCTTAGCAGCCTATTTTTGTTCCCTGCTTACGACTTCGCGGCGCAGCATTGATTAGTCCGATTTCTTCTTCTGGCAACACGATATTGCCTACCTACGCGCGCTTTTGAGGGGTCTTGGGAGATATATCAATATTTCCGACGCCATAGCCCTCCGACACGATTTCGATTCTTAGCCTTCTCTGTCATACATGCAGAGTTACTCTTCCTCAAAACGGAAGTTTGCGACTTAGATTCCTACTGGTCAGACTGTTATCTCTTTGATAATTTCTGCAGAGTGACACTTTGCTTTACTTTGCTGTTATGCTGTCTTGCTGTCACGTCACGAATTTCCTTTGTTACTGCATTACTGATACACCAGTCTCCTCTCTTCAGCTCTCATTTGTCGAAAGGTTTTCGCATTTTTCTTTTGGAGTTAAGATTTACTTCTGGGTCCTTCGATTTTCTTTTACCCATAACTTTGTTTTTGTCCATAATTTGCACTTTGAACATATTTGGAATGTTTGCTAGTATTGCTACATACCATTCTTCTTTATCAGTTTAGATTCTTTTCCCTTTGTTCCTCTAGCCTTCCGGTCATGTAGACGGAATTCTCTCCATTCACATGCTATAATCACATACACTTAATTGCCTGCACTGCCACTCACCCACACTCGTGTTCTCTGCTGATTTGTGGCCCGTTCGACGAAGGCCGGTTCATGCTGGCTTTGTGGAGCCCCATGGGCGTGATGTATCCCCACTTAGCTGGGAATGTCTTCGAAAGGTGTACAGTGTCCGTTCAGCTGGCCAGGCTTATGGTGGGGAATCTATAGGAGGGCTTTCGTACTTTGGATATGGCTCTCCTGGGCGCCACCTGAACTGATCGGCTATGATCCGAACATATCAGATTTCTCAGGCACAAGCGGAAAAGTCTACATTCCGAATGTGTTTTCTGCAGAATCACTCATGTAAATTGACCTCTGCGGACACCCGCTGACCATGGTGTGATTGACCTGCTAGCGCTTGTGTTAGCCGACTTCTCAAGATCATCTCAGTGCAGTTAAAGAGCGGATGTCAACATTATTCAAGCTTGCAAGCTTACAAGTGGAGTTACATACTAGGTATGTACCTTTTTGTATGGATGTCGTGCCCTAGTTACTATGTACTAGGCAGATTAAGCATGTCATTGGGCGAACATATCGGCATATGCATCAGCCCTTCTTCCAGCCTAGTGCACAAGCGCAGTGAATTTCGAGACACGGGGCTACAAGCGGGAGAAAAGCACCAGTAGCTCCTGAAGACGTGGTTAATTCGTTACCACTTGGTATGTCCTTGGATTCTCTCTCGAGCATATTTGTGCCTCTCTCACAGCCTTTGCCCCCATTAGGTACCCTCCCGAAGGGGTGGCCTTTACACCTTCGAATCATGCATTTCAGTCAAGGATCGAGGAAGCGTTGATATCGGCTCTTGGCTTGGTGGCACCATCTGCTCGGAAAGTTCTGCGACGACGATTCGCAAAACGAGACCCACTAACCGGAAAGGGACCCACCACGTGAAGGTCAGTATCATTTGGGACCACTTCTTCGGAATTCCGGTTCATCTGATCTGATGTAATGAATCACCCCCACTCACTTTTCCCTCTCACAGATGACCGCAGTTTGATGAAATGCGTCCTTGAGCTTCTCGAATCATCTATTATACCAAAAATCAGCATACGAACTCAGGCCTTAGGCCTTCGCTTCGGAGATTTGCAGTGGCCAAACTGTGGTATGTCCACGCAATAGGCACATGCATGGTGGGTTTTATCGATACCCTGCCAGATTGCATGCATCGTGGCTATGTCATTATCTGTCAGACGCAAGCCGCGAAAACGAGTTTGTTTTTGGATTCCGGGTACCTTAAAGTCCACACCGGAGTGTGGCTTAGGATGGCCAAAGTGAGTTTTTGATATTGAGGTTCCGGACGGCTAGTTGCCACCGCTTTGGGAAAGGACCAGGCACCTGCTGATGTTTGGAATAAACCGAGATGTTGGAGACGGAGTGGTTATCTTTTCTGCTCTTGTATTACGCATATTTATATTCTTCTGATCCAGCAGACATATCAGTTTCCCTGAGCCATCTGAGGGATGCTTGATTTTTGGAGGTTCACTTGCCTCCAAGAGGGATCCACTCCGCTTGCGCTGGACCCAATAAAGTTTCCATAGCAACTCCCGGAAGAACAAGTGGAGAAAATGCACACGCTCACACCAATTCGAGGAGCTTAGGACGCGGAAGCATCGTTACCTGGTTTGGTGTCAATGTCCAGACTCAAAAGTGGATACTCCAAGATCGATGGAGGCAGTGGCATTCTTGAATCAACTGCTTTAGACAGGCCTAAGCAGGAGTACGTAACTTATTGTGCATCATCTATTCGCGAATTCGATTGACCGCGCAGCCTATGGATTCCCTATATCCATCGATGGTTATCATGATTGACCCGCAGCACTGCAGCCCACATGTATTGATTGCTACTTAAATACAAGTGGATACACTGCCACTGGCTTTCTATCGACCGATTCATTGAACAGTAAGTACATAGAGTTAGCGAGAGCTAGTAGTATCATAGCATTGCGATGATTGGCAGTGTCAAGTTTCAGATTTACTGCGTCCTTATTGCGCTGCCGACTTGCTTCGGAGTTTGTACAGATCGAGCAAGTTTCGAAACTTGCCCGGTAGAGCAGGTCATCATGAAGTGTCAGAGTTTATGGCGATACTTATGTACAACTTGCCTATGTCAATCCGGCTAGCTCTATAGCGAGCTGTCCTACTAGTTAAAGCCTTTATTTGTCGTCAATGATCAGCTGTGAAATAATGGTAGGGGTGGGATATTCGCGTATACAGGCCCTTTGAGTGCGACTCATGTCGAGTTTAAAAACATTGAAGCATTGCAATGCGTTCTAATTAATTCGGAAGTACAAAAGGGTCCAGGGATCCCAAGAAACGTTCTGAGCGTGACAAGCACAGTAGCTGTCCAATGTCCAGTGGGAATCGAACTCACGCCTCACAGATCACAAGCAATGCAACCTTAATTGCAAGGCTAGTTGATCAGTCTACGTTCGCACTAACCAACTGAGACATATGCAATTTTAATTTATTGACCTTTTAACTTCAAAAACTTGGTGGGGAGAATAATATTTTTGCAACTTGATAATCAAGACGGTCAACTTAAGTCGAGTCCAAGAGTGACCAAACGCTTACGGTATACGCGTACGGGGTATAGTGCAGTTACTTAAGAGTCCGTAACAAACAATTATAGGCCAGTTGATCATGCACGTACGTACTTGAAACCTTAGAATTGAGGAAGGGGCTATGCATGTAAGTTTAGGGGTCCAGTTCCTGTATAGAATTCGAAAGTACCGTTAACACGTAATAACAACTTAAGAAGCGTGTTTTCTGCCGGCCTTGGAATAGCCGTAACCCCTTCCATGACCGGGTATGAGCTGAGGCTATGTGCCCTCGCAAGAAGTTTCCTGGCAAAGTCCGAACGTACGTAGAGTTGCAGCTGGCATATGTATTACTATGTACTAAGTACTTCTTTGGCGCAAAGCTACCACTACCAGTACGTGGATAGCGGGTCTGGGGGTGAGGCTACTTCTTTCTGTGCACGTGATCCAAGCTTCGACCAAATATTTCAACGAAGCCGTCGGTCTCTTGATTTACAATGGCCTTCTCTCTTACTAACGCGTATACTCAAGCATGAAACAGTATACGTACGTGGTATTCTATGTATGGCATATGGGGGCGTGAGAGTTACGCTTAATCCGCTTGTTAAGAGATTCTTTCGGCCATCTTGTACTCTTGATCCACCTCATTTCTGTCCGTTCGTCTTGGAATAAGGTCTGGAAATCATTGGTCAACTTCATTAGAAAGCGATCCAGCATGTTCGAGTACCATCTCCAGTCGGGCTGTTCTCGTGGAGGATAGAATCTACTCACTTTGCCAATGGTAGAGGTCATTCTTACTGTACTTAAGCATTTCTCGAGACGGCCAAAAAACAACATACAGCACCAAGGATTCCCGCGTGGTCACCCACCGCAGTACTAACTTAGCGATTAGAAGCTTGACTATGGGAGAGTGGACGGGATCCCGTATATTCTTCAACCTATGGCCGTATGTGCCAGTGTCTGCACTAAAATTTTGCATTTTGGGTCAATTAAATGGATCATGGAACAAGACCATGTAATACAGGACAGCTACTAGGTAAGTATGACTTGAGTGGATAGTCAGTATTCAAATTAGTATTACGTTTTGTACATGTCTTTTATTTCTCCAAAATCGGCATGCCGGCTTACGACGTCATCTTGTTAACATGTTGCATTCAAGAATTGATCATGAGCCAATAGAATGAGAACTTACTTCTGCCTTGGTGATTTCAAATGTCAAACGATCGAATCTACTTCTGACATTGCAAGTACAGTGCTTCATACCCCAGAGCTGGAGCTAATCGAGCCTTTTCTGAGTCACGTCACAGCAGAAATGACGTGGCCTTGCTTCGAAGCTTCCACTGGCATGCTTCTCAGCTAATAAAACCGTCGGCAAGGAATTCGAATTCAAGTTCCAATTTACTTAGCTTAGGACTTACTTAATAGCGTGCGCGTGGCTGTGTATCTTGGAATGCAAGAATTAGAATTCAAACGTACACGCGCTTCCTCTGATGTACATGAGGATACTCCAGTATGTCACTTAAACTCTATAGACCTAAGCTTCTTAGATAGTCCGTCTCGACTTGTCTTTGAAGTAGTAGGACAGACGTACGTACGTATGCCAGTTCAAATTTCAGCCATGCGCCAACCTGGGATTACTGCAACTGAACGTGCATGATTAACCTGTTTTGAACTACCATGCAATGCTTTGGTATCCGGACCGTTGCGGGACGAGGGTCGGGAACGTGTACTGTTTTAACAAGTGATCACTAACCCTGCGTACCAAAAATAGGAACGGTATCTGTGAGCTAGTTGGACGGTAGTTGCAACGTTGAGAGGGCCAGCGCTTGATCAAGCACAAAATTTGCCTTTCTTTTCACTCATAGGCTGCAGGCCAATATGTGGGCAAGATCGAGGCGCGAGTGTTGATCAAATATGACCTGCCAGTACAGTGTCAGGTCACCGGAAAGATTAGACTTTCAGTCGCCGTCACTACGCATAGACGCAATAGCCGGTGTTTTATCGGCTGTCTGGTATGGAGAGGCGTATGTTGTAGGTATAGAGGCCCAAGGCTCCGGCTCTGGAATGGTTTTGGATCGGAACGTCGAAGGGGGGCTGCTACCGCCAAGTGAGCACTTCTACTTTAGCTATATCTGCGGGTATTGCACCAGGAGAGCAGACTCCATAACCATTGACATACATCGAGAGTACTCAAGTAAGTACATACCTATCCATACTTGTACAAACCTGTAGCGAAGTTAGTAGCTGATCGATCACAGGCTGTTACGGAGGTGGACCCGAACTGATCATCTGGGCATGAATAACCACTCACAGATGCGATTTTTAGTTTACTGAGTACTAGTAGGCTGAGCTCACTTTTATGGTAAGTGCCATGGTCCTTAGAATTGGCTTCAAAAGAGATAGAGTCAAACCAAGTCAAAAGGGACAGCTGGAGGTCAAATGGTTGCAAAGGTAGGCCATACCATTCAAGCAATAAGGTTAACGTTTGTTATTAACGTTTGTAACCATCATGCATCCGAGTCATGTCGATATATCATACGAGAGTGGACAACATTATAAAGTACTACTAGAGTACCAGGATATCTACTCTTTGGTACAGGAAATACTATATATGACAGGTTACAGGTTAATATTTGCTTCTAATGGAAGCTTTTCGGTCGCAACGTCCCAGACTGACACCGCGCTAGTTGTGCTACGAATCAACTTGGAGAATGGCTATCGGGGGAACCAGCTAGTTGTGGCTTCTTTCTACCCTAGACACCTCTCGCACGTGGTGGTAGAATGATTCCGCAACTGAATTGTAGAGTATGCCGCTGGAAGACCGGAAGCTCTTCCAAGCTCATATCCTTTATCAGTAATTGCCTGAAGAGGTAACCGGCTTCATGGAAATCACTAACAAGGCAATTATTAGCCCACTCAGTCTTTGGGATTCCGCAAATAAAATACCGGTGTGCCTAATTTGGTCGCGTTTCGGCCAACGGGCAAAGCCATGCTCAGATCTGCTCGTTATGGTTACCGGCCCTCATGGAATTATGTTTGATTTCTTCTGGACTAAAAAGAGAAGCTCTGCAGTGGAAATACACCAACTTGATGCGTAGCTTTGAGATGACCGCAGAGCGTTAGGTTAAAGTTATTTCGATCGATGTCCTGCACAGAAGTGGCTTGAATTAGTTCTAGTCCATGATGCCCAGGAGGACTCAGCCCTACCATGAAGCATGATGCTGCGATACTTTGGGAACTAGCTAAACTTGGGTAGGTACGTACTTATCAACCCACAGAGTTTGCGACGCACACTTGTGTATATTCGGATTCCTCATATATCCATACATACACCCATACGGGAATGCCAAAGAGGCTTGGATTACATCCAAAGAACTACTAGACTAGACTTATAGGACCACCTGTACATGTACTTATCTATCACTGCATCGAATTGGCCAAAAAGCGAGAACTGCCGATTTGATCCTACGCGCCCGACTCTCGTGAACATACCAAGTAGAGGGAATGTTGCATTCAGTGTGCATATTATCGTAAGCCAGGGACGTGGCAGATCGGAAGCATCGTAAAGCGGGACGCACTATGCTTACTTCTCAGCTTGCTTCGCATTACACATCGCTCACACTGCTCCGTGGCTGTGATGACAAGATATTTTAGACCGCTGTTGACGTGGTACAAATCCTCCATGTGGCACCGGCTAGAATCAAGGTTCTGGCTCATGTGGACGTGGGTTGGTAGAGGCCACAACGCCTTGACCGCCTTCGTTGCATGCAGCTAGCTTCGAATTACCGAGTTCTGATGTATGAAGCCTATCAGCATTCTAATTGTAATGCACTCCACGAGGCTCTCATACATGAGCTTATACTTTTTACTACGTACCCCGAAGCTTCGAAGCTTCATGAACCGTTCCATGAACTGAAGTACCTCCTAGGATGGCCTAACCGTTAGCACTGTTGCAGATTGTCATCTACAGGCATCATATTTACCTACTTAGGTATGTATTGGGCCTGCTACTTGTTTAACACAGAATTACCCTGCTTACCGATTACAGTACTACGTACTTAAGTACTACTTATTCCAGCAATTCGTATATGTTGGAATCTCTGTAACTGGATGTAGTAGATGCATGTACTTACTTATTATCGATCTAGTACATAACTCATGCGAGGAATCAGACATACTCTGCCATAAGAGGCCCTTGCTGAGTTTAAGGAGCTAGGAGACCAATCGAGCAAAACAAGATATTCGGACCAATACGAGCTGGACAGTTCGGTATGCATGCTAAGAAACTCACGTACTTTCCAGCGCTGTTTGAATCCATGGCTCCAAAGCACTCCGAGAACAGACCGTGCAATTAGCTAGTACTTACTTAGTATATCCACTTCTCCTTCCAAGTTTTTCTGACATAGTAGGACAATACAAAGCATGTCAGCTCTCCACCGCGGTCCGAAGGGATTAACGTTTCATTGAGCAGTATTACACAGTACATATGTACGTAGGCCAGCCCTGTGGAGTTCATCGAGATGTCGCATCATGCAACAGAGGTGGGGTAATCCCGGCGTGCCTTAAAAGGCATTAGCCAAGCTGCACCAAGATGATAGCCGACTCTCCTGCATGAAGCTCACGATCTCGACTCAGTTCGTAATCCACCTATTCTGCAAGCCAAACTGTGAATCAGCACTGATTTCCCTGTGCCACACAGTGAGCCACACGGGCGCCTTAGATGAACCACTAAATGTCTTCTCTACATATGTGCAGAGAAAGCCTTGAATTGTGCCCCGTAAGGCAAACGAACCCCAGACGGTTCCGAATGATCCGATAACTTGACAGACGTACAGTAACTCATGCATCGTTGACGTGCATATTGTGTAAGGCGTAATCAGCGTGTTTAAATTTATACCGATGTTGGAAGCTCCAGGCTGAGGTGCTATGTAGCGACAGGGACTGGGTTCAGTATTTGAATCAAGAAGCATTTGAATAATTGTGGCCAAGCACCGTTTCGATCGATCGGACCCGTTATGTGTCTATGTGCTTGTCGAAAAGCTAATAACTTTGCCAGACCGCAAAGCTTACGATGCATACGCGATGATATATGAACATCAGCGGGCACCATTGTTGCTCGGAGCGGCTTTCGACTGCCTGAGCAGCACTGTATGTAGAGGGACAGTTCGTTGGTGCCCCGAGCAGTCGGT